>VXAB01009986.1:192986-304111 GCA_013399175.1 Odontophorus gujanensis
TGGAACTTTTTTTTTTTTTTGTCTTTTTTGCTTTTTTTTTTTTTTTTTTTTTTTTTTTTTTTTTTTTGATCCTTTCTCTTTGTCTTCTCTCGCAGGAAAAAAAATATTCAGTTTCTTCCAAAAATTTTTATCAGTTGAATTCACACCAGAGGAATGGGAGCTGATAATGTTGCAGCTTCTTTAGAAGCTGCATGTATAAACTGATGTCTACAGTTGTGGAGTTTTTCTAATGTTGTTTTTGTTCCTCGTTACTACCCATGAGAGTAGAAGGGTGAAAACAGTCATAACTCAGTTCATGCTGGTAATGCAAAATCTACATCGCTGCCTAAGAATGTAGTTTATACATCCTCTGGCCTAGAGGGCATTTTTACCAAATATCAGAATATCAGAAACAACAGCCGATGTAACAGAGTCAGGCACTGACAGTCATAGTTGCTGTACCATGCAGGTCAACTAATGGGATTGTTCACATTCACAGTGAGGAACTCTCTTTTAGCTGAGAAACATCTCTTGGTTACGGGAAAGCAATTATGGATCATATGTGTAGCACTCTTGCCAGTGCTGGCCACTGCTGAGTGAACTCACTCCTTTCCAGTGCCATGAGTCCAGGAGCACTGGGGGGAAGGAAGGTGTGTGCTGTGTGCTGTGGCTATTTGGGAGTCTGATAAAGCCTACGGCTATTTTCTTTGTCTAGATGTATTGTTTACTTGCTCCACCAGTGAATGATTCCAGTAGCATGTCTGGTGCAAATCAGATCTCATTTCAATCACATTTTTAAAAATTGCACTGGAATTACCTTTTCTGGTTCTGCATTAGTTCTTACTGTTGTTTTCAGTGCTAGCCCTGGCTATCTGTATCAGAAACCATTCACACTTCTGATTCAATTTTCTAATAGAGACAAGTCTAAAGAGTGACTCTCACCATAGTTTCAATTTTTTCTTTTCAATGGTTATGAATAAAACATAACGTAAGGGGGAAAAAAAGCTTTTGTTGTCTCTTCTGAAGTGTACAAAGGGAACATAGAATATTCTGTGTGACTTAGTGTCTGAAAAAATCACAGCAAGGCTTCTAGAAAAGTCAAGAGGTGAAACACTTTAGCTAGATATATCTTTGAGATGGCTTTAGCAGGGAAGTACTGTAGAATTTTCACCCATAAAAAGAGAATTTTTGTTCTTCTCCAAGGATTATATTTAATTTTTGGCAATACTTGTATCTAAAAATGATGATTGCAGTGACATAGTTGCATCTTAGAATAATTACTTGTTTCTCATTTCAGAAGTATTTGCACAGATACTGGCCCACAGCATGTTGCAGTTTAGGCTACTTAGTGTATTACTTCTTGGCTGCTTATGTCTTCAGCATATGGTACTTTATTGTGCTGACCCCAGAAATATTCCATAGGCTTGCAGTAGCATGGAGTGTGGTTCTGTGGCTTTCAACTTTCATTATGCTTAATAACTGCTGCATATACACCAAATAGCATTTCCCATATTTAAGCTGTGGTTCTACTCTGAAATGTGAGGTTTTTAAGACGATGGCAACTAATTCAGCAAATAAGTTCCTTGTGCATAACTGACTGCTGACAAAAACAGATTTTGCTGTCTGTCCTCCTATTAGCAAGGCAGGGGCTGCAGCCAGTGCCCTTGTGTGCGTGTGGTTTCAGGGGTGAGTGTGGTGCTGCGTGACAGCTCTGTGAACTCTTCCCTTGTTAATAAGCTACCGCTAAGGATATCTGCTTCAGCTGAGGTTTTTACACACCTACTATTTGTTAAGCTATCAGTCAAGTTTTAAATAGATCTCAGTAGACAAACTCAATCTTTTTCTCCCATTTCAGCAATGAAATCCAAATTGGATAATTTAAAAATCTGGGAATCGCTTCTATGTTTTTCTTTCTCATGATGTAGAATACATTTTGTCTATGATTATATGGAGGTAGAGTTTCCTGTATTGTTTTGTTTCATGCAGTTTACAGGGTTTTGTTTCCAGCTCTTTTAGAATAGCCATGTTTTCATTTTGTTCCCTGAACAGACAAGTAAATAAGCCAGCTTGACAGCTCCAATGCAAAGCAATCAGAAAGCTAGAGGCTGAGATAACCAAGCAGAATTTGAGACTGAGTTCAGAGATGTCAATACCTTCCCAGTTTATAGCTCTACTGGGCATAACTATGCTGTGGGCACAAAAGCTGAGGAGACAGCTTTTTGTGTGCTGCTTTTGGAGATGGAGACCAATGAGAGGAGCGAGACATAGTGCTGGCTCTGAGAGCTGCCCTAGATGTGGTGCATAACAGCTGAGGTGGTTGTCAAATCTGAGCTGGTCATGCGCAGGTCAGCTCGCAAGAAACCCATTCTTTGGGCAGGAGATCACTTCATGTTCATGTACAGAATTTTTTATGATCAGTTCTCGGTGTATTGCACAAAACTGAAAACAAGTAGTAAGTTAGTGCTTCTACATTAATAAAATGAGCCATCTTTACAAGCCAACAAAGAAAAACCCTCTTAAGATTGACAGAAATAAAATATGTGAAATTAGCCGTTGTTGCTGCTTTGAATTTGCTAAAATATCCATCCCGTTTCTCACTCAAAGCACATATGGAGGCAATCTTGCTGTAGTGTAACATGAGATGCAATAAAGTCATCCTCATTTGTTAATGGTCACAAACTCTCCACTTTCGTATGTTGGAGTTTCATGCACACGCACACGGGTGGGCACGCATTACAAATCATTTCCAGTTCAAGCAGACATTAGAAACTTATTAGAAATAGAGATTTTTGCTCAATTATATTGGAAATAACTTTGTTCTGTGCATTCTATGAGGACTCACTTCAATTTCTCCATGAGACATTGTCATCAGATAAATAAGTCTTACTGCACTGACTTCTGCAGATTCCTTACTTTGTTGGACTCTTATTTGATTTATCACATGAAAAAGGTATAAAATCCCTCAGTCAAGCAAACCTTTAGAGAGCAGAGCTGATCACTGAAACTGTTGGTTAAACCTTGTTTTCAGGGACCATGTCAGACCATAGAAACCATCTGATGAAAGAAGGAAAAGACAAAAAGAAAACATTTGACAAAAGCCGACATCACAGCTAAGAAGAAAATAACATACAAATAATTTAATTAAAGATTTTCTTTAGCTGAGCCTACAGTAATGTTCACACCAAAAGGAGAAAACATTGCTCATTATTGCTCTTTAAAATACTGTATTAGGCCTGGCCTCTGTGCTTTTTTTAACTTAATGGACGTTCAAGAAAAGTACTTCTGGAAGGGTGACACTGCTGGCTGTTGCAGTAGAGTCAAGATATGCTTACTGCAAAGGAAGGCTTCAAAATGTGGTGCCAAGTGTGGTTTTAGGCAGACTTTGGAGATGAAGCTCTTTCCAGAGGGGTTTTTGCCCTGGCTGCACTGCTGTCAGCTTCCGCCCAACTTGAGCCACTGGGGTGGTGGCAGTATGGGAGCGCTTGAAAAAGTTTCCAGGGTTTGGTTCAATGGTCATCCAAAACTTGCTCACCAGTTCTTGCCATCAATCATAGAGCTCAATTGGTAATGACAACAAATTATAGCTAAAATGATGTTTATTATCATAAAAATATATTATTATTTTTTCAATTGAGAAAAGACTTTTGAAATATGCATGGAGTTTTTTTTGCTTTTAAGTAAAATCATGGAAATACCAAAATGTTTTCCGTAATTGCTTTTAACTACAGTTTAAAGCAGAATCATCCAACATCTGCATGATTATCTTCAAGACATTAATAATACTCCATTAGTAGTGTCTCCAATGCTTAGTGAGAGGCTCCAGCTTTGAACTTTGGTGATGTATCATCATGATAGCGTACATTTATTGCAGATAATGCAGAGGTAAAATGTATACAGATTAATGGAAGATCAGAATGATTATTTGTTTTCAACTAATTGTTTAGTTCATGTACTACATAACACAACAAATTCTCTGATAGTTGCATTGTTATTTATTCTTAAGGTTGTGTAATTTAGGTTTTCATCCACCGCATCTGTCAAAGAGTTTAAGGGTTACGAGGAAGATTTAATTTTGTCAGCCTTGAAGATGAGGAAATAATGAAGCGTGTCCCCGCAAGGTGATTAATTCCATATTCTGCAGTTGAAAGAATCTTAGTGTTTTGCAGGTTATATAAATTACTGCCAGATATGGACTGCATAACTGCAATTTTATAATATTCCAGAAAAATGAATGTACAGAAAATGCAGAAGCGTTTCTAGTGAAAGTAAAATACTTACATTTCTTTCAGAATGTGCTAAAAGATTCCTGTGGACACACTCTTAATATTACATCAGTTTGTTCTTGTTTGTGCGGAAGTTTAAGACATAATTCATTAGTTGAATAGTGAATTACAACAAAAAGCTTGTGACAAACTTTGGCCATAGGCATTCTTACATAAAGCAGATTTCATTGAAATAGAAAAGTGGTTGAAAAAAATAAATATATACGGATATTAAATTATATACATGGTTGGAGCAATGATAATTCACAGAAGATGGAAGATAGATACTGGGTTCTCAGAGATTCATTTGAGTGAGTGTGCTTGTTTTTGGGAATCAGTAAAACCCTTCTTATCTCTAGTGCAGCAGCAGGAGGATATGTTCCTAGTGCAAACATACTTGGACACTTTACAGAAATCTGCTGAAGATTGATTCTATTAAAGCTGAGCTTCATTTAAGTTAATTTTGGTTGTATACATAAGGAGTTCTAAGAATTGATTAGAAAGCCAGAAGAGAATGAAATATATTACAACTGTAAAGTATCATTTAAATAATAAATTGATGCTTGTAGGAATTTAATCTTCTATTTGACAGTAATAGGAGTGCATACTTTACAGAAAAAGTGCATGATATGCTAAAATAAATAATGTTTTTCTAAATTGTTCTTTAAAATGAAGCAGTCCTCCTTATTTTTTAAATGATGGGTTTTTGCTTTCACACAAGAAAGCCTTCATCTGAAGAAGATCCTTATCCTTAGACTTCAGAACCTGTTTTATCTAGGGTAGATTAATGGCACTACTATTTCATTTTCGTTTTGACCATCTCAGTTCATAAGCTGACGATTTTCCTTTTTTAAACATTGAAGAATAGAACCAAATAATAATAGAGAGGATACTTCACCAAATAAATAAATGATAGTAAATGATGATGCACCTGGTGTGCTCTTCGGGTAGAAAAAATGCAAATCAGGCAGGATCTTTTTTTGTCTGTCAACCTTATGCCCTCTGAGTAGGAGCTTGAGGTCCCATTGGTATTTTCACTCAGGTTTTGAATTACACTGTCTCTTTCATCAATATACTTAGCTTGTGGGGGTTTTATATTTTATTTTCAAATTGCAGCTACATGACTGCGTACTGATATTTGTCTTTGTAGATAGAATGCAACTTCCATGACCCTAGTGGGAGTGAGACAGTGAGTTCAACAAAGGAGCAAAGGGACTCGATGGGGAAGAGAGGCTAAGAAGTCTTGTTGGGATGATGGTAGAGGACTGGAGGCATTGGGGAGCTCCTCAGTGGGCCATGTTCTATGCCAGGCAGAAACTTTTAGTGGCATCCCATCAGCTGCTCTTCTTTCAAGGAGCCATTTTTCTCCTTTTTCTCCAGATCCAGTCAGTCTTCAAGTTTCTGAGGACTGTCAGGAAGTGCCCCAATCTCTGCCATTCAGGGCCGGTGGCAGAGAGCTACAGCACCTGCCAGCCGGGGAAGGCAGTGGGAGAACTGCTTGCAGCACCTTGCTGGGGCTTCTCTTAGCTTCTTTGAGGACCCTGAGTGTTTTACACCTGCTGAGCATGGACTTTGTGCACACACAGAGAAGAGACGTGGCTTGAAGATTTACCTCACAAGTTATGGGATGCCAGCTGAGTGCAGTGGTAGGAAGATGTGCTGGATAGCAAAAGATGGCTGATGTTTGAAATTACAGCTGAAAACTAAGCACATCCAGCTCCTGGGAATTCTTTTGGAGGCAACACTGAGTAGGATAACTTTGAAAACTAAAGCTGAGCATTTATTTTTCCTTGAGTTTGTGGCCTTTGCCTCATGTCAGCCCCAGTTCTGCAGCAGTGGGAAGGTGTGAGGAGAGACACCACATCTGAGAGGGCAGTGAGCCTACCAAGAGCAATGTAGTAGACTTCTAGGTTTGCAGGAAACCCCCATGGCTTTAGGAGCTTCAGGTACAGCAGTAAGCCTGGTGGCTACTAGTGGCAGAACTGAGCCCTTAAGGTGGGATCCTATTGTCTTCATATGGCTAATAACATGTAATTCGTAGCTTTAGTAATCAACTATGAGATATTTCAGCTTCTTGAGATAAATTGAAGTGACCATTAGCTTGCAATGAGCTGACACCAGAAATGAGTCAGAAAGGATCTTGATCTGAGAACATTCCTGGAGGGTATGTGCATGTGTTCTCAAGCTTGCCACTTCTTTTTCTGGAAGGGCTTGCCCTAATTCAGTTCATAACACTTTGACTTTCTGCTTGATGTTGGTAACTTCTGAAAAGTTGCCAAGAGGCAGAAATGTCTGATTCCTGCGAAGCTCTGTTCATTCTCAATAAAAATGTTATGTTTCTCAATAAGAAGGATATTTGTGAAATTTCTGAGTACAGTGATCATCATTTCATTCTCAGGCCATGGGAGACAAGTCATTGTAACATAGAATAATTATTGACAATTATTATATATGTATGTATGATCATTTATATTTATGATTTATCATTATTTGTTGTACTTTTATTGGAGTGAATGAACAGAGCAATATTGACTAAAGAAAAATCTGGGGCTTTAAAAAGTTGATTGATCTACTTGCATTGTTACATTGCCACTTCATACGCTGATACGCTAGCCTAATATTTGCCTCCCTGTGTTTTTCTTAGGACTGCGGAGTGTTCAAAAGAAAAACATGTCCAGGGCTGAAGAAATCATGAAACAATTTTGTGGTAGAAATAGTTCTGCTGTGGTGATTTCTAATGAGGAGAGGCACTGAGACAGGAGAGTAAAAAGACTCAAAAGAAACTGCTGGGTTCTTCCAGAAGCTCCAAAGTGTTTAGAGACTTATTGTAGCATCACCTGGAGCTGTAAGGAACAAAATTTACATTTAAAACTCTCCTTGTTTTCTGGAATAAGCACCACAGTGAGAGAAGTGGGATAAAGCAAACTTTGTAATCCTTTGCATGCTTGACCTGTGAAAACATTGAATGAAAAACAGACTTTGCAGGAAATATGAAAGTAATTAAAGCAAAAGCAGGTCTTCACCTTTATTTTTGGCATATATATATCGAGTCTCTAACTTTGTAACTGTTTGAACCAGATCTTTGATTCTTCCTCTGTTAATAACCCCTCATCTTCCTCAAAAATCACATTTTGAAAGTCACCATCTTATTTTTCTCTTAGAAGCAGGAACTTAAGACGTCTTGCTACCTGAGAGCTTTTATTTTTATGAAGTCCTGGTTGCCAGTGTCTGTGAGCAGATTTTCTCCCTGGGGTGGGCAGGCAGACCACTCCTATCTTGTCATGAGAGGATACTTTCCAAAACTGATTTTCTGTTTTTGTGTGTCTGTGTGCCTTCTCTCTGAACTCTCTCAGTAGTCATTTGAAAGCAGTTAAACAAAGTTCTCCAGCTGAGACCTATCAGGTTTGTTGTTGAACAGAATTCTTCTAGCACAGCATTGCTTTTAGAGAGGATCAAGTTCAGGGCAGATACAGACAGCAGCAACCTGGCAAACTGACAAAATCCATAGTCCTTAAGCTAAAAATATCCATTTCATTCCGAGTCTTTTGTACCTTCTTGTAATCTTTCATGGGAGAGTTTTTTCTGTCTACTTTCCGGAATTTTAGAGATCTAATGTTTGCTGAGGCCTCCCTGAGAGTCCAGCAGTCCCAGCAAAAACCTCTGTTAAACATGCCTTGACAGAGAAGTGAGTCAGTGTGCTGGGTTATCCCCAGCTGAGCAAGGTAGCTGATGAAGTGTTGTCTCAGGAGCTGTCCAACCACCTCCGCACAATGCTGAAGAGAGAGGAGTTTTTAATAAGTCACTGCACGTTAAATCTTCTTATAGCAACTATTACTCCCTTCCTTCTGCTTCCTTCCGTTTCCAGTGTAAATTTATTCTTGACCATTTACATTAGTATATTCTTTTGATTTGTATATCTCATTTCAATCTTGACATTACCCCTTTTACATTCCTAGAGAGTAATTGTATCTCATCTGACTTTGCTTTGCTGGGTTAATAATCTGTGTTTGTTGGCTCTTCTTATTTTCTTTCCCAGTCATTCATTTAGTTCTTCTCAGCATCTTTTCCTGTGGTTGTAGACAAGGGGAATCAATCTGAAGTACAGCATTCCAAATCAGGGTTTACTATTGGCAGTAGAGTCCATGTTATCAGTACCAGATCTCTGTCATTTAATCAACAGTAGTTCCATGATTTTTTCTACTAAAATCACCTGCGGTGTTGACATCTTTGGTTAGGATCAACCATATAACAAGTTAAAAAACATTTTTTTTTTCTCTTCTGATATTACTAAGCTAACTGGTATCAAAAGTTCTTGTTATTAGTCCTGAAGTACAGTAGTTCATACATCATTCTATACATTCATTCTCATTCCTGCTACATCAGTCTTGAAGGATGCTCACTACTTGACACTACTTGATAGTATCAAGACTGAAGCTGAGGTAAATCAATAAGAATACAGCAAAACCGAGAAAGGCAAAAAAAATACAGCATGATGGGATTAATACTTTTTCATTTAGTGACTAAACTCAAGACATTTTGTTTATTTGTTAGATCGATGTGCAGCAGTGAGAATAGCTTACAAAATATTGGAAATAATCAAAAAGGATATACAGAATAAGGAGGGGACATTATCACTATATAAAGCCTTGTAGCATATACACATCGAATCATAGAATCGTAGAACAACTTGGGTTGGAGGGGAGCTTAACGATCATCCAGTTCCAACCTCCTGCAATGGGTAGGATTGCCACCAACCAGATCAGGTTACCCAAGATCCCAGTCAATCTGGCCTTGAATGCCTCAAGAGATGGGATATCCACAACCTATCTGGGCAACCTGTTCCAGTATCTCACTACCCTCTGAGTAAAATATTTCTTTCTAACATCCAACCAAAATCTACCCTCTTAGTTTAAAGCCATTCCCCCTTGTTCAATCACTATCAGATGTTGTAAAAAGTTGGTCCCCCTCCTGCTTGTATGCTCCCTTCTATTACTGGAAGGCTGCAATGAGGTCTGCCCAGAACCTTCTCTTCTCCAAGCCCAGCTCCCTCAACCTTTCTTCATAGCGGAGGTGCTCCAGCCCCTCTGATCATCCCTGTGGCACTCATCATGGGTTCTGAATGCAATTCTGGTTTCTGCTTACAAGGACAGCAGAATTAGAGAAGATACAGACAGCTAAGATGAATAAGAAGATGGAGTATTTCCCTTATGAAGAGAAACTATAAAGCCTGAGCCTCTTCAGATTGGAAACAAGAAAGATGTGAAAGTTTGATTAAATTTTAGAGAATTGTCCGCTGTTGGTTTACCTGAATACAGAATTGCTTTCTAGAAAATTGCTCAATACCAGAAATAGAGAGAACTTAATGAAGCCAGTAAAAAGCCAATTTAAAACAGGTGAAACACGGTACGGGGTTGAAACTAGATGATCTTTGAGGTCCTTTTCAACCCTGGCCGTTCTATCATTCTATGATATATCTGTATTGTTCATTCTGAAAAGAATGTAGCAAGTTGCTAGTATTCCTCCCACCAAAAGCATAAAAAAAGTCACATATCTTCTATGTATTGATTTACTCCACTGCTCCTAGACTGAATTGGGTAATAGCTTGCCATTAGCTTGTAGTTCATCATCTGGTGGCGTCTAATCAATAGATCAAGCAGTAGTTGCAGTTAGTCTTATTTCTACATCTCAATGTACAGATCAGCAGGGAGTATTGTTTATTTCTCTTCAGCTTCTTCAAGCCTGATGCAAGAATTTCCACTCTTGATGTCAACATGGATGCCAAAAGGTGCCCAGCCTGCTGTGCACCCTCTCTCTCTTCTGTAATTTTCCCATAAACACATTCAGACTTGTTCAATTCTAATTGTATTCTCAATTCCAATTTAATTTTATTCTCAAGTCAAATTTAATTTTAACCCACACTCAACTTTCCCTTTCTCCAGACCCTTCTTTCTTTCCACATTTCATGCACACATTCTTTCTGACCTGATTGACTCACTAAAGAATTTCTTCACTTGACTCTTTCTGAGGTGCCACCTGGGTTTCTCTGCCCATCTCTTTTGTGGAGTCCATCTCACAGTCCTCTCTCTGATTGTTTCCCATAAACCACTATCTCAGATCTACAATTCCTTGTCCTTCCTTTCGCAAATACAATAGGCTGTCTCTTCATAAGGAGAAGCAGTTTTCTTCTGGACAGCTATTTCACATTCTTGGCTATTGCACTGAACTACTGGCACAAGTCTCAATCCATCCCATACTGATCAATTATTGGGTTTACTTTTTTTTTAATGCTTTGTATAAAGAAACTGGTGCACATAGTACAGCAGCACCTCTGCAATCATAGTCCCTTGAAGGTTCAGGCCACTGGCAGGTCTGATTCATGTATTCTGGCTTTCACTGCGAGGAAACCAGGCAGCTCCAAGGGTGAAACAGCTGCTGTTGTGTACCTGCTTTTGCCCAAGCTTAAAGTTGCAGAGGGGATATTCCAGCCCAAGGTGCCCCACCTTTAACACAGCCTGAAAGGAACACCCAGAATTTTGTTGTTTAATATTCATTATTTATATGTATTTGAGCCCAGGTCAGGCAAAACAGAGAAGAAAAACACATGGCTACATTTGTGTTGTTTTCTAAATCACTGCTTTAATAATGACGCATTCAGGTGTAATACACAATGCAGAGAAATAACGTTCCTAGAAATAACTGTATGGCACCTCATTAGTGGTACGAAACATAATCTGATTGGAAAACAATACCAACAAAAATGAAAACAAATCAAAATGGAAAAGAAATATTGGATCTTATTTTAACATTTACAACTTAAGAACTTCAGATTTGTGTTGGACAGGTCAGTATTGATCCAGCAGAAAAAATATTTCACTGTGGAGCAAGTGAGATAGAAAGTATTAGAAGAAAACATGTGAATCATAGAAAATGACATTTGGATGTACAAATGAGTAGTGTAGAGCAATATTAACTGAGGATATATGAAATGAGTTTTGAAATGAGTGCAACAACAAAAAGAGACGACATGAGAAGGATGCAGCGAAAAGAGGGAACTGAAGAACAGTGATTATGCTTGCTTTGCAAAAACCTGCTGGCTAGTGGGAGAAATGGTGGTTACAGCTGGATAAATTTCTCAGTTTCAGATGAATTTTTCAGCTGGCATGATGACATAGATCACTTGTCAACAGGAGTCTTTTCCTTGATTTATAACCTGGTCACCCACCCATTTCCAAACATCACTTCCTCTATACTATACATTTCTGAAATTGTGCCCCTCAAAACTGGAGAAGTCATTGGAATAATAAAGAAAAATGCAGAGTTCTTTCAAGAAGTAATAGTTTTGTTATCTTGTGTGAGTCAGCTTGTGTGGGAGTTGAAGAGCTTTGAAGCACATTTGTTAACTCTGTTCAGCTATTGAGGTTTAGGGTTTAAATTAATGCCTGTGAAAGTTGTCTCACCCAACTAGATCAATTTATTTAAAGTTTTTGGAATAAATATATTCTTACAGTCTCTTTGGTATTGGGTTAAATTCCTTAGCGTAAAATGAATTGCTTATCAGATTTTGCACATTATGAAAGCTGTACTCAAAATGTTGCCAGGCTTGAGCCTATTAATTGGTGGAATTTAATGCTGAATGCAGATGGTAAACCTATTAATAAATGATGGGTGGTGAAGTACACACTGGTGCTTAGAAAAATATGTATGTTGAATACACTGCATATTTTAAGATAAAACTGATTTTTGTCCCTGAGGAATTTTTTATATATACATGCAAATTAGACTTAATGTATAACGTAAAAGAAAAGGACAACTGTGGCAGGATGAAATTGCTCACTTTTAGAGAAAAATAGAATTAGTCTCATTAAGAGAATATTAAACAAAAGAGAAAGTGTAAGTATCCTGAGCTATCCATGGCTGAGGAAATATATTTTAATCAACTACAGCATCTCTCTACCTAGTGTAACCCTTTGAGAAGAGGCAGACCTGTAATATCCAGATGTGTATTTCAGAGCCACTCTGGTCTCCTCAGAGTACTGGGGACATTTATGATAGAGACAACAGCAACAGCTTTACTTCTAGCTGTTTGAAAGGAAGCCTTTTCTTTCTAAATGTCCTGCAGAAGTTAGTCTGAGAGATGAAATGAATGAAGCCAAACTAGTCAAATAGAATTCTTATAAAAATGATTCTGGAATGCACCAGATGTAATAAGCAGTTATATTACCAGTGGAAAAATCTGTAAGTTTGGCTAAAATAACTATAGACCATGGTCTGTTCAACTGCACCGCAGTTATTCTACTAGGAAAAACCTGCACTTGAAAATAAATACTATGTAATATATCATGGATAATAAACAGTTATGTCATATCCGGTCCCCACTATCTGCCTAGTATTTTGTTTACCCTAGGAAATGGTATCTGGCTCCTTAATTGTAATCTCTCTTCTAGAACTACTGCTGTCACTTGAACAAGCTTTGTCTTAGCTTGATAGGCAAAGATCTTTCTAGCTAACACAGTGTGAAGTTACAGATTTGTGAAGAGCTTAACTAACAACTATACTTATTAGCCAACAATTGGTCTAATTCATTTATGTGATAAACTTATGGAAATTTTTATTTTAATTATCCGTTCTTCTACTTACTGAGATCTATGCTTGCTTCTGAGACTTAAACTATTAGTCAAACCATTGGTGTTAAGGACTTAAGACAAAGTGACCAGATATTGCTGTACGATATTGCCACTCATACCTTTCTGAGCATTGAGAATATGGCAGGCACCTTACAAAACAATATCATCATCATCCTAAGAGCGGCATTCATGACGATATAAATGTCCATCAGATGCTAGAAAGCTGTATGTGAGGGATTGTATGATAACAATATGACAGCACGGGTACTCAACAAGATACAAACACAGCAGTGCAGTTTCTTTTCGTTACTTTTCTTGCCCTTGACTTCTCAAAGGAAAAATAAATGGAATTGAATATTTGATGTTGACTTGAATTGAAGGGAAAGCCTGGAAGAAGAGCACACTTAATATTATGCTGTTATAGAAAAGCAGATAAGGGAATGTAAAAGTTGCTCAGATACCTTCATCCTGAATGCCAAGGTGCGGATTTCAATGTTAATGTATATTATAAACATACAATGAAGTTCTTACAACACTTAAGTTACCAGTCTCCCATTGGTATAAGTGTAGCCTGAATTTTACTCATTTTCTTTGCTGGATTGAAATCTCTTAATCAAATCCAAATCACCTATTTAAGACTCTGGGATAATCCTTCAGGAATACCTTTGGTAGTTTGGGGCTTTAGTTTGTGCTGCTTTATGATCAGTCTTTTGTTATTTCCTGCACCTAATTACGCATTTTAATGAAGCTTTCTTCTGTAACTTTCATCTCCCAAAGAGATGATAATTTTCACTTAGAATAATTGTAGAATTCTTTTAGTTGATTAGTATTCTTTTAGAATATATAATTTTTCTACGCTATCAGTTGGAAAGATCATTCTAACAATTTATGCCTTTTCTAGCCCCCAAACCGACATGAATTTAGCTAAGCCAGTTCTAAGTAACTCTGTTGGATATGTAAATCTGTGGCAGTGTATCTGTCAATATTGACTGAAATTTGCATTGGATTGATAGATATCAGTACAAAGAAGATGCAAGCTAAGTTTAAGTGGCAGTGACAGTCATCACAATGCAGATTTGCAGTGATTCACCCATACTGTTTCTGTAAAATCCATTTAAGCTTCACTGCTGAAATGTGCTTCAGGACCTTCAGCTTATTTTTTTGTTTTGCTTTGTTTTCCACACAGAAGCTAACTTTTCAGCCTGGTGCCAGCAGTAGGTCTCGTTCATATGGAAGTCACCACTCCTGGTCTCTGTTTTCTAAGAAGGAAGGTCCCATGGTAGCAGTGATAAAAAGGTCATGGTGGGGAAGGTCTAGTGATGGTTAAGAGTGATATGCTTTCTGTTTATGCAAAAAGAACTGGAAATTATTGAGTGAAAACACTGTCAAACAGCTTAAAGATTCTCCCATGAACTTTTGACTTAGTGTTTCAGTGTTTCCAACGATTTTTTTTAATGCTTACCCCTTTGTCCCAGCTAGAACTATGTATTTGATAGCAGGCACAGGTTGTGCTGTGGTGTATCCCATGTTATCCTAGGTCATGGGGTTAGACTGGAGTCTCCTAGGTCTTTAGTTAGGCTGGAGTCTAACCTGTAGTTCTCTTGAGCTAGGTGGGAAACTGGAAAAGGGGATGATCATAACAAATGCTGAGTAATTGAAAGCAATGACTGCATTTTTGTTGGGGAAGGCTGGAACAGCTGGAAGTGCTGACACACACCCTTTGTAATCCAGCTGGGATTGTCAACCCTTTAATGGATTTTCATAATTGGAAGTGTATGAATAACATATATAAAAGGTGGTGATTTACCTTGCTTTTTTCCTCTTGTTTCCTGGAGTTTTATAGTATAGCTGTGTACAGTAGGTGGTGAGTAGTCTTCTCGTATGAAATATTAATAACTGATTTTAAAATTGTTTTGTTAAAAATAATCTTCTCCAATAAAGTGCAGAGATTGAGTGTACTCACTGGACTTCCTTTGTGTATTTCTGCACAAGGTATTTTTATCTTACTTGCTTAAGGAGATGAGACGTAGTAACAGGCATACGTGTGCCTACTGTGTTTGTGAAGGCATACAAACATATGCGCCTTAGTGCCTTAATGCTCTGCCCAACTACTTTTAGAATCTAATGATCAATTTCTACCATATTTAATAAGTGGGCAGAAGTCTTACAGTCGCTGTGTCCTTATATTTTGGGTAAAAAATAGAAATCCTTACAGAGGAATGAAACTGTGGGACCTCACCAAAGGAAAGGCTGTGTCCTTAAAAGACATCAAAGAATTCTCACAGAAGATTTTCCCACTATGATATAAATCAGTAGGGGATCTTTATGTCCACTGCTGAGAAAAAAATACTCATTTACTTTACTTGGACAACTTTTGTCCTTTCTTTATCTCAGAGGGATTATTGATTTGCTAATTTTATGCCAACTTTAAGGAGACTGTTGAGGAAGCTTTGTTATGACTGTTTTTTATTTTGTTGATGGACAGTGTATGTGTGAGTACAAATGAGATATCTGCTCTTCTCCCTTCAAAAGCATAGCTGATTTAATACCATTTGTATTCATGAAATTTATTCTGGAGGCAAACAAAAACAAACAAACAAACAAAAAACACAATTTGTGTAAATAATCTGGGCTATCTTGTATCTCTGTCTTCTCTCATAAGTGACCATAAAAACAGTGGTAGAGTGAGTGCAACGTAGAAGTCAATGTAGTTCTCACTTACCAAACTGGGAATTCAGAGTAACTCAAGGATTATGCTGGAGTGTCTGTGAAGAAAGATCTAAAATGTGTGAAGGAGAATTCTGTCACTTTATCACTAGTGTCCTCCTACCAATCACTGGTAATGGGAGAGGATACAAAGAGAGCATAAAGTTCTTTTTTCTCTGTACCCTGCCATCAGGTAGCTGGAGGCAGTGGTAAGGTTCCCTGAGCCTTTTCTCCAAGCAGAACAAAGCCAGGTTTCTCAGCTTGTCCTCATTATGTCTTCTGCTCTGACTACCTAGTTGGCTCTTCTTTGTCCTTGCTGCAGTATGTCTGTCTTTCTTGTACTGAGAATCTCCTACTAGACACTAGTCCTCCAAATGTGATCTCACTAGTGCCAAACAGGGGAAGAACCACTTTACTCAACCTGCTGGCTACTCCTGCTAGGACAGACTATGTATGTGTTGGCCTTCCCTGCTGCAAGGACATACTGCTGAGGTGTTCAACCATCTACTTGCCAGGACACCTAGGTCCTTTTTGAGAAAACTGTACTGGCTTTTTTTTTTAGCAGATGGTTCTCAGCTTATAGTGCTGCATGGGATTATTACATCTCTGTTGGGCATTTGGCTTCTTTGAATTTCACGAGATTCCTGCCAGCCCTTTATTTAAATCTGTTGAAGTCTGTCTGCATAGCAGACGTGCAACCTATCAGCTACTCTGTTATCCTCTGTGAATTTACTGAGAGATTGTCCTAGGTCTTTAATAAATGCATCAAACAGTACTGGCCATAGTATCAGTCCCTGAGGGATGCAACTAGTAATTAACTTGTGGGTGGACTTTGTGAACTCAGCTCTTGGAGTCTGTCAGTCCAGACAATTTTCCATTCTCCTTATCAGCCACTCATCTAATCTATATTTTACCAGTTCGGCCATATGGATACCATAGAAGACCATGACAAAGGCTGTGCTGAAGTTGACATAAAAGAACATCCTTCTGCTTTCTCCTTGTCCACTGTACCAACCTTTTCATCATGCAAAGCTATCACGTTAGTCAGGCAGAAACTGCCTGTGGTAAATTCACACTGGCTGTTCCCAGTCATGTTCTTGTTCTTCATGGTTTTGAACATGTGTTTACATATTTGAACTGATTCTTTGTGTTGTTCAGAGTACATGCTAATTACAGCCTCACATTTTTTTCCTAGTTAAATGGAATATGGTGAATCACTATTCAGAGGCATTAGCACACAAAACAAGAAACCTTAAAGTATATTCTGTGCTGTATTAAGGCCTATTGTTTAGTATGGATGTTTAGATGTTGCACTAAGGGACATAGTTTAATAGAGAAATAATACTGGTAAGTGGACGATTGGATTTTATGATCTTGGAGGTCTTTTCTAACCTTGTTGATTCTATGAGTCTACGATTAGGAACAGCAAATGAGTTAAAGAAGTGGCAGCCCTTTTACCAGCCATCAAAAAAATGAGCAAACAGTTAAGGCAGATGAACAGTTTGCCAAAAACTGAAATAAATTCTTTGTTTAACTCCTCCTTTCAGAAGATGTCAGGAAGTTCACTTACATAGATCTTACTCATGTCAAATAAAGATGGAAAAGTATCTGTGAAGAATTCTTCAAAAGAAGTAACAGAATTCCAAGGCTGTATAAGAGAATACCCATGAATTCTGAGCACAATACGAGGCTGTTGATGAGATCATACAATCCTGATGTATGTCACTGATTGAAACTAGCACTGATTAAAAACAACACTCAAAATAAGAGAATGGCAGCAAACCTGGTGATGATCCTAGGAAAGTCAGCAAAACTGAGATGAGGTTAATGGAATGTTGACTGCAAATAGTTATAAAAAAGCCAGGTGACATGATGTGACAGAACATAGAACATGAACAATGATTGTCCAGAAGAAAATCCTTCACCTGTAGAGTAGGAACCCTTTAAATCAACAGAGAAAAGAAAAATGAAACACAAAACAACACCCACAAAAAACAAAACAAACTGAACAACATATACAGTTCCAGGCCTTATTTTGCTTGGATTTTAAAAGCTACTGATATCTATTTAAGTACTTGTGAAGAACTATTGGCAATGAGTTAATGTGGCTAGACAAACAATTAAAAGCTAAATTTAAATTATGTTATGGTTTACTTTAAGTCAGTAGGCTACAAGCCAAGTTTCCTATAGCCAGCGTAAGCAACAGCTAGCACAAGTAATTTATGGTTGAACCTTCCTCCCCCTCCCCTAATGAAGAGAAGCCACTGACACTGTGTTACCTAAGACTCCATAAACAAAACCGGAGATAAAGAAAGCCAAGAAAAGCCTCCTTGGAAAGATAAAGAAAGGAATTGAACAACTGAGAGAGGAAAAGTGACTGCTGAGGTAAGCGGAGGCATTACCAGCTGTTAACAAAGAGCTGGAAAAAAATTATTGAAAGTGACCAGAACAGAGAACCTGTAAATGCTTTGAACTTGTGAATGCTTTGAACTTAAAGGAGCTGAATCTCCATTATCTCTGCTGCAGACCATCTCCAGATACTCAAGACTCACAGAATATCTGACCAGCAGGCTGTTGAGATTTTATTGACAGAGACTCCTTAGCTCTCTATGGTAGTGTATATTCTAGTAGTGCTTGTCCTTTAGAGTCCATTAGACCTTTTATCTCAGTAGTTGGATGCCCACTATTCACATTTGTCACTTCAGCAACAGATTTGGCATTTCTAGGTGGACTTGAAGGTTGAGTGAACTGAGAGAAAGTACCTTTCAGAACTAGAGGTTTGAAGGATCACCATTTCCTTCTCTAAATTAAGAAAGGTGCAAGTGCTAAGATGACTTTATTTTGAAATAAAAACAGTCATCTCCTCTTACATTATTATAAAAGAGGTTGTAAAATGCTGAAAATTATGCTTCAAACATATATCACACCTTTGGCATGTCATGAGTCTGAGGCATACCTGGTAATGTATCTGTTATCAGAAAAGACTAATAAGATCATGTATGAAACCCTAGACTAACCAAGTGGTCACTGGCTCTGCTGAATAAAGGGATGCAAGAGGAGGTCAGGATCTGTCTCAGTAGTCTTTTATTTCATAGTATCATAGAATCACCATGGTTGGAAAAGACCTCCAAGATCCTTCAGTCCAACTGTCTACCTATCACCAGTTTTTCCCATGAAACCATGTATAACATCTAAACGTTTCTTGGACACCTCCAGGAATGGTGACTTTATCACCTCCCTGGGCAGCCCTCTCCAGCATCTGACCACTCTCTTGGAGAAGTAGTATTTCCTAACATCCAAACTGAATCTCCCCTGGTGCAACTTGAGGCCATTCCCTCTAGTCCTATTGCTAGTTACGTGAGAGAAAAGGCTGACTCCCACCTCACCACAACCTCCCTTCAGGTAGTTGTAGAGCTGTATCCATTTGATAATGGATGAAGAAAAACAATGGCAGACTATGAGTACGTCCTCCCCAAACCAAAACCACAGAAGTCCTTTTTGGATGACAGTGTTAAAGTGGTGAGGCAAAAAATGGAGAGCGTATTGGTTAGTTTGTGGATGGGTTAAATCTCTATGGAGAAGGAGCAACTCACTCGAGCTATGTCATGGTGAGTGTAATTACTAGCAAAATGATCATGGGAAAGTTTCTTTCACTGCGTGCTCAGGCTAACAAGACATACCACAGGATCAGCCACTGCTAGGAACCTGTTTCAGATCATGTGGTTCAGGACTAGTGCTTGGTTTGGAAGGAAAATGTTGTGCAGTTAGTCAGTACACCTCCTTCAGCTTTCTTATGCAAGGCCACGAAGCCCTTAAGAGATGACCAGATACTCATCTCAGAGAAGGAGGACAGAGAGCTTAGGCAAGATAGCAATGCAAGCACAAGACTTAACTCCCTCTAATTTAGTGGAAGAAGGAAAAAGTTTGAGATGGAAAATGGTGTCATAAGTCTATGGACCTGTGTAAAATGTGGATGGTGTCTGAACACGCACAATTCAGACTGACAGCATGAACTCACCCTCCGGGAAATTCAGGAATAAAAAAAAAAAACTGGACAAGATTACAGAGTGGAGTGTGATGATCTGGGATAAAAAGATGTAGAAATGCATGTTAGGAAGTTATGATTTACATACCAGCAGTTCAGACACAAAAGTAATAAAATGAGTTGATGATTTCTGGACTATCAAACAGGTTGTGAAATGGATCCTTCTTATCCCAAACTGAGTAAGGAAACAGGGACTATCTTATGATAGTATCACCAATTGCCAGAATTATTTCCAACTTCAAGTGAGAAAGCCAGCACAGCTGCTAGGGCATTGATAGAACAGATGTTTCTCTGAAGGAAACTGGCTATGACTCAGGCTTGTGTGTCATAGGAGAAATTATAAATGATCACATCTGGCGTTAGGGTTTACCCACGGGCTCCACATTCCTGGACATCCCCAGGGAGGGCTACTGAACACTAAAGATGACTCCGAGAGATAAAGCAGCAAGGGAAAGTTAGAGATGGAAATTCCCCAGTAATCCTGGTGCTGCAGTGACGAACTGCTGCATCTCATGAGATAGAAGAGACTTGAGGATGCTCCATTTGTGATTAGGAGGGTGGCTGCCAAATAAATTACAACCATACGGTCCAACAGACAGATGGATTCAAGGTGTGTTAAAGACAGTGTCAGCTACACACCACCAGGTAGCCAGGCGTGCATTAGAAGCAAATGTTCAAAAGATGGATAAAGTAGCAAGCTTGCTGCACCTGGTAGAATGAAATATTGAAAACTGAGTAAAAGAGAGCCAAAGGAAATGAAGGAAAACAAAAGAAACGTTCTGAGACCTCACAGGTTGGGACCTCTTAGAAATATCAAGGAGACCAGCCCTACTATGTTGAAGCAAAAAGGGGGAAGAAAGACCTGAGAAAAAATTTCTACTTTTCAAATTTGAATTCATGAATGGTTCATTAATGAAGCTGAGGATTCAACTTTTCTGTTCTAGAGAAAACAAAGCAGAACCTGACTGTGACAGAAAAAGATAAACCTCACAGCATCTCTCCCATTGTTTCAGTACAAGGAAACACATTTAAATTTGTGGTTTCAGGGTTTCTTGTGGATGAAGGTAGGTGGATATTGGATGCACCTGACTAAAATTACACACTTGTGAGAAGTTTAAAGGGAAAGGTGATAAATGCCAGTTAAAAATGCACTCTGACAGAGTAATCAGTGACCAGTGAATATTTCAGTGAGGACATATAGTAAAAGAGCAGCACATATTGTCCAAGATGTGAAGCCTATATTAAAAAATGAAGGAAATACGAAATTAAAATCTAAAGCAGTCTGATCCAATGGCCAATGATCACCCTACATTTTTTGTCTATTCTAGACAGAGAATATTTGACAGCTGAACAGATGCTTCATGTATGAAGTCTGGCTGATCCTGACTTCCTGTACAGGAAGAGGAACAGAAACTGGGAAATTCATACAAGTCAGTAGCATGCATGCTGAAGCCATTGCTAAGTAATTGGAGGATACAGTGTAGGACAAAACCTCAAAATTCTGAACAATAGCCAAGCTCTGTAATACTGGGACTGAGATTGGTAGGAGCTGTGTTGCCTGTCTGGAAATAGACAAGTGAGAAGACAAAGTGTTACTGAAAATATTAGAAATTTGAAGAAAAAATATCTTCCCTTCTTTCTTTCTTTCTGCATATAGCACTTGCAGCAGAAGCACTGTGAAGGAGACAGTCGAGTCCTCCTTACTGAGATCTGAAGGACTGTGTGGGACTCTGCTATGGGCAAAGAAAGGGAAATATAGACTTGATGGAAACTATTCATCCTTACCCAGGAACATTCTCAGCTAAATGATTGCTTGGTGCCTCATTTTAACTCAGTCTGCAGAGGAATAAGAAAACTGCATTAACTTCCATGTGAAAAAATGTGTATTTCAGAACAATGTGTAAATATGATCTAATTAATTACATTTCTAATTAAATTGTGTTTACTAACTCCAATGTAGAGGGTTTTTTTTGTATCAACCACCTGTGTTTTCTAGTTTACTCATTGAAAACTGTACCTCATATCAAAATATAACCCCAAATGCAGCTGATATGAAGTTGTCTCATGTAGAAAAAATATTAGAAAGTTCAAATTTTCAATGACTATTAGAAATGCTATGAAAGCAGCCAGATGCTGCTTTATAGTCTTGATAATTGTTTATCACAGTGGCAGATACTACCATGAATCAAAAGAAGGAAGAATACTAGTGGAGTTTTCTTTGGGTTGTCCCCCACAGCTGCTGGAATCTTAAGTACGTCAATATAGCATTTTACTGCAATTTTACTAACACTGTTATAATGTTAATAATGCTAATAATATACTAATTACATATGCCTTCTGATGTAAAAGTGGTTTGTTAACAACTGAGGCAAGTAATGTGCCAAAAAGGCAGTTAGTTGCATAGCTCAAGAGTGGATAGGTGCCTCCTGTCTCAGTCAAAGATGAGGCCTCTGTCTTGGCAACAGTGAAGTACTGATTTCACTAACCATCACCTAGTAAGCCTTAAACGGCACAGATGCCTGCCACGATAGTCCTTGCTTTGGATAATGGTCCCGTTTATTACAAGAGGGCCTGTGGGCCAAGCAGATGGTACCTTGCATGGGCTATAGTTATCACAAAAACATTTTCTTTATCATTTTTCTCTTGCAGAATCAAGAGTAGATACTGACATGTGCTGTTATCTGACATGGGAGATTTGGGGAAAAAGTCCTTGGATATATAAAGTAATGTAACATCTGAGAGAGAAAAAGCAACTACTGAAAAAAAAGTAAAGAAGCAGCGAATGCTTTAACTAAAAGGAATCCACTTGAGTCCATGCAGGTGGCCATTGCCTGCCCACCAAGGCTCTCAGGGTGTTTGAATAAGAGATAAGTAAGATGTGCTACAAAGCAGTGCTTGGCTTTGTACAGTTGTGAACGTATCTTGCGAAATTGATGTCTCTATCTTGAGCATGAAGTGCCCACGATCCAGATTTAGCAACAAGTGCTGATCCTGCTCTCATAAACATTTGAGTCGGTGGAAAAATACAGGCAAAACAGCATTAATAATCTCAAAACATTGTGTTATCTCAAAAAAATGTGTTATCTCTGCAGACTTCTGTGGAAATAAGGAAGACATTGAAAGTGCCATGAGTTTTCAGAACAGAATGCATTCATTTCAACTGATGTGTTGGAAATGGACAGTTTATAGTAATAACGTATTAACTTACTGTGTACAAAAGACCATTATTGCAATTCCCTCTCTTTAATTGTTGTTGTTTTTTTTTTTTTTTCTTTTTTTCTCTGCTATTGGTTTTACAGTCTCTGATTTACTCTCGGTATTTTGTTCATTCTTGAATACACGGATATTATACCCATTACGGTGTATTTTTCTCTTTCTTTTAGCTCATTAATTTTCCATTCTTTTCTTTTAGACCAATTTCTTTTGTGTGTTTTTGAGCATGGATTTTCTGCAAGTTTCTTCTTTGAAAGGTAATTCAGGGCTTTCATACTAGAAGTTCAGGTTTATTGCTTTAAAAAGGCCTTGTTATATAAGAAAAAGAAATGACTGATTTGCTAACCTTTTTTTTTTTTACTCTTTGGTTATTAACAAGTCTTCTGGGGATTATGTATGTTTAGAGATTCTTGAACTTCTGCCAGAAGTGTGGTACATTTCCAGTGGGGTATATATAACTCTTTAATGCCTAGGATGCAGCTGGATAGGTTGGGTTTACACACACCCAGAGTCTCATGCATGTATCTGCTCCAAAAATGATTCTCTCTTTTGCCATAACTCTTACTACACTGTTATGTAATAAAGAGCCAGGTGCCAACAATCTTAGCAATGATGCCCCAGCCAAATCTGTTTTAGATAGAAGTACACCTGCCAGAAGTATTTCCCAGGACATACTATCATTTATTCTACAAATTCAAATAATGCTTATTCTCTTGATTAAATTGCACCTAAAAGTCTAGTCAGATATGTAAAGAAAACATGGTAGAAATGCCAAAAAATGAATAAATTGGAGTCTCTGATCACTGATAGAGATTTTATAGCCCTAGAGCTCTGTGAATTCCAACAGAATTACCTCGAATTTATACTACTTGAGCATGAAAAGAATTGGAAGTGCCTGTATGAATTTTCTATTATTCTCTGGAAGGATATTTGCAGAGATACATTCTATTGTCGTTTTTTTGAATTGTGTGCAACAGTAATGAGTATGTGACTTCTGTGTCTGTCCTGAGCTCTAGAGTTTGGATTTAGGGGCTGGGTAACCTCAGAAAGATTGTTTCTAAGCTCAGCAAGTGTGAGACTGTCTGCTCTACAGGGGTACTTTATTGACTTTAATAGATGCAAAATTTCACTACTATCGTCACTGTATAACCATGAAGGGCACCAAGACACAAGGATACAGTAGTCTACCTTTTGTTGGAGCTTTTGTGAAATAGTTTTGACTTAAGAGTGGAAGAGTTAGGCTTTCAAAGCCTAAATGCTTCTTTCTGTAAACAAACAGATCAAATGTTGTTTCTCAGAAGTCACTAGTGAGAAGACAGACCCAGCCTGGCTTTCAGCAGCACCATAGAATGATCTCAAGGGATTCTGGATGTTGGCATTCTGCTGTGCCTATCCAGACCTGCTGATCTCTGTGCTGCCACTGGAGCAAAATATTCTAGCTTTGCAGCTACAATTTCAGCCTTCCTATGCAAATTCTCCTGAGGTTTTCAAACAGCAGGTATTTCATGAGAACCATTTCTGCTCTCAATCACCCTTGTGAAGAACCTATTTGCTTCCTCTAAACATAACAGGAGTTAAAATGATTTCAGGTGGTGCCACCATGTTAAAATCTGTTTTGAGAATAGGTGCCTTACAGAATTTGGGAGTACAGGGAATTTTACATATCTGCTCAAATCCAGATTCTGTATGGCTGAAAGATTTTATTGTAGCAGAGCCATGAAATATGAGATCGTCTTATGTCATTTCCTGCAGAGCTTTGTGCCAAAAGAAGTTGTCTAATTATGACACCTTCTGGGATGTCAAGGAGAAATAGGAGATTGGCTAGCAAATAGACTGGGTTAGTTTCTGAAGCCTTATCGCCATGATGTCTGTGAGTGAAAAGTATATTTGTGGACCAGTATAGGGAACTCTTCCCTGCCTTTTACTGCACTGTACAGGAAGGCTGTGTCTCTCTCAGAGGACAGGGTTTTTCTATTTGAATTGCACGATTTTGCTCTTCAGATGAAAGCCAGTTTCATCTTATGTGTAAAATAGGTGATAGTAGGTTGTCTTGAAAGGTGATAAGTTATCTCATTACATAACTGGGAATTTTAAATTCAGAGATTACCCAGTTTAAACTTCATATTTTAAGATTTCACAATTGAGATGATTACAGAATTGTCAAAAGTCCCTGCTTGCTTTATTGTATTAGAACTGAAACTTCTGCTCAAAGATGAAGCTTATGGGTTAAAATCAGGGATCAGTACAGTAAAGAACATCTAGTAGTTGGGGTCTACTACAGGCCACCTGATCAGAGGATCCTGTTGATGAGGTCTTCTTGCTTCAACCGCTGGTGGTTTTGCGTTTGCGGGTTCTTGTCCTGATGTGGGAGTTCAACCACCCAGACATCTGCTGGGATAGTGGCACAGCAGTGGCAAGTAGTCCAGGACATTCTTCAAGTCTCAATAAATGCTTTGCCTCAGTCTTCACTGGTGACCAGCTCCCTGTGTCTGCCAGGACCTTGATCCTCTAGGAGTGGGTGAGAGGAGCAGATTCCATCCCACTGTAACAGTGGAACAAATCCAAGACCTCCTCATGAAACTGAATGTATGTAAGTCCATGGGGCCAGATAATATGTATCCCAGGGTTCTGAGAGAGATGGCTGATGTTGCTGCCGTGACACTCTCTATCATTTTTGAAAAATCATGGCTGTTGGGTGAAATCCCCAGTGACTGTAAAAAGGGAAACGTTACTCCCATTTGTAATAAAGGGAGAAAGGATGACCCAGTGAACCACCAGCCAGTGAGCCTCACCTCTCTGCCCAGGGAGATCACGGAATCATAGAATCACCAAGGTAGGAGAAGACCTACAAGATCATCCAGTCCAACCGTCCACCTGTCACCAATAGTTCTCTCTGAACCATGTTCCTCAACACTATGTCTACCCATGCTGCTAGGCCTGATCCCCCCGGTTGTCCTGCACATGCCACACGGTCTCCCTCAAGGCAATCTGCTCCATAACCTTCCCTGGCACTGAGGTCAGGCTGACGGGCCTGTAGTTCCCGGGATCCTCCTTACAACCCTTAAGAGATTGAGATGAACCAGATTGATTTCTAATTAGCCTTATCCTAGGTTCTCCTTTGCTTTCCATATCTACTTGAGTGAAGCATAACTGTTGATTTTCATCTTCAAATAGATATAATGAAAAATAACTATCCCAGTGCTTCCTACCACATGGCTCAGGGACTGCAGAACGGGGATGGTGTTCCTTGTACAAAGAGCTGAGCTGAATGATGAAAAATGTGGACATCTTCATTGTCTATGGAAAACTTTGAGGGGTGACTATGCTCTGTAGATCCCAAAATGTGGAATATACTGCACTAGCTTGTGTGTGTGTAACACTTATAAGTGATTACTCCCTTCAGCTATCCTATGACCCATCTGATGGGCTACCTGTACTGTTAGGAACGTCGTACTATTGAGAGCATTGAAAGGAGAGCTATGAAGTTGATGAATGGTCTGGAGGGCAAGATGCTAGAGGTGTGGCTGAAGTCCCTGGGTTTGTGCAGCCCAGAGCCTAGGAGCTGAGGGGGGGCCTGATGGCGGCTGCAGCTCCTCACAGCAACAGGGCCTGAGGGAACGGCATGGAGCTGTGTCAGGGGAGGGGTGGGTGGGGGTTAGGGACAGGGTCTGCACCAGAGGGTGGTGGGCATGGAACAGGCTGCCCAGGGCAGTGGGCGCAGCCCCAGGTGCTGGAGTTCAGGGAGCGTTTGGGCAACACTCAGAAATATAGTTTGACTATAGACTTTTGTGAAGTCAGGATTTATACTCAGTGATCCTTGGGATATTTTGTGACTCCATAGGCCCCTGCAGCAAGGTCTGGCCATTTCTGTCCCAGCAGCACAGAAGGTCTGGCCCTTGCCAGTGACAGTTAATGTTAGAAGTATAGATCAGCCTATCTGATTTCAGTTCAACCTCCTTCTTCCACAAATGGGATTACTGGGAGTCTGTGAAGGGGAGAATCTACTAAATCTAGGCTTCTCTTGATTAGCAGATGCTCCCTTATGTCTTAGGCTCGGGTAATGTAAAATTTGAGTGACCCTGAGAGTCTTTTAGGAGAGCCGGAACTAAGCGTGGGGTATGAATAGATCCTGAATCAGAGAGGTCAAACCTGATTTTTTTGCAGCAACTTTTTCTGGGCAGTATCCAGCAGATCCCGGGCACAGCTGAGAAGATAAAATGCTATAAAGATGTTAGTACTGGTAATATTGCTGTTCTTTTGGCACTTAGCTTCCCTGTTGGATGAAAGCCAGCTCATCTTTGTATTTTTCTGTGTTACAGGTTCTCCTGATGCTACATACTTCAGGTCAGGTTTTGTAATTTGTGCTGGTGGTGTAACTGAGAGTAAATCTATTAATTCTTTTCAGTGTAGCAAATAGGAATCTGAACCCTTACTGCTACTGCTGAATCAGTAAACAGAAGTTAATAAATTGTGCCACTCTGTAGAAGTTTTCTGCAGAAGGGAACCTGTAAAGAAAACTTGTGTGATATTACGTATTAAAGAATTCAATGCATTTTTAAGTTTGCAGTCTTCCAGGTAACAGTGAGGAAGAAGACGGATATTACAGTGTTTTGATTGTAATTCTGAAACCTGGGACTTCAAACCATTTTTTGAGTGATGAATTTTTGTTGTGAACACCAAGTAGCAAGTGCAGGTTAGGGTGTTTTTGAAAAACAAGCTTAACAACTGCAAGAGTTATGAAAAATACATCATCTACAGAGGACCAGAAGTGAAGCATCACGGGGCTGAGAAAGAAAATGAATAAGCCAGGAATGAAAAAATATAGTTTGATTGGAAATTAAGTGTTGAGTGGTCTAGGCATCCACACAGTGCAAGCAACAGTTTAATGTAAGTCCCAAGGAACTCATGCTTTCAGATATTGCACATATGGAGAAATACTTAAAATTATGACGGGCGCTATGATATATTTTTTTTCTAGAAGTACTGTTGAGAAATTAAAATTCACAGGTAGCTGGACTGGAGAGAAGTAGATTTGCTCAGAGGCACAGAAGTATGATTCTAATGTACTGAAAATCATCTTGCTAAAGAAGGACATGGAGAACAGACAACGAGTGGCACATTGTTGCAGCAGAGACTGATAGTGACCATGGTGTCAACAACAGGGTTAAAACAATTAAGACAATTAGAACTTTTTTTGACAAAAGCTCTCATGTCACCAAGCCAGATTTAGGACATTTCAGCACAGTAGATCAGAATAAGTGTTTGGTAAAAGATCTTGTCTTTCAGTAAGGGGTGTAATGCAGAATTTACCCATTTCTTGTCGCCTGAGTGTAAACACCAAAAAAGTGACTCCATTTACTTTTTGTCATTCACTGTTACAGGTGGTACAGAATTTAGATGAGTGGCTCTGTGCATGCAATGTCTGCTGATAAGGGTTTCAAATAAGAGCTGATGGGGCAAGCAATTGGCTACTATTTTACAATAACCATTTTAGTATTAAAATGAGGCTGATGTGACTGTCATCTATTTGAGTGGTGACATAATCTGACTATTGTTGTACAATTTGCCTCAGAGAGCAGAAAAGGAAGCAGAAATTAAACAGGAGAATAAAAAATTAAAAGAGAAGGAGCATGAACTATTAAAAATGTGGCTCCTGTACTTTTACTGCAATGTAAAGCAAATGAAATGTCATTCTGGCTTTTTGAAGGGCTTCAGAAACTTCCAAAAATTACAGGAAGGCAGGATTTTGATTAAGGAAATGGGATTCATTATGGCGTGATTTTTGGGAAGCAATGCTGACTTTGCCAACTGTAGGATGGACTGGGAGGATGGATGTAGGACCTTAAACAAATCAATATTTAAGCACTGATGGAGGAGGGGTATTTGACTATCAAAATTTGTTAGGACTGTCCAGATTTTCCAAGTGCTACCTGTCATGAAAAGGAAAACAGAGAGGAAAAATTTTCTACAGCCAGTTTTATACAGAGGTCAGACTATTGTGAGTAAGATCACTGAAACTAGAAGCATATGCTTGGATTAGAAAATGTTTGGAATGACAGAGATGTGTTTTGTTGAGATGGTAGCTAGAAGATGGATTTAGCAGGTCAGTGGGATAGGAGAAGGAAAGGCAGAGCAAAGGGATGGAAAGGTTCTACATCAGTCTGGTTGAACGAAGTTGCACTAGAGTTTTGTGAATAACAAAAAGCACAGGGCACGTTCTAATCTGGGTTTATTTCAGAGTTTTAAAACGAGAATTTGGTCTTCTCTTTGAGCTACCATTTTACTATTCTTAATTCCAGTCTACAAAAAAGCAAAGGAAGGAATCTAAGGTAATGACTCACCTGTCTAAAGTTGAATGCAACTGCAACAGCCAACTTGAATACAACTGAAAAGGGGATTTTGTTGTGAAGGAGAATCATTATATTTATTCATTTGCTATTAATAACTTAAGTACATGACAAGGTATTACTATCAAAATCACTAAGAGAATCAGAAAATTATGGACCTGTTTTTGTACACAGATCTCTCTCTTGATACCAAGTTTTCAGGCAGAATAGTCACAATGGAAGCCTTTTGGCATCCTAACATTATGTGACCCTGAAGAAAAATGGAGACGGAAAAGCCAAATGACTTTACATTATAGTTTTACACTCCAGCTCTCAGTACCACACTTCTGCTTTTGCAGAAGAATTCCTGCTACCTGTGCAATATTTGCTGCCTGAACTCCTACCTTGGTCTTGTCTTGGAAGGGTAATACAGGTTGGAAGGAAAGCACCTGTGGTCTGGACCTGAGCCATAGGGCTGCTGATTGGACTGGATTATTGAGAAAAACAGGTACAGGTGAAGTGGAGAACATAGATAAGTTCAGGATACCGCATGGTGAGATAGAAGAATCTTAAATTTCATGCTGAAAATGTAATGATTGTGATCAAATATGGGGTGCTAGATACTGTGAAGACAGCTAGTGTCCTTCTGATTAGAAAAGCAACTTCTTATGAAACATTCTCACTTTAGAAAAACTGTTTATTAGGTATGGAGTGGGCAGATTTAGAAATACACCCAAATAATTGCTTTGCTAACTCATAACTTTATTCTCTTCGTGTTCATTAACCCATTGTCATCATTACAAGTTCCAACCTGTCATTAATCACCACCAGAGAACTTTATAGTTCTCCCACCAGGACAAAGCCAAGTTTTTAGTTCTCATCTATCTTCTTCTGTTCTTAAATGTTTTTGTTAGCTTTGTGGGGAGAAACAAAATTGTCTTTCTGCTCCTCTGTCCTTGGCTAAACATGTCTCTTACATCGCCATCAGTGATATTTGAATCTAAATAGGCACAGAGACTGCAAAGATTGTGTTATTCAAATTTCATTTGTAAACAAAGAGAGAGTAATATTTGTGCAAAACAAGACAAGTACAAACATGATAGAAAAATCTTCAGAGATGGAAAATGTAACTTGCAGGGCTGGGTAGATTCTGCTACCAGCTGCTCTGTAATGGAAGATGGAACTTGCTTCAGATTAATCTTGATTTTCACCACTGCACCGAAGAACAAAATCTAGCCCATTTTAAAAATCACTTCCCTTCCTCTTGATAGCAAAATTGGAAAAGAAATATGGCTTTGTTTTCAGATCCTAGAAAATCCTCATCATGCAGAAATCTGCATACAGAGCTTGGAGCTTAGTGCATGACAGGTGCAGATTCATGTGTCTAATAATATTAGGACCTTAGTCTGAGTTTTCTTTGCTGATTGAACTATTTAATAATATTAAAAGATTGCATCATTATCTGTAACATATTTTTTCTTTAAATTATTTTGTTAAAATAATACTGTTAAAATAATTCTGTTAAAATGAGATGAACCTAGTGTTTCAAAGCAATAGTATTATTTTATGAACGTATTTAAATAAAGCTGGTGTATAAACAGAGTAGAAAATAAAATATGTATTTTCTTTGAAAATTCTGGTTTTTTTTAATCTCACATCTGAAACATTCCCAGAAAAGTTTCTCATTTCCAAAAACAATGGAATTCTATGAGAGATTTCACACTGAGAGATTATTTCTTCCAGTTGCCTGACTGTTCCTCCAAAAACTCTGGTCAAGTTTCACAGTGATCTCAAGATGATTTTCTGTTGGAATCTAATGTTTCCTGTCATGTCTTTTTCCCAGAGACTGAGGACTGGGCCAGCCATCCCCCAAGGCAGGGCAGCAGAAAATGTATACATTGACTGTAAGTGAAAGTGAATGACCAGCGACTGCCCTGGCATGGGGTGGAATGGAGGGTTCAGCCTCAGCCTCTGTTATGCTTAGAGCACTTTCTTGTTGTTCCCTGGAGTCCTCCTATATGTCCTTTGCTCTTGTCCCCCCCCTAATGGGAAGGAGCAAGGGCAGGGAAAGGCAGCCTGACCAGAGGCAAGGGCTGAAATTACTCTGTCTGCACTTTCCTACTGGTGATTTGAAAGTGAACAAAATCCTTGCCTTGCCTCTGCAGAGAAGTCAGGATGCTTTTGGGTGCACCCTTGTGCACACTGGTGTGGTGAAAATGCACTTCCATACAAAGATGCTAGAGAGCACTTCTGACATCATCCCCCAGTCCTGTGGATGCTGCACAACCAGTAGCAATTTGTCTGCTGTCCAGGCATTGATTTATTGAGTTGAGAGTAAGACTGAGTGCTTGCAGTACAGTAAAGTAGAGAAATTAATAGGAGACTGGAGAATTAATAATGTGATGTGGAACCATTCCTTATTTAGTTACCAGAAGAAATGTGGCTCAATCAAAGAGCCATAAAACTGTCCAATGGATGGCTGGCCTCTGTGAAAAGAATCTGTGTGGAATCCAGTTTTGAGTGTGCAAATGTAATTCCTATTAAGATAATTTACCTAATTAGTGCTGACTGTTGTCCCTCTCAAAAGCAAACTCATGATTGAATAGCACCATAGACCTTAGTCTGCAGGCATCACCTCATTTTTTCAATTTTTGGGCCTACCTGAAAATTCTTGCAGATGCATATTTTTTAATGCTGTAGATCTGTTCTGTTAATGAGAGAGGAGCTTTGCAGTTGTACATGATGTGTGTGTGTGTTAGCTAGAGACACAGGTACCATTGGTATCAGTGCAGTATAGAAAACGCCTTGAGTTGGTGGAATGAGATGATCTCGGGCTGGTGCAAAGAATAGCTCTTTTCATCATTGCTCAGTGCCAGGACAGGAGGCTGTGGGCACAAACTGGAGCACTGGGGGCCCCTCTGAGCACCAGGTAGCCCTGCTGTACCATGCAGTGCTGAGCACTGGCACAGGTTGCTCAGAGGCTGTGGGGTCTCCTCTATGGAGACCTTCAGAAGCCACCTGGCCGTGGGCCTGGGCCTCCTGCTCTGGGTGTCCCTGCTGGAGCAGGGGTGGGCCAGATGGACGCAGAGGACTCTACAATCTTCAGCCATTCTGGGCTTCTGTAATTCTACAGTCCAGTGCTATGCAATGCCAAATTTAATTTAATTAATTAATTTATTTTTGTTGACTGAAGAGGGGAAGTATGACAGAGGCAGCAGCTGCAGCTGTGCTGTTGTCTCTGCTCAGTCTTTCACCTTGCTTATGCTTACCCTATTGTAAAGGCAGTTGTAAAATAATAACAATTTTTCCTCTCCTTCGTTCTCCCCCTGTGAAATACTGAGTGACAAAGTAGCACTTGAAGAACAAGTATTTATGTAGTTGACAGGGATGAAAGGAAAGTAAGAGCTGGGAGAAATCTGATGCAGGGGCATTATCCTTATTTTACCTCCGTGTTAACAAAAGCGTTAACAAGCCTGGAGTGTGCATGTGAAAAAATGTGCTGGCAAGCATGTGGCCATCCACTGCACACCTGCTGCTGCAGCTGGGCAGAAAGGCAGGAGCCATGTGTGGAGACGTGGGTGAACCCCGTACTGCAGCACCAATTTCCGTCATGCTCAGCACCCTGAATCACAGTGCCTGCATACAGCCCCAGAATTCTTTGTCACGGCTGTGTGAGGGCCATGGATAAACCTCCCACTAATAGTGGGGTGGACTGCAGTGGGCGTTTCTGAAGGGCTCAGTGTGGGAGAACATGCATGGTCTGGGTTCATGGTCAGGGCTGTGTGTGTCAGTTTTCACCTCCATTGTTCTCCTCCAGCATCCACAGCCACGCTTGGGGACCAGGAGTAGTGGCATCAGTGGCGAGGGGAGAAACTGGGATACCAGCAAAGAGCAAAGCCCTGGGAATGGTTAGGAGTGGTTCAGGGGATGCTGAGCCATTTCTTTTCCAACCTAAATGATTCTATGATTCTCTAAGGGACATGGTTTAGTGGTGGAACTTGGTGTGTCAGGTTGATGGCTGGAGTTGATGATACTGAAGGTCTATTTCAATCTGAAGGATCTTATGGTTCTGTGAATCACCATGCTCTTTTCAATCAGTGTTTCTCTGTTCAAAGAACAGACTTCAGAATTGGGTGCAGCTCTTGTATGTGAGATTGTCTTGCTGCTCACTGCTGAAGCAACCAGCAGTTCTGATCATCCAAATGGGGTTTGCTTAAGTGTCTCCCAAAGCTAGGGAAAGTTTTTGATGTATTCAGGCAGGGGAAGGGGAGCCAGTATAATTAGAGAAGGGAAAAAAAAAAAAGAAGCAGAAGGAGAACTAATCACTGCAGTCATTTTTTTTCTGGCTTTGTTAATAAGGAAATGGAATTGGGAAGCAGAGATACTGTATATGAAACACTGACAGTTTAGAAACTGTAAACCACATCTAGTGAGACTGCTTAATTTTTAGTACTAATAACAAGGCTGTGCCCAGCACAGCAGTTCTCCAAGCTTCAGTGGTACTCTGGGAATAAAGCTGCTGTTTGTAACAATATTACTCCTCTTCTTTTTATTTTTTATTATTTTTTATTTTTTTAATAATGCCTCATCACCCCCCATTTATTGTGGTACTTGCTGTGTGTGATAAGAATGAGGGAGGTTCACACATTTGCAGCAGCTCCTGCACATCTCAACACATCTCACCAAGCTCTTGCAGGTGCAGAGGTGTATGGGAACTGTTGAATCACGGCCTGAACCCCTGATTGGTCACCTGAGGTGAGCACTGAGTCAGCCACAGGGGCACAGGTGAAGGTGATATACCTGTGTGATAATGGAAGGGGGGGAGCCTGACTCCACCTCTCCCAAACCCCATTTAAGGGCTGACAACCACCAGGGAAGGATCTTTTCTCAGAGATCCCTCCCATGTGGAGTCAACAGCAAGCCTCTATCATTATCATCATCATAAAGGTGAGCCACTCTCTTCTGCTATTTGTCTGTATACGATCTATATAGGCCTACTAAAATATACCATCTTCTGTACTATTTTCATTGCTTCTGTACTATTTTCATTGAGTACCATTCTTGGGGGTTATGTACCCTACAAGAGGAGCAGGCAGCTGCCTTCTTCATCACCTCTTGCCCAGATGCTGGGGTACTTCAGCACCGCTGACTTTCACCCCGCTTCAAAGGCAGGTGAGGGGCTCATTGCTGGTGACAGTTCATGGGATGAAACGTGTGTAAGTGACAGACCTTCCCCTGGATTTTACGCAGTGTGCAGTACAGTACTTTGTAACATCAGGTGGAAGTAAAACACTTGGAAAGAGAAACTGTTCACCTTGTAGCATTTTTCTTCAATACAAGTTCTTCTTAGCAACTTGAGTGAAGAAAACCATGTGTCTGCTTCTTACTCTGAAAGAATCAACTCAGGAGAAAAGAGTTAGTCTTTTTTTATTTTTTATCCTTTTACTTTATTATCAAAAGTATTTTTATCTTGTCATACAGTACCCAATTACATTTTTTAACACAGGCATCTTGTAACGGATCAATTTGTAACCACAGCTTGGAAATGCCATTCTTACATTGAAGGCCGTTGGATTTTGAGATGTAGGGGCTCCAAAGGATCAAGCCCACTCAGCTGTGCTGTAGGTTTGCTGATTTACATGAAAACTCACATGTATTTGTTCATGCATTGAACCACTTCCTTTTCTGTAAGCAAATACATTTTTTAAGCCCATGTTTCACCTTCTCTAAAAACTCTCTAAAGATCACCTTCTCTAAAAACTCTCTAAAGATCATCTAGTCCAACTGTCCAACTACCACCACCCACTAAACCATGTCCCTGAGTACCACATTTAGATGTTTCTTGAACACCTCCAGGGGTGGTGACTCCACACCTTCCTATCTTCTTTTCTTTTTTCCTTTGGGATGGAAAATGTGTTACGTAGAGTAGTATACATGTAAGTATCCACAGAAGAAAGCAGATTTTTCCACTCTCTCACATTTTTCTGCTAGAATTGTTTATCCTAAAGGGTGCTGTATGGGAAAGTTTCTTCTATAACTAGGAACATTTGCACCTGCTCTATAATGGGCCATGTTCAGAGGTGGTGTTAACTCCAGTTTGTTTGTTAGGTTAGAGAAGGTGATTTCATGCTTTGCTAGAGGAAAGTGGATTTGCTTTCAGCTTGGAAATGTACACTGACACTGACATCTCTTGGGCTGTGCATTCTGCAAGAGATCTGAATTTGACCTAGTGTCCAAACATGATTTTCACAGTTTTGGAATGGAAGGTGAAATACTGGATTGCTGCATGCAGTCCTCTGTCCTCAGATGAACACAGATTATCCAACATCTTTATCAAACTCCTGTTTACACTGGTGATGTGGGTTTTTTTTGCCCAGCTGTAATGCTTTTCAGGAACCTGCATTTCCGAAGGCTCAAACCCTTCTAAATCCATTCTTACACATTCAGGAACAATTTATACCCATTTGTTCTCTTACCAGCATTTTCCTTTAGCTTAAATGGCTCTTTCTTTTCCATGTGTTTACCTCCCCCCAGCATATTTATAGAGCAATCATAACCTCCATTGTTTATCACTTCTCTGTTTGCTATTTTAATTAGAAATAGCAACCCTGATTTCTCCTCCCCCCCCCCTCTTTTTATGAAATAAAAGATTGATTATCAGGTATTTGTTGCTGCCAATTTTTTTTGTGCTAATTTTAAATGGCGTCAATTTATTTAACTTGCTGCTCATACTGAAAAATAATGTTATGCCTAATTGGCTGCATTTTTGTAGCTGCACAAAGGGGACATTGCATGAAGGCAAAGCAATTGGATTCTCTGTCAAAACAAATTAGGAAGTATATTTTTGCTTCCTATTAGGGTAACAAAAATCCTTGGTTCCTCTGCAAACTGCATAATCATTTGACCTGTTTATGATCTCAGGTGCACTTGATTCACCTCCAAAGACCAAATGAAGTGATAACTGTTGCCAGTCAATAATCCAGGACTTAGTTGGCCCAGGAGACATTAGTATTAGTGTCTTATGGGTGATGTCTAAATTAGATGGCAGTCAGGTATGTGTACACTAGAGTGGTCATTAGAGTGGGCAGATGTGCTCAGCTAATGGCTTACAGTGGGGATTGCTGCAGGGGGAATTCCTTGGGAAAAAAAAACAACAAACGTGAATTAATGTGAGACAATGGGCTATACAAAAGGGTGCTTTTCCATGAGCTGTGATAAATATTTCCAACAAACAGTCTTGTTACAATTGCTGGATGGACGAAATATGTGACTTATTAATTTAACATGAAAGGTGAAACTAATGTGGGTGTGTAAATGCTGGCCAGTAAAACCATTCAAAGCCAGGTCTTTATTCTAAATATGCAAAAGCACTGGACTCGCACAGGAATGCAAAACAGAGCCCTGTGCACAACAGAATAAAGCTCCACATATGTAAGCAAAAAATGTCTATGATCCCATTACACCACTGAGAGCTAACCAACATTACTCCCAAATCACAGAGAAAACTAAGTGCACAAGTGACCTATGTACCAGCATCTATGCAAATCTCAGGCAGATGCAGAGATTTATACACACTTTACACACCCCTGAGGAAATACCCATTTTATATCACTGATGGAGCAGATGTATTTTCCTCTGTGAAATGTGCATGGAATCTAATCAGAATGAAGTGTTTAATGTATTCACAACAAGCACACACCATCCTGTAACTTTACTAGTAAACTGGAATGGAGAGCAATGTCATATCTGAACTAATTAGAGCTTTTATTGTATGCCACAGCTATACATTTGCACGAGTGCATTAGCAGAATCTTGTGCCATTCCAACTGCACTTCAAATCTTTAGCCAGACAGAAAGAACTTTTATTCTGATTGTAATTGGAAGTGTGATGAAAAAGCTGCCCGTGTGAGATATCATGATCCCTCGAACAATTTGATGTAGATTTCCAGTACTTGCTTCTGCCCTCCACAAACCTTTTACCTTTGTGGATCTGGAAAAAAGAAAATCAAGAAAGCTCTAGGAAAAAAAAAGTCAATCTCAGAGCCTTTGTGAGCAAGGCCTGCATCTGTATGTTTTACAGTGGAGAAGCGATTATTGTGCTGCAGAACTTGAACTCATGTACTTGTTTTGATGTCATAACATCAAAATAAAAGAACACAGTGCAGTTAATGTCTGTGTAATCCTAAACATTATAAAATGAGATGTATATTTGAAGCTTTGAGGCATTTGATTGTACCCTGTGGCATGGTCATGGACAATTATGTAAGAATCCATAAATAAAACATTTCTAGTACACAAACAAAATAGAAACATAAGAAAAAGGGGCAAAACATGCAATAATGTATCAAGAAGGAAATTCATCCTTTAATCTTTTTCAGACTTTGAATCATAGCATTCGAAGTGAAGCAGAATTACTCATAGCAATGTCCTGAGAAACACATAATTTACAACCTATGCACTGCGAAGATTTTAGTCCTCAGTTTTTTGTGAGCTCTGCTGATGGAGAAATTATAGTTAGCCTTTCTAAGCCCTTGATCCTTCAGTGAGAAGATCCAAAAAGGGGTGCATTAGTGTCCGTCAATTTAAACACAGGATTAGCAAGATGTTAGTGTTGAATCCAGAACAATGAAGGCCAATCTCACAAAGCAAACAAATCACTCATCCTGCTGCTGGCATCAGCTGGCAATAACGTTGCAAGGCAGACCGCTTGTTCCTTGGAACTTGTAGCTCACGTAGTGACACAGGTATTTGTCAGTATAATGAAAGCCTAGGAGAATGGAAGATATAATTTGGAAATGATTTAGGTAGCTGAGTTATTGAGGGGTTAAGTATAATACAATTATTTCAACATGCCAGATGATATGGTAGCCAATTTTCAGATGTGACGTTATAATGATAAATGAGTTTCAGGGATTATTCAGGATGTTATTGCTGAATGCTAGTGAGACAGATTTTGGTGTGTGTTAGTGAAAACCCAAGATCTGTCAGAAGCAGGGTGTTAAAGAGATCATTCATACCAACTGAAATATAAATATATAAAAATGAAGTGTTCTGGTTCTAGCATTGATTCTTATTAATGTCATTTCACAACAAGTGAAATGATATGTGGGATATTTGAAATAGAAAATGTCTTTAAGGCTGTTGCTCACAACAGTCAGGACTTTCTCAAAGCATAGGCTTGTCTGTTTGTGAGTCAGAAGTTAAGCATTATTTTGCTGATCAGGCTTTATTTCAGTGATGACGACGGAGCTCTGATCATTTGAGGTGCAGCAATTATCAGTGAGATTTTCCACTGGTTCAGAGATTGGCATCTTTCCAGTGAGTGAATGGAGCTACAGCTGAGAGTCCTCATCCAAATCTGCACTTGATGGAATTTAAATGCTTTTAAAGCTTTAAAGTTTCGGGCTTTTTTTTTCTTTTTTCATGGATTTACTGCAGTCCTGTGCAATGTAACTGCCTAGACAAAGCATTGATTTAACACTGTAGAATCGTGACTGATGATAAAGAGAGTAAGGGTTAGCTGATCAGATTTGTTGAGGGGATTTGCTGTCTTCAAGAAATTCCAGGATATGGGAAAATGACTAAGTTACTTTTGGAAGTACAAAGACAGAATCTGAGTGTTTCCCGCTGAAGGGAAATCCTGAAGGGTTTTGTTGAAAAAGAACAGAAATATTTTATTAAATTAAAAAAAAAAGAATTTCGGGTGCAACTATAATTCTATTAAAAGGATTGCTGAACTGCCTAGAATTAATAAATCAGTTTTGAAAGACTCTTGAGTTCTGTGTATTTACTTAGTCTGAATTTCTAGATTTTCTAATGGTAAAACTTTAAGTATGAGAACTTCTGACCAGTCCCAGAAGGGACGTGACGTAAGGAACAGTAAAATACTCCGGGCTCTTGGCACAGAATCCTCATGTACAGAAACATTGTGATGAAGAGATAGAAGACAAAACTGATAATGTGCTTTAAGAAAGAAAAGCTGGCAGAGGCAAGATGAGACTTTTGAGGAATCTGAATCTCTAACAAAGAAGGAAACAGTTTAAGAACTTGAGCATGGATGGAAAATTACATTATTTAGCATTTAAATTTTGCCTATTTCCAAAAGCTCAATATAGAATCACAGAATAGTTTGGATTGGCAGAGACCTTGCAAGTGATATAGTTTCAATTCCCTGCCATGGGCAGGGACATCTCCCACTATATTAGGCTGCCCAGGGCCCAATCCCACCTAGCTTTGAACACCTCCAGGTTTGGGGCACCCACAACTTCTCTGGATAACTTGCTCAACCCTCATAGTGAAGAACTTCTTCCTAATATCTCAGGGGGAGGGCAATCTCCATTTCTTTTTTTTGTTTGTTTGTTTTACCTGATCTATTACTTGACTGCAAAAACAACAGTAACTGAACACTTTTTCTGAAAACCCTTCTGATTCCTTGCACCTTTGTGACTAACAATTGCAGTGATGGGAGACAGACTGAGAGAAAATCTCGAGCCCGGGCTGAATTGAAAAATTAGGGCAGGGTGGATGATGGTGCTGCTGAGGTCTTGTCCCTTGGAGATGAAGAGAGTTGTGGCAGAGGGCAGGATGCAGGAGGCCTCCTTTCTCTGGCCAGGCTGGCTGCTGACACATGAGAGGTGATGGTAGTGCTACCAGGATGGCTTCTTGCAGCAGAGAGGAAACATCACACGCAAGAAGGTGGAACAGACAAATGAAAAGAGCACAGTGGGAAGCACATGGGAGCACACTAAAGAAGGGCAGAAGCTTCTGATGGAGCTGAAGGTGAGAAGCTTTGTGAGCAACTTGGTCATATTCTCTGTCCTGTAAGAACTCTGCAGATAAAAGGAGCTTTCTGTAATGTGCTAGATGTAACAAAAACTTTAAAAAGTTTTTGTCTGGTACAAATGAGGCAGACATATACATGTGCCTGTAGAAGCACATACCTGTCTAGTAGAAGCCCACCTCTGCCTGCCTGCAGTGCTGGACTCCTGGACCCCAGCCTTGGCCACTGCTGCTCCTGTGCTGGTTCAAGGAAGAATTCACACTTGTGAATATTCAGCCTCCTTTAGTGATGTTGAAACGTCTTCAGTGAGACAGGCTGTCAATCCCTTGGGTCTCTCCTGGGGCATGAAAAATTCAGCTTTATGACGCTTTAAAGTGCTTGTCTTTCTTCTGACTCAGGCAGAACATGTCTGGAAGCCAGGTGCCGTGCACACCCAGGTGTCCCGGTGATAAGCTTTGAGACAACATCTTTTCTCTCAGTTTGACCAGAAATAATATCCTGCTCCTGAGAAGGACTTGCTGGCACAAGCTTTGTGGAGACTCAGATAAACTCCTAGAAAAGTTCTTATGTAGATAAAGCAGTGTCTTTTTCATCTGCTTTGCCAAGTGGCCTTCAATTAAGCTCTATTTCTATTAAGCCCTATTTGAAGGCTGAAGATCTCTTCCAACCTCAACTTCAGCCGAAACCATAACCTCAATCAAAACTGAAATTTAAACCTAAACCAAACAGATTTTGTGATTTCATAGCAATGCCTCTGTATTGGAGGTTTACAAGAAACTGTTGTGGATTCAAATGTGAAGTGATAGAAAAGACTGCATCCAAAGCCTGTGAAAGTCAGTGAGGGCTTTCCCTCCAACCAATCTTCTCCTCAGTGGATTATGCAGTGTACTCAAACAGCACCTGCTTGGTGGGAACCTAGAAATTCCCAGTTGCTCTTTGAAATCTCCTTCCCACAACACACATAACTTGCTTGAAATGAGTCAATTAAATTAGCTGTTTATCTCAGCTAACTGCCTTTTAAACTCTCCAACTGTCTTTGCAGTCCCTGGGGCAGCTCCGTAGATGCTGATCACACTGGACAGCAGACAGTGAGGCTGGGGTGATGGGCAGCCCATGCCAGAACACAGCACCTAGCTCCACTTGTCAGCATTTTCAGCCCTGAGGATGAATATTATTGCTGCAAGAGCAGCAACTCCTGTGAGAAGAGTTTTCTTCTCACGTTATACACTGGAGGCTCTTTTAAAATTAAAATTCATTCTCCGGGGAGACTATAACAACCCACAAGGATACTGGGGAGGAGAAAGACTATAAATAAGTGCAATTGCCCTGGGAGGAACTATATTACTAATGCAAACTTCCTTTTCAGTTCTGCACCCAGCTCCGCTGCCGCAGCCTGAACTTTCAGTGCTGGTACCAGAGGATGCTGAATGCAGTGTTGCATGGTCTGGAGCTCACATGGGCCACGTGGGGCTCAGCCAGTTGGCAGGAGCTCGGTAGGCACCAGCCCTACAGCTGGTTTACCATGCAGTAGAGACTTCAGCCTCTCTGGGCATTGCAGCATACATTAATACCAAACTAGATGCACACAGAGTATTTAGAGTGCAAATGTGATTTATAACCTGCTTAACCCCATCTTTGCATGACGAATAGGAATGAAGACGATAAGCTTTCTGACCTAGGCTTGAATTCCAGAACTTTTCTTCTGTTTCTTGAGTAATTTGTCTCACCAAGATGTGCTGAAACATTTGAGAGGTCATTGAGTGGATAACAGCTTGCATATTCCATTTGCCCAAAGCATGAGCAGAAAAATCTTCATGCTGGCTTTCCTGGAAATGTTATCTGATTAATTCTTCTATTCATGTTTGGACACAAATGACCTTTTGATGGTTAGAACATGTGAGGCTATTGCTGGTTGCTTTATTTAGGGAATATAGACGAATAAGGACTCTGTAACTGACAGGACGTCTGGAGCCAAATGCATCTCTGGGAACTCCAGCAGCACATTTTTTGCTGGGACCTTGTCCTGCTGTGGTGCTACAGCTTTTATTTTCTCTCAGGAACATTACACTAGATTTGCAGGAACATAGAAAATTTCCCTTCAGGCTTGATTTGGGGAGCCCTCTGATGACAGAATTGATTTCTGCCTTTTCAAAATCCTTGCTCATTGTCCCCTTAGTTGAACCGATGGGGAACACTAAACCCAGAGCTACATAAAGCTAGGGAAGCCATGTTTATTTACCTGCTTCAAACATAAAAACTGGGGATACAGTTTTGATCAACGATTCTACATGAATTTCATCAGACATGGAATCCAATCAGTTTTCTTAGCAGTATCTGCAATTACAGATGCTATCCACTGGGAATTGTGATAACTTAGCTCATTTTTCATAGGACACTCGACACCTGTGTGAACAGTAGTATCTTTCAGGATCAGTGCCAGCCCCAAGTGGCAAGGTCATGACGAAAGGTACCATCACCCACTTTGTCCTACCTTTGCCTCATGAGGAGGAATGAAGGAGTAAATACTGAAATCTCTGAATTTGACAAATCCCAGGAATGTCCTGTCTTCCCCTTATGGAGGGCTGTAAATAAAACACAATTTACCAAGACAAAGGAGTATTAGGTGTAAATATATTTTCACCCAGAGTTTACTGACAAACCTGTTTCTTTGGACATGATGATTGATTGAATTCCCTTGTTTACTTCCTGTAGTGTTACTTGAGATTCTTTCTTAGCAGATGTATGTTTTTATTTGAACTACAAGTTATTTCTTGCCAATTATGCTGATGAAGTGTGAAGCTCATTCACAATTCCTTTTTCAGATTCCAGTTCAGTGCACAATAATGTTTAAACTACCTACGGCTGGATTGTCAAGGTAGAAGTAGGTTATTTGCTGCTGACATGATTTGACCTACATTAGAAGGTGGAAAGAATAATCTCTTCCCTCTTTGTGGGTTCTATAATCTGTATTAACAAAAATGTGTGAAGTCAAACGTCAAGCAGAGAACTTGGCACCCAGGTCCAACAGTATATTGTCATAACTCTGGTTAAGTGACATTGAAGTGACTTCAGTGCAAGTATAAGGGGAAATAATTTAGCCTGTGATTGGAAAAAAAAATAATAATAGTTTTACTTTTAAATTTGAGTATGCACATGTGTCCTGCAGAGCAGCTAATTAAAAAAAAAAAAAAAAAAGAAAAAAGGATGAGCATCCTGAAGGATAAGGAATTCCGCTGGGAGTGGTTAGAACCATGGTTTGAATGCTGCACACTGAAAAAAAGATTCCAGTACAAGGCTCTTGCTATTCATGCAAACACTTTAACCATACCTAAGGTCTGAATTACAGCGGTGCTGAAAGCGAATGTCTGTGCTTAGGGATCTGGGTAATTGTAGAGTTCAGAAAGCTTTTTTTACCATGTGGACAGGGTTAGAGAGCACTGGAAAGAGGATCTTTTAATCACTCTTCCAGGCTTACGGCTGCCTGGAACTCAAGCTTAGCTGAGATGTTTTGTCTGCTGCATCTGCATTCTACAATTCAGCATAGTTGTACTTGATTTGTGTAGTCGTGTTTTTGGATTGTGTTGTGTTTACTTTGTGACGTGTTGGAGAATAACCCTCTGATAAAATCTTCTATTAGTACCATCAGAGTTACTCTGGATGGACAGTGGTGTGACTGATGTCAAAATTCACCCCATGGGAATTTAGTAGCAGACTTGTTTTGTAGAGAAAGTCCAAGTAGTTGAGTATTCAGGAAACTCTGCAGTTGATGCAAAGTGTATGCTTTCCAATCAGATTTTTTGGCTGGTACCCAGCCAGTTACCCAGCGAGTCTTAGAACAAATAAAGCCATCTGAATTTGTTTTTGTTAAAGTTCAGGTCACAGTCATCTTACTTACTGAGTAGCATTTAAGCCCAAAGACAGGCCCACTACAAGTGGTCAACCTCTGTGCAGGATAAGGCACTACTCAGCAACAGCGTGAGAAATATGACCTACACTATTGCCCTGAGCATAATTTGGAGACAAGAAGAATTCAAGAAAAGGAAAGGGAAAGAGAAGGGGAAATTGAAAGAGAAAAGAAAAGGAAAAGACACAGCTCTTAAAATTGCAGTACCACTTTCTCAGTCCTCTAACTGCACCTTGTATGGTTTTTGTAGGGTTTCACCTGGCAAATGGAGCTACATGATCTGCTAAGGGGTTAATCAGCTTGGTTTACTTAAAAATTCTTAGCCACGATGAAAACATTTTAGCACCTAAGAGGAGAGATTGTGGGTGAAAAACTGAAGATACATGATTTATCACTCCCCTCACAAATAAAATTTATTCATTGCATCCACCAGCCATCACACAGATGGTCAGAAAATTGGCTTTGTGTAGGGATGTGGATTCAGGCATGAATATTAATATGAGACAGATGTAAACGCATATTAATATGCATTTGCTTTGCATGGACTGACATTACAATATTTTCATTAAAGAAACCGCATTTGAAATGGAAAGTATAGGTCACCTTTTAAAAACACAAAATAGTAGGTATGGCGTATTTAGACCTCCCTGAAACAACAGAAACAACTGCAGAAATACATTTTAAAAAAGAACAGTGTGTGACATTTCTTGTTGCAAAATATGCTTGGTGCTACATCACAATTAATAAATCAGGAAGACATATCTCACTTGGTGCTTAAAACACATTTCCTACTTTTTGCCCGCCTTGTTATGCTGGCAGGAATACATGCCATAACACTCAGGTGAGACAAGTAGAGTTTCAGGTAGGTGTATGATGAAGTAAAGCTATGCTAAATGGACTTACTTACTAAATCCACCTCAAAACGTACCATTCAATACGTTGTTGTTTTTTTCCAGTGGCAGCAATGCATAAAACTGCAAGATTTATGAAGTTGCAGTATTTCATGTGTTTTATTTTTTGCGGGGGACGGCATTTATGTTCACAACAACGTTCACATCTGTGCATTGACAGTGTTTGCTCATGCTAACATTTGCATTTGCCTGAAGAGAAACAGTGTCGTTATATATGTCACATTATAGAAGACTATTTCACAGATATTAGTTAAGCATTTTTTTTAAAAGACTCTGTAACACAAATATAATTTCAAGGTGAAAATTCTATCAATTTAAAACATTCTAGTGTTTTCTGGGTGGTAGTTGTAACACTTGAGTATTTAAACAGATTTATAATCATAAATACTCACCAAGGAGAGATGACTGAAGATAAAAGGTGTCAACAGTTTCTCCAGTGTCTTTTCAAACCTTTTGCATCTTTTCATAGACTGATGAGAACCACAGAAAGGTTTGGAAGGGACCTTACAGACCATCCATTTCCAACCCCCTGCCATGTGCAGGGCTGCCACCCACCAGCTCAAGTTGCCCAGGGCTCCATCCAGTCTGACCATGAATGCTTCCAGGAATGGGGCATCCACAGTTTCTCTGGGAAACCTGTGCCAGTGCCTTACTGCCCTCACAGTGAAATTTTTCATCTTTTATCCAACCTAAATCTAACTGTTTTGGTTTAAAACTATTGTCCCTTGTCCTATCACTATGGGCTTGGGTAAAAAACTTTTCTCTTGTAAGCCCCCTCTGTATACTGAAACACCATGATGAAGTCTGCTTGGAGCCTACACTTCTCCAGGTTGTACAACCCCAGATTTCTCAACCTTTCCACATGGGAGAAAATGAATATGAGTGTGGACTTTGAGCACCTGGGCTGGCTTCTGCTTGCTCTGAAGTCGGGAGCAAAGCAGCCCCCTGCATCCTGCATGTTTAGATGTGGGCCTAGCAACCTGCTTCAATCCTTTGCAGTATGTGTCTTAAAGATGGCACAGAAGCTGGTGTAAGCAAGACAGAACATTCTATGTGTGTCCGAGTCTCTTAGCTAGTAATGAAAGCCCCATTTATACAGTGGAAATAGTAATTATGCCAACTGCTGTATGCTGCTCTTAGTGATGAGGATCATTGTATAGTATAGGCCAGACCCATGCCGCTTTCTGCTAAGAGCTGGCCAAGGTGCTGTAGAACTGTGACATCTTTGTGTCACCCATGAATTACTCTCCGTGGAAATAATTTCTGCCTAACTTTTACAGCAACTGTGATAGTAGGGTGGTTTCTACTTCACCGGTGTATTTTGGAAGCCTCTAGCAAAACAGTAACTCAATAGCTCTTCAATCTGTGATGGTGTCAGATGCCAAAGGAGCCTATTTTTCATGTCTTGCAGCAGATGCTGGGTAATAACATGTGGACCTTGTGACCTTTGCTTCAGCCCTCCAAGGTACTTGAAGGACTCTAGGCCACCTGCATGCATGGGTGTGTGTATCAGTTTAATGATGGAAGGGGAGAAGGAAAGTTCAGAGTTGCTTTACTTCTTTGTTTTTCCTTTTCTGCTTCCTAAGTTTAAGAAAGTTTCACACAGAAGACTGCTCTGCAGCTCTCAGGAGCATTCTGCCCTTGTTTTCCCGGTGGCTGATGAGCTCCAGCTCAGCTGTCAATCACACGGAGCAGCTACTGCAAGGCAATGCAGAGGGGACCTGGCACTGGGCTCATTATACACTTCTGTCAATAGAGCAGAAGAGATCTCATTCACATAACATATTTTATATCACAGGTAACTTCCTTGAATTCCCAGTCATAAATCTTGCTAATTCAATATTCTGTGGTCTGATTCATCTGGCAAGCCAGCAGAGGTTTCAGCAAATCTGGCAGCTTCCTGCAAAGCTTTTCTCTCTCCCTCCTCTCTTTCTCTTGGGTTTTCTTTCCACAAAATCCCATAGAACAAGGATCCTGATTCAGCAAGTTTCTTCAGAAATCATTTCCAGTGGAAAAACATAGATTAAAGAAGAAATGGATATAGATACTAGCTAAATTAAAATATGAGATTTTTGAACACTACCTTATTTTTGTCTCGAATCTCCTCTGCATTCAATTGGATCTCCCTGGGACAGCCAGTGAAGCTGTAGTAAGGGAGTCCAGTTCCCTGTGTCCTCCAGATGTCCACAGGAACTGTCCCCAAGTGAGGGCAATCTTGCTTGTGGGCATTGTTTGCTCTCTGAAAGTGTTCATTATTCTCTTTTCTCATTCAGATTCTGGATGAAGAAAAACAGGAGAAGTGCTAATTCACACTTTAACATGGTTGCCCATGAGAGGCTGTGGAGTCTCCTTCCCTGGGGATATTCAAGGGCCAATTGGACACAATCCTGGATAATGTGCTGAAGGGGGACCCTGCTTGAGCAGAGAGGGTGGATGAGATGATCTCCAGAGTTCCCTTCCAACCTCAAATGTTACGGGATTCTGTGATTTACTGATGGCACTGACGAGTCAGTGACAATGGAGGGTGAGACACAGGCATGGGTGGAGCCTTGTCCCAAAGGAAGAGCTTGCTCTCTCATTCTTAGAGGACAGGATGTTTTGGTAAGGAGTGAGGCTGCTGTTACCATTGTGAATCCCCAGCTACTTGGAGGGGAAAGAATATTTGTATTATGTGCATTTATTTTTCAACAGTAGGCTGATTCAGAGAGGAGCAAAAGGTTGTTTTTGTTTGTTTGTTTGTTTGTTTGTTTGTTTTGTTTCGTCTTGTTTTTTGTTTTTTTTCTTTTTTATCCAACATGAATAATTAAAAGCTGATAATTTCCAGGATGATGGTGCTAAGACCACCAAATTTACTTGGCTGCTTGAGATCAGATTGCAATGTCCTCATAGAGGTCCTTTCTTTCTGTCTCACAGCAGCTCACAGAAGTTGGGATTATGGAACAACATTAGCCTCCATACAGGCTCTCCAGGCTCTGCTGTTGGCTCTGTCCCTAGCACAGTCATTTTATCCTTCTCTGTTCAACCCATTGCATGTCTTGCAGCTTCTGTACCTTCTACTGATTGCTTGTTTCCTGCTCATATGCAGTTCTTTGGAGTATTATTTAAGAAGCCAAACTCTTTTTCCCTTTGTAGAAAATACAGGTTTTTATGAACAGTATAACTGAAGTGTTGTGGAGATCTTTTGGGTTTTAAAGATTCCCAAAGCCTCTACCCTTCTGGGAGGTAGATGACTCCCAAGCCACGTCAGCTCTTCAGTGGAGTCAGGGTGATTTGTCTTTACCGCCAGACAAATTTCCTTCTGAGCAGACAGATAGATCAACGTACCATTTTTCCTGGTGAAAGAAGCCAATTTTTCCCTTCCTGAGAGATGTCAAGACATCATACCCATTGCTTGCTACCACTCCCTGATTCAGCAAGAATATATCTCTCCTCTTTTGCTCTTCTGCACACTCTATTGAGCGTTAATAGATAAGACTTCTACTCAGCCTTACGTTTTAACCCAACCTGTAGTTTTCCAGCCATGATTTTCCAAATGTCTGAAGTGAATACAGCCATTTCATGCTGAAACAGCCTTGGGATGTTGGACCCCAACACGTTTCTCTTTGATGAGGACTGAAATAACTGTGTATTTCTAGTTGAAGTCAGTCAGGACCATTCTGTGTCTGTATTGGATTTGCAAAGACAGATGGTTTCCAACATCTACAGCTCAATCCAAGTTATAACTGGAGGGGAAAGTTGTTTGATTCTTTGCAGGAATTACTGTCTAAACAAAACCTGACTTCAACAGATTTCTACGCAAAACCCTTTGATTCCTATTTTCCATCTGTGAGAAATTTGAGATGTTATTGTTGGATTTGTAGCTTTCCTTTGATAAACATATTAAAACATGATCAAAATAGATTTTCATCATTTTAAAGATGTAATGCAAATGAAATCCCCTCAGACTCCTGCAGATCTGGAAGCAGTTTTCCTGCTTTTGTTACACTTACACCAGGTTTCTGCCATTCCTTGCTTGTGGCTCTGCTCATATTGCTGGTGCCGTTTGCGTTTGGCTAAGGAAGCAGCCATAAGACAGATTTTGGTATCCAAAGATATTCATATTTCCCTTACTGTTACATTTTCCCTATTTTTTTGTCTTTGATTTCTATCTCCAGCAGGAGTGAAATTCAGCATTTTGGCAGGCAGCTGCTGGGAAGGTTGCTAAATATCACCCTTCTGAGGTCAGGCTTGAGTGCATTCTCAAGATCTCTTTGCAGTCTCAGCACAGGACTTAGCTCCTGACAGCAAGAGCTCAGAGCATGCAGCCTTTAATCTTCTTTATTTGTGTATTCTCTTGTCTAGCCACCTGTAGCTGCAAAGAAGACATCATCACAGCTGTCAAGATCTTGCTATCTGTATGGTGATGGTCAGTCACAGAATAAAAGTTGTGTATCTTTTTTCTAGAACAGGTCATTTGTCATAAGATGGTTATAGACAAAATAAGAATTCATTCAGACATCACAGCTCTTCCTGCTTCTTTCCCTGTGAAGCTGTCCTACTTCTTAACCTTTTATTTGCCTATATTATTACCTGTGAAGTATTTCTTTATCACCTAGACAGGGTGTCTGGTCCAGAGGACTTTTCTGAATGTCCCTACCTGTCACAAGAATAACCTACCCATGTTTTCCTATGGTACTGTGCCTTTCAGTGTAAGGCAAAATGCAAGGACTGTTTTGAGACCCAGATTCAACACTTTTAATCTTGCTAAGCTTTTGGTCAGTGTTGACATACTGTGTGCTTTTGCTTTGTATAATGGGTTATTTCTCTTTCACAGGAAGGATTAATTGTACTGGGCTTATTTTACAGCCAGCGTGTCATGGATATTAATCAATCTTAGTCTGGAAAAAGATGAGTATTGATCTGTGATACTTGAGAGAATCACACCACCACATTTTTGCCTGAGTTCCATTATGAAATAAAGCAGCAGTTCTTCCACTAAAAAAAATCAGTTGTGAAAGTCCCCAGTGAAAATTCAGTCATGGAAATTGCTAATTAAAATAATTAACTGTTACTATTTTAATACTAATTCATTTTTCAGCCAATCAGATTGCCTTCCTGCCATTGCTGCAGACCCATGCAATAGGGTAAGGCAGGTGTGATTGCAAGGGAACCCAAGTTGGGGGTGTCAGGGAGCATCCAAGTGATGTAAGGCTGTATTCTCTGTGCACAGTCCATCTCCATAGCCCATGGTCCTCTCTTCCTACTGCCATCAGGCTGCAACTCCACCTCCTCAGGGCTGGAGGCAGCCCATGGGTGCAGACCCCCACACATCCCCAGAACACATATAGGAGGGTGCTGTGGGGCACAGGGCGCTCTGCCCTCACACTGGGGCTCTCCTTGTCCCTCTTACTGTCCAAAGATGAGCAAACCAAAGGAAAAGAATACCAAAAATGTGTCTGAGGCCACCAACTGCTCTCACTCAGAGAACAGTTATGAGCTCTTGGTCAACACCAATCTGGACTGAATTTGAAAAGAAATCAGGCTCAGTGGTTTTTCTCCCACCCTTTACATTCCTTTCTTTATAAGAAACAAAACAAAGCAAAACACCAAAACAACCCCAAAATAGCCTTTAATACTTCAGAGCTGTTTTTCTGGTCCTTGGTTTTAGGCAGATGAACAGCAGGGTTTTATAAGCTGATTGTGTTCAGATGTACATCTGCAGCAGTAATTGGGGTACACAGGGAATGGTGTCACTGTAGCATTTCACAATAGATGTTGGAATGAAACCACAAATAGGAACCACATTCTATTGTTAATTGTTTGATTTAAACCCACAAAAAAAGCCCCTCAGTAAAACTCAAAGAACAATAAAATACCATGGTGCTGGTAAAAAGCGTGCAAATCTAGGGATGAAATTCTTGCCCCCAGATTTACATCAGGTAGCATGCAGGCCCTGTGAAGCAGGTTGGAACACAACGCTTTTCCTTTCAGACTGTAGGTCTGTCTATGGGCTTTGAGGAAGGATGGCTGTCACACCAGCCTCCTGTGGTCAGCCCTGCAGGGGAGACCTGAATATTTCACAAGAGTTGGGACTTTCTAACCTTTGTTTTCCCCTTTCTTTCCCCCTACATCCTCTTCTATGCCTTTTCCCCCTGCAGGCACCTCTTGTGGCAGAGCCTGCTTTGACTTACCCACTCTTTTCCCTTAACCACTGCTCTGTCCCAAGGAAGCAGTACTATGGGCGTACACAGCTCTCCATGCAGCTTTGCGGTATCCTCCACAGGAATCTGGCCCAAAATTCACATAAACCTTTTGTTCTTTTTTTTATTTTTTTTTTAGATCATATCCTACACACACACATTATGTCATCATTAGCAGATGACAGAAGGTAGAGGGTTTGGTTAGGTGAATATATATTTGCATTCCATGCCAAGAAAGTGGAAAAAGGGTTCAAAGTAACTCTAATTGTCAGAAAACCAAATTAGAAGCTATCACACTGAAAGCAAGTCTGGTAAAGCTGCATAAACTGTGTACATTTCTGAGTTTTCAAACAGGAAGTGAATTGATAATGCCCACACATTTCCTTGCAAAGATCTTAGCTGTTCATATTTTCAGCTCCTTGGTTGCCATTCAGTTCTTTCTTTCAAACCTTACCTGTTTTTATTTTTCACCCATTCTGTAAGCTTTTTCTCCTCTGCTTCTCTCACAAATCATTTTCTACTGGGAAAACTTCCTTGCTGCTTCTCTTGATCTTGCTTCTATCAACAATGAAACGTCTATTTTTCTTCTTTGGTTATGCAACAGTAATTTTTCCCTTTATATTAATATCATTTAACCTGGTGGCTGCATTCTTTACAGCATTCCTATCCCAAGTCCGAGTGAGGTAAAGTGAAACACCTGAGAGCAGCTCTGAAATACATGTAGTTACCCCTGGAAATGGCACATCCTCTTAGGCCGTGCACCAAGGATGGCCATTGCCCATCCCAGGGCACTACTACTGCCAGGAGTAGTACTGCACTACTACTGAGCACGTTATGGCTCAGCATGGACAGGGACGCTGTGCAGTGCTGACTGAATGGTATCCACATAAAATGTAATTAACAGAGAGGGGCATTTACTGCCAACAATAGTAAGAAATAGTTTTATTCCCTTGCTTGCTGCCAGCTCGTGAAGGTTAAGGAGCCAAATATCAGATCAGAACGCTGACAGGATGTGGCAAGTGCTTCTAGCACTTCCAGCATCAATAAAAAAAGTTATAGACATATACATGTATGTTGAAGTAAAAAGGAAGAATAGATTGGTGCAACTTTGGCTGTTGTGGGATTTTTTGTGGGTAATGTGTTCCTATGAATTGTTGCAGGTAGTTTTCCATACACTTTCATATCATATAGTTTTTGTGTGCGAGTGAGCATTTTCTTAGGAGAACTTACTGAATTTACTGTTACTCCACAGTCAAACGTGAAGTAAACAGAATGCCCACATTATGAATTTCACTTCCTGTGTTCAAAGAACAAAACGTATATGAAAATAAACACTCAGGAAAAAAAATATTAAAGTGACTTTCTCCTACTTAAATCCTACTTCATAGGGGGGAAATATTATTTTAAGAGTACTATCAGCAGCTAGGGAAGATTGCTATGTAAAAATGTGGCAACACTGCACAGTGGCTTTTTGAAGTGAAAAAATACCCATACATACGTGCACAGAATAACATTTTAACTCTTTTTTTTCTGAACTGCACCTTTGGAAGATTACTGATACATTTCCAGGTTTGTCACTGATGTTCAGTGAACTGCCCTAACACTCTCATTGAGAAGAATTACTTTCCTTGACACTAAATGCAGGGTGCTGGATGTCATGCAGACTTAGTTTTACTTCCATGACATTACCCTGCATACATCTGGGTTCTACCCTGTGCTTTAATCAGTGTGGGTGCCAGTACCACCAAACCTCTCTGCGAGCCTGGGCTCATGCTTTCCAGTTGACTGAGCTGCTGACCCCATCCAGCGACGCAGCGGGTTCCCCCACTTGGGTTCTTCCCACTTGCCACTTTGCAGAACCTGCACAGCAATATTGAAAATTAAACCCAGTTAATAGAAAAAAATGTTAAATCAATGGCCATAAAATTTAATGGGTTTATAGCAGTCTTAACACAGTAGGACTGAATTATCATGTTAATTTAATTTCCATTTCTAAATGAACCAGAAGGCACAATAAAGGTCAATTACCCACTACCTTCCTTGTCTTCTTTTTTTTCTTTTACTACCAGATTTAAATCACAGTCACCCCCAGAGCAGTCAAACCTTCTTCTGGAAGTTCATTACTTCCTCTTAGAGGCTCACTGTAAACAGAATACAAGCTAACAACCTTCATTGTACTCAATCACTCTGATAGCTTTACTTTGCTATGTCTGTATCTGTTTTTCCATCAAAGGTAAATAAAGACTGCTGAGTTTTGTCTGCTGCTTTTTCTTGCTATGTCATTGTTTTGATAAGCCACAGGGCAGATGAAACACAGAAGGCAAAATCCCAGTAAAGTTGAAGTCAGTGGGAATTCTGCTGTTAATTTTGACAGGGACAAGGTTATACTGGAGGCATTCAAGTACCCAAGAGCTCACAGCCTCCTAGTGATGCAACTGGGGTTTTGATCAGATGTCCATACTTGCTACTAAGCAAGTGTTCCTCCCTTGCAAGGAGTCAAGTCTGCACATCTCATACATCTTCCTTTTGAACAAAGAACTTATGGATGCTCTGACCCTGGAGGCATTCAAGACCAGGTTGGATGAGCTCTGGGCAGCCTGAGCTGGTGGGTGACAACCCTGCCTGCAGCAGGGGGTTGGAACTGGGTGGACTTTGATGCCCTCTCCAACCCAAACCATTCTATGATTCTATAGTTATTTCCTTTCCTCAGAAATCTATTGTAGACAAGCTTTTTGCCCTTTTTCTTTCTGTGGTGAAATGGAAACAAATAAATCCTAATCATAGCAACCTATATTTTGGAGTTGTGTGTTTATTTATCATGTTTTAATTTATTTCCGAAGCTTGTGTGTTAATGAATCAGCAAGATTTCCTGTCTCATTAATTTAAATATTTTTTAAATACTAGCATAAAGAGATGATCAAAAATGATAAATCTTCCATTGTACACATTCTGTTGTCTGGAATAGCACAAAGCATGGAATAGTGCAATGTAAAATGCTGCTATTAGTATGGTCACCTGTGCAGTAGGAGTACAAAGATGGCCATGGCTAGAGGCAATCCAAACAGTGGTATATAGGTCAACAAAACAATTTGGGTGCACACATACACAGCAACACACAAACCTCCATTTTGTGTACTGGTGGCTGGAGCAAGAAAAGGAGCAGAGCTTCCTGGTCTCTAGGACAGCTGTCATACCCATGTATTTAGCAAATCTTCCCTAAGTCTTGCTAAGAAATACAGGTTCTGTTGGGCTTCTGAGAGATGTGACAGGTGAATAAGGTTCTGCATGAATCTAAAATTCAGCATAGTTTCCTGGAATTTCAAACATTCTCTTGCTTTGAGAAATGAAGTAAATGGTGTCTGGTGGGTTTCTTAGAACAAAATTCAGACTGCTGTAATGGCAGTGTTAAAGGAGAGTAAAAATAAAGATTGTGAACCAAAGTTTAAAGAGATTTCCCTAATTGTCAGTTTCAAATGCAGAAGGCCCTCAGGCAAGTGTCAGGCGAGACTGGTAGGGAACCAAGAATAGTCTAGAAATAACTCCAAACTGCCACAGACAACTAGAAGGAATGAATCAATTATATGGAGCTCTTCAAACCATCCATTAGAAAAAAATAATTCCCAGTTAAATGTTATAGAATGAGGCAAAAGATCTGCACAAGTTACTTTATTCCTATTAAAGCTTCTCATGCCTTCCGTAATGGCAGTGATGCTATCATCTGTTGGTCTGTTTGAAATCTTCACAATGTATTTCTAAATGGTTATTCCACTGCATTGCTTCAAACCTGTCCTGGCAGCTTTCTGCATAGCCTTATATTGGTGAATTTTTTGCCTTTTTGGCTTTCAGTGTGTCAGTTTCAGGTACACCAATCATCACGTTTGTTTGTGTGAAAGCTCATGCTGGGAATGTCTTTGTGGCCATCTTGACATCTCTTAGATTTCAATTTGTAAAGGCTTGTTGGACATCTGGAAATGATAGCTCTGGGTCGACATGACCAATCATGCTCCACGCCTATCAGCCAGCAGCCAGCTAGGCAAAGGGAATAGCTCGGGGGCTGAACTCTATGCACAAAGCACTCTTAGCTCTTCAGACAGTTTTGAATAATAATCGTATGAATTTCAAACCTGTCCTGCAATTTCCTGAGCAGAAGAAAAACACTGGGGAAGTTATTTGATGCTCATAGTTTTAAGTTTTGATTCCAAAGAAGTCACAGTAGAATCGGACTAGCTGAACATGGCCAGCATGTTGGGAAAAGAGGAAAAATCACTTGTTAATAAAGTGCATGAAGAGGAAATCTTCGTTGCTAGAGCTGGAAATCATTGTGCGCCACCACTGTCTCCCATGGGTAACTGTTAATTCCTGACAAGTGTCAGGGAAGTTAATTTTTGGAATTTGTGCATTTAGCCCACATAACAGGTCAGGATTTTCAAAGTGATTGTGGAGGTGCTAGCTGTCAGATCTTTGCTCTGTTTACTTTGTCTTAAAAGCAGCTTATTCTCAAGAAGTGTGCAGAAGAGGTGTTGATTGCCTTCTTGCTTTCCCCAGCCAAGGCCCTTTTGTGGAACTGCTGCTTCCATTCTAAAATCCAAGCTCTTGAGAGGATATGCCCAAATAAAAGCCACAAGGAAATGAACCTAGTAATCACAAGTCATGGCAAATTCCCCTTTGCAAGACCTTCTATTAGACCAAAATAGCTGCTGTTATTGGAGGACCCTGTTCAGGGCATCATAGTGGATCTGGTCTGGTGGTTACAATGACTCTGCACATGTTGGGATACTTCAAATTACTTTCCTTCCATTTTGAGTTTTTCACAGTTTTCCTTCAGATGACAAAGAATTGCCTTCTTTGCTGAATTCTTAGAGTCATACAGTTCAAAGAAAGAAGGAAACCAGATCCTTAATTCACCTGCCATTCTTAAATCTAACTTTAAACTTGATTTCATTGTGTTTTGTTGTTATTAAATTACATAGAATTGCTTACAAGTAACAGCCTTTAATTATATTTTATTTAGTAAAAGCAGTTCCTTTGGTAAAACTAAAACAGATAGTAGTTTACATCCTCTTTTTCTGATTTTTTTAAAATCATACTTAGCACAAGAATGTCTTACCTTAGTTTTCTGAATGATCAATTTTCTGTTACAGTTTTGTGTGAGGTAGGATCTTGTTTTGCAAAATCTACTGAAGGTTTTTGTACTGTACCTAAGAATAAACATCTTTCAGTTTGTTTCCCATTTTTGACAGACGCTTGTTACTTTATTCATAGGAATAAAATGACTCACTACGACCAATTTAATTAGTGTTACAGGACATACAGTGTGAAAGCTGTATAAATTTTTCCTGCTCTTCATTCTGAGATGGCTATTGCAGTGAACTTGTTGTTACTTGCAGTGCCTTTTTGGAGTGTTACAGCCAATTAAAGGATAAACTTAGATACTGAATGTTGTGAGAATATCATTGGCCACTGAAATGAAGCTGCCGGTAACGTGGTTTCTCTGGGAGGAGTGTAACCTATGTGTGCATATGTATTTGTTTTCAGCTGTGTCTGCCAGGAAAGCTGGAGAAAGATGTTACTCATTACCTAGTTGGAAACATCTGTCCATTTTCAGAGCGTAGCTTTTACAAGGCATGATATTAAACATTGCATTTACACATCCTGAAAAGATTTACAAGGGGAACAAAACTGTTACAAACAGTGAAGGGAATGTGGCTAGGCTTAGCAGACAGAAATGATGGAGCATGTGTTCCTGAAGGAACGCCCTGCAAGGCTGTGCTGGGAAGGCCTGGCTGGGCCCGAGATGACCAAGGGCTGCCATCTTGCACCATTTCTCCCTTCCTCCCTCTTTCCCACCAAATTAAATGAGCCTGTGCTGTCTACATGGCACAGGTTGGCAACCCAAGGCTGCTATTGTGTGCATTCAAACCTATTTCTGCCTCAGTTTAGTGTCTGGAGTCTGGTGGGTTAACCGCTTGCAGCACTGGGAACTGGAGCAGTCACTAAAAGCGCCAAGAAGAGGATGATGAAAAGACCTGAAATTCAGCTACCACATTTATCAAGTGTTCTCGGCTGTTATTATTTCTTTAATAGTTACATACTCCAGTCTTTTTTGCTCTCTGAGTCATGAAAATTAAGCTAAAATACTGACTCAGTGTCCACCTTATAAACCAGCGTTGGAAGAAGCTGAGGATGAAGCAGCCATACTATTGCCTGAAAAACAGATGGTATCATATCATAATATGCTTTTGTGCAGAGAGGTGAGACAGTTCAACACATTCCTCCCTTGCCTCTCATCCCCTGTACAGACATACAGAGGAGGGACACAGATGACATCTCTGGGCCTAATGGCCCTTCTTCTATTTTTATTTCTCAACTGGGGGTTGACTGCTTACATTTTTATAGTCACTTGTCCTTTTCAACTCGTACAAACACTTCTTTTTCTTTATCTTATATTTTTTTCCTCCTTTTTATTCATTTTTTTTAGCCTAGTTGTATTTCCCCATAAAGCTTCTCCTTTCAGAAAATCTTTAGCAGAACTGCATGCATTGTCTCTGTTGATAATGCTGCTTTTAGCATTGCATGACTGCATTCATATGAAGGAGATGTTTATTAAATGCAGGTACACATGACTCAAGTATAAGTTTCATGCTGTAATTTTGAACATAGCATCCCGCAATCCACAAGGGCATGATTTGGTAAAGAAATTATGACTGCTTTATGAACTCTGGAAGTCCACATGTGTTACTCAGTGCATAGCTCCATTCTCCAGAGACTCCCCACAGGTTTGTACAATACCAGAGTCAGATGTATTTTTGTAGATATAAATTAGGCTTTAAAACATTGAGAGCCTTTACAATTATCCACAGCAAAAATATTTGTGAGTCTGCAAGACTGTATCGAAGCAGCTTTTAGAACACTAAGTTGCAGGAAACTATTTCTGGGACTTTTCCCTTAATGCATCCAAATACTATGTGAGAACATGAAATAAATGGTAATAATATTTATAATTTGTAAGCTAACAATCTTATTGTTACTGCAATGTAGGTTTATCATGCTTTTTGGATTACAAATTCAAGCATTCTTAAAATCAGTATTAGGCAAATTCAGACAACGTTAGTCTTAAAATCTAGTAAGTTGTTGTGAAATGTAGGCATTTAATTTAGCTGAAGGTTTAAATTAACAAAATGACACAAAACAGTCAAATTACTTGCATGTTTGTTTACTGCTGAAAATAACGAACATTTGTATTTGTATTCAGATCAACATTTATTCTATAAATATGAAATTAAAATGGCAGCATGCTTTTGGAAGTGACTTATGATAAGATGGTTACCTGGGTGCCTGTATCAGAGTGATGGTAAAAAAATGCTAATTGACTTTACTGTCTACTTATCACTCAATGTGGAGTATATGGCACAGGTCTTTATTGCAATCTAATCAAATCATCTATCAATTTTTGGCTCCTGTAACACCGATCATGCCAGTAAGCAAATGCTTATTACTACAGAGCTCCACAAGACCCTGAAATAAAATCAGGCTTTGTTTGAGCTTGTAAATATCCACTCAACTGAGACTTGTACCTAAGCCGTAAAATAACTCAAGATGCTGAAATTTGTGTTTGTACTGGGACCCAAACATCCGTAGGGCATAAACTCAACACCTCCACCTGCGTTTATACATACATTGCAGCTCATGCAGGTCAGAGGCAAGCTGCCCAATGGTTCCATGCCCACCTGTGTAGTTTGTTGTGGGTTTCATATTTTGGTATATGCAACTATTTTTCCTTTTTAGGCTTGGCATTTACCTAAGAGAATCTATGGTTTACCATTAAAAGTATAAACTATGCACTGCAGACATTTAATAAAGACACCTTTTATTTTTTTTTTCAGTAGCTTTATTTTCAGTGTTGTTACTATTTCAGATGGATCCAAGTATGTGACAAAAAGCTAGATGACAATGTTAATTCTTTTTCCAATTTCCACGCTGACTGGTTATTACCAGAGCTTGCTATGCACCATGGTATCACATACAGATATCTCTATGTGCACTGAAATTCTCTATGAGGCCAAAAATATAACAAGCAGTCTGGTTCCTGTCTTCTTCATCTGCCAACAAACAGAATCCACCCAATAAGAAATGTACAATTGGGAAAGTCATATTTAAGAGATCTCACTCTGCAACTCAAAGCTAGGCAGATGTGGAACCTATGAGGTGTCAATATAAACATGTTCTAAAGATAAGCCTGTTATATATCCTCCCTGATTTCGTATTGCATACATTCATGTCTGTGAGTCAGTAACAGAGACATCTCAGTCTATTCTAACTTGTGTACTGAAACAAGGAAACACCTGGGTATCATATTAGGTGACCTAGAAATAGCTAAGCTGGACAGATGAGGTAAGAATGTGTGAGGGAAAGTGGTTTCTGAGATGTTTTTTCATGTGGTGGTCAGCATCCAAAGAGATTTTCACCCTGAAGGATCTGAGGATGCCTTATGGATGACATACCGTCTTGAAAATCCACGTGTCTTGTTTCCGGAGTGCATCAGCTCTGGGATGAGGCCTGGGAGTGGTTTCCTTCATGGCTGCATTTGCACTGACGTTTTTTAGTAAAACAGAACAAATGCCTGTCTGATCACCAAATGCCTCTGAGTACCCTGACAGCCTCTGCAGACTTCGCCCAGAGCCAGTTCAGGGCCAGTGGTCCAGTGCAACAGGATGGCCAGGGTCCCTCTACTCTCCTGCTCACCCTGGATCCTGGTCACTAACCAGAGAGAAAGGGTAGGGAATGCAACAGAAGCAATGTTTGAGATTTGGGACCTTTCTGGCAGCAGCCCCCAGTATTTCCTCAAGAGCATACTCTGTCCAAGCTCTGCTGCTTCCCAGTCTGGGCCATAACCCCTTGCCCACATGGAATCACGTGCAGTTCTCCTCATGCATCATGTGAGGACTGAACTGCTACTGCTTTTAAGTGTGTGCAATGTATGAGCATGAGATGGCCCCTTTTGTATCCGACTGATCTCTCCTGAGCAGCACCCCTGGGAAATGGGATGGGCTCTGGTGAGTTGAATCCAGTTGAAGTTTAAAGAATTTCAATCACCGACCAAAGTGAGTTATCCTATGTCTTATAGAAGAGACCTTACAAAAGTAAAGATTTTATTTGCAAGGTGCTACACTGACCATTAACACTAAGTCCAGAAGATTTTGAAATGCCTATTCCCTGTTAAACCAACAGGATTTTCATACTGCAGATCAGTGTTCAACTCAGTCAATCAGCTGGGAGCCTGCTGAGAAAGCCTGCACTACATTGTAATAAAATGAATGTATATTTTTTACTCTGCATGCCCTAGTCCCATCCTGTAGAGATACACTGGTCCTATCGTTGCACACCACTGAGTAAATAAAATAATTTTCCTCCGACAAGGTGCTGTATAAACTGAAGTTGTTAAATGGAAACAGCCATGTTAATTTTACCTTTGCAGGAAAGAAAAAGGGAAAAAGAAAAATCGATCTTTGCCAAATGAAAAAGAACAAAATGGATCGGAAGAAAAATAGTGTTTTCCAGAAACCAGAACAGTGTTACAAAAAATAAAAAAATAAAAAAATAAAGGGGATGGGAAAAGGCCCCAGAGCAGTTACATGGTAGAACAAAAAAGCACAATGGAAATATTGTTTCTCCTCTGAAACAACAGGGTGTTTTAAAAACCGTAACTGCTCTTCATTCTCTTCATTCTCTTCTTCTGATGATTGAAAAGGCCTTCTTGGATAAATTAACATCGTGTGATGTGAAACACACCTTACTCCTCATGGAGGAAGTTGCTACCTTTTTTTTTTTTCCTACTGGAAATTGCATCATAAGACAGCTAATGTTAGGTGCTGCATCTGAGTAATGACTTGATAAACTACTTTACACAGTGGCTGCCGATCCCAAGTTTATAATGTGACTTCATAAAAAACTTTGTAAAAACCCAGTGTAGATAGACATGGGCTAATACTTCGGAGGCTTCCTTTAACTTGTCCACTCTGGCAGTGAAGCCACCTAGCTACTTTATGGAGCTTTATGAGGTCAGATGAGCTGCTATGAGGAACCCATCAGGTTGCACATGAAGTTTTCTGAGCACTGGAAGGAGAAGGAGAGATGTGCAGTCAGATCTGCAAGCATGAGTGTCCATTAAGGTTCGGATCACATGTTGTGGGGCCCTTTGTGGAACAGTCATCCAACCTGCTGCCAAAGAAAGAGTTCTTACAAAGGCAAGAGCCTTCTGTAACACAGCAGAAATGTCAAAGTTTAATTGTGACCTCTTTTAAACTTCATAGGATTCATCTCTCATTATAATAATTTCTAAATGTCTCTCCTCATCTTTATCATCTCGATCTTTCTAGTATCAGGTATGTACTTAAATCACAAAATCCAAGGTCCAATGTTGACATATTTATGGATGTGAACTGTGAGTTTTCCTTCCATCATCAGAACTGACATCAAGTCTGTAGGAAAGCTATGGAAATTTGCCTTACAACTGCAGGAGAAAATCTAGCCTGTCTCGATCACTGATGAAGAAGGACTTCAATTCTGCAGTTTCTGCTGGTTTTAAAAGAACTTGAAACTCTGAAGAAATCTGAAAGTAACACCTACTGACAAAACCCAAACCCTCTGCCATCCCTGCTGGATGCACATCAGCTATTGCACTCCACTAACAAATCAGTGATGAAACTGGAAGCAACTGTGAGAAAACCCTTTTGAAAATTGAAGAAGATTCTATAACATAAAGACTGCCCTTCCTAATTGAAGTCCAATTTTTTTACTGGCTTAGTTCTGATGTTGTCTCTCTTAAAGAAATAATTTTCTAATTTCTGATGGATGTTGCAGTGAAATTTTTATACATTATGCAGTTATTCACAGGGTTGGCACACTGGACCTGCAAGAATGAACTCAAAATGCTTGGGAGGCAATTTCATTGTTATCATTGTCAAACTTTTAAGATCTGATGTGTATATGTCAAATGCAATATTTTAAAAAATTCACATCCAAACTCAATAACCTCTGTACTTCTGTGGGAGACTTCTTTCTAGGAGCTCAGAGTTCATTACTAAAGTTAATGAACTGTAGTTCACAGCACCATTTTGGTAAATATTATTCATTGTATGAGGGCTACTCTGAAAGTAATACCTCCTGTTTTGTTATGTTTGCTCACAATGTCAGAGGATGATCTTGATGGTATGGCAGTTGAATCTTCCTGCCAATATTCCAGTTCATTTTTCTGCTGTGTGACAAATGGAATGAGAGAGGTATTCTGACAGAATAGCATCTGACATGGAAATGCATATTAAGCAAAGTTGTGCTTTCGTCCATCTGGAAAAAATGGCACCTACTGACATTCATTAATGCTTACTGAATGTTACTTGAAGTTCAAGACACAGTCCTCAGCAGGTGAAATGATGAGTAATGCCTTTTGGGATAGGAAAGGGGGAATGCCTATGGATTTCCTCAAACCTGGACCAACCATCAACTCTGACCACTATATCACAATGCTAACTTAGCTGAAGGCTCAAACTTCCAGGGTTAGGCCAGAGAAGATGACAACCCTTCTCTTGCATTACAGTAATGTCAGACCCCATACCAGATTGCACACCATGCACTACTTTGCCAGTCTTGGCCAGACTGTTCTACCACATGCACTATATAGTTTGGATTTGGCACCTTCTGATTTGTGTCTGTTTGGGTCAATGAAAGATGGACTGTATGGACCTAGGAACAATATCATCACAGCAGCTGTGAAACAGAGGGTCACCTCAACTGGTAAAGATTATTACATGTGTGGCATTCAGACTCTTGTTCATCACTGGTGAAAATGCACAACTAATGGTGGTGACTATGTTGAAAAATAGTGTTTTTTAGCTGAGAATTTGCTTTAGTAAACAGTGTTTTGTGCTCTTTTTATCTGTTATAGTTCCCATGACAATAAATAGGAGGCACTACTTTCAGAGCTACCTATGTATCTTACACCCAAGGAAAAGGGGGTGGAGAGAATTTGAGAAAGATCTTTAGCAGAATCACAGTTTAGTCCAGATATCCTGACTCTCAGCACTTTCCCTCTCCAAGTAATTTTTGGATACTTCCACTCATTAATGGGTATAGAAAGATTTATTTGGTTAGCATTTGGCACCACATCATGAGGAGCAAGTAAAGGGATGTCACTTTACAGCATGAATTGATTGACATCTAATCCTTCCTTTGTACTACAGCTCTCCATCAGTGAAACATGGACCGATTATGTGTTGCCTCTTGCTGTCAGCTGCCTTAAACCTCTTCAGCCTTTGAAGTGCAACTACACTAAATATGACATGATTTAGCGTATTTGGCTTTTGTGGAGGGCCTTTAACTGTGCAGGAGATACATTTTCTACTGGTGTGGGTCCTTAGCAGAGGGACCAGTGCATTGTCACATCAGAGTATATCCAGGGGGCTCTGACTGCGTTGGTGTTTTCCTGAGCCAGGCCTCAAGTTCGAGTTAAGAGAAACATCTGCATCACTTTTGGAAACTCTTTAGTAAATGTTAAACTTGATTGGGTCTTGCAGTCACTTCTCTGCAGTTCCCCAGTAAGTCACAAAGCCAATTAGCTTTGGCCTTCAGTCCTTCCTGGCTATAGGCTGAGGGAGGGAGCTGCAGTCCATTTTGAGGTCCGTGACACCACCTGAGTCCTGCAGCCAGCTTACGGATGTCTTCCAAGGGCGAATGCGCCACAGTGTCCTTCTATTCACTTCACGGTTCCTTTTTTTTTCCTTGAAAACAACTGATCTGTGGTCAGGAAAACCATTAACTCAAAAATAAAGAGTAAAATGTTTTCCCTCTTCGATAATGTTCCCTATTCTTTCAGTAGGTATTATGTTCTGTAATGTGCTGTGCGCACCCATTTTGTCATCGCTTTGGGTCATCCTTGCTCACAATTGGTTATTTACTCAGGGGCTTTTGAAATTATTGAGTTGACACATCTGTCAGGCGGCGAAAGTAGAAATGCTAAAAGGTCACTTGGAGAGAAACCAGCTGCTTCAGACAAACCTTTCTGCCTTCAAATAGTGCAATCATTATGGTGTAACAGATGGGGCCTCTGCTTTCATTTCTGTTTTTCTCCTTCACTTCAGGTATTTAGATACACTACCTCATTGCCAGGTCAACACAGACCTTCTTGTAATTACCCACACAATAGGCAGCTCCCTGCTTAAGAAAAAACAGCTCAATTTTCTGTAAATGGGGAACCTGTTTCCTCACAGATATGAGTTACAGAATGCTTGCCTCAAACTTTCCTATTAACAGATTAATTTTGACAGCAGTAAGTATGTTTTTATTACTCCTGCTTCAGCCATTACGCTACGAAACATGTATTTAGTACTGATCTAACGATTCTGAGAGCCTGGAGGCTTTTGGCAAAGATGGTGATAAGTAGAAGTGAGTGAATAATTCTTAACAAATAATTTATTCAACACATTTGGACTCCCTCTCTGTTTGGTGAACATTAACCAGGCGATTGTGATTTCCTCTGATTTATTCCATATCCATATTTTTGAAAAAGTGTCCATCCAGATGATTTATATCACAGATTGTGAGTAATTGCAATTGTGAGCTGAGGTGTTTGGCCACTGCGAGTCATAAATCACATGATATTACCTCTGTTCTGTGATTGGACAAAGAGGAATTGCTTTTGACATAATTGCTCTCCTGTCTGAAAGTTCTCTTTGGGGGAAGAACTGTCAAAAACTCAATTGCACATCTGTATGTGGAAAAAGAACAATGAAGGGTTGCAGGAGTGTTCAGATGAATGGAAAAGAAACACACTCACTGAGTGGCTTTTGTAAAAGACTTACTGCTCTTCAGAAAAGTTGCATGCATCTGCAGAAGATCTTGAAGAAGGAGAAAGCTCATTTTCAGAAGGAAAAGAACAAGAAAATCAAACACAAACATTGCAATTAGTCATAGTTTCAAATAATTCTATTTAATTTCAAGTGAAATTGTTGCCCAAGATGAGAGTTACATATGTTTACAGAGACTGCATGTTTAAACTGCATGAAAATCCTTCAATTTCAATAGCCATACTGTAGCATAATATTTAATAAAAATCTTGCTCTGTGGACACTAACAGAAAATTTTCCTTTAGGTAGTTCATTGCTCTATAAATTAAGTAGGTTTGGAAGTGATGCTTTCAAGCAAAGTATGTACCTGTGAAGCATCTTATCTCACGTGGAGACCAGCAAACGGAAATTGAAAAACAATGAAATCAAAGCCTCAGCAAAACTTTTTTTTTTTTTTAAATATGGAAGGAGACGGAACATCTTGGTAGGATTGATCACTTGGCATAAAGAAGGACAGAACAATTCAGAAGGTATCTTTTTGTTCTAATGGAATGTGGTTTTAATACACTGGATTGGCTTAGTCATTTTTGGGTAATTAAGGTAGGAGAGACTAACCTTCAAGCTGTGCTTTACAAACTTGAAGAATACTGCAAGTTTTATTGCAAGAAGGAAACGTTTTAATCAGAAGAATCAAACTGTGATGAAACCACTCATAAAAGTCTCCATAATGTGAAATCTCAAATACCAGTCCTACAAGTTTGAAAAGATAACTCTGTGATAAGAAAAAGTACCAGGATTGCAGCCTGTGTCAAAACATCTAGGAAACTGCAATATCTAGATTTTCTCTTGACTGAACATTTACATTTGCAAAAAAAGAAGGCTCTCAGTCTAAGTTGAAGCACTGAAAAGGGAAGACACTGCTTCCAGACATATTTGAGTAATACCAAATGCTTCAAAAAAGACACTTCATTTATGAGGATCTGTGAAACTCAAAAACTGAATCAAGAAAAATGTCCATGGAACTGCTGTGCATAAAGTTACAGCTAAACTAAATGGGAATAATTTCTGATGCAAAAGACCAGTGATGCATTTTCATTCCTTCTAAGAGCTGGCCTACAAGAAAGCACAGTTTACAACGAAGTAAAGCAATATACCCTACACAGATTTCTTCGAACAAAAATGGAATTAAAACAAAATAAAAAATAAATTGGAAATGATTATCAACATTCCTTCGCTATGGACAGGATTTAATGCTGTTAATTCATTGTATAGTCAAAGTCACTGATGTGTTTTACGTTTAGAACAAACACCAAAACTCCATGTGGTCAGAGAGAGAGGTTTTATGGGAAACCAGTCCTTGGTGTAAATTGACCATGTGTCAGTTACCACAGTACCTTTGCTGAAGTGAACAAAGTCATCATGAATGAATAATGATTATTATTTCACTGAAATCTTCTGACCAGCAAGAAAATACAGTGGAGTAATAGGATGCCCTCTGGGACTAGTTGCCACCAGTAGAGAAGACACAGGTCCAGAGCAGCGTATCCTAAGCTTGGTCAGATCCATATGAAGTCTTGAGAGAGGCTGAATGATTTCTGCAGAAAGCAGATTGCCAGCACAGGACAGTCAAGATCCCCTACTCCGATCTCTTGTTTCACAAGTTGAGGAATGCCTAGACTGAGTGCCAGAATGAAAAAAATGGTACTGAAAATACATTTGCATGAACACGGGAAAGTTATTCAGGGACTGAAAGATACAAGAAAGGGCCAGTACTTGTCCCATGTGAATAATGACACCAAGAAAATTGTCAAGGCTTGGAACCTATGCCAAAAATGTAGGCCAAGTCAAGCAAGAGAGCCTGTGTTGGCACAAGAAAACCATTCTCCTGGAGGAAAGTGTGCAAAGAATTGTTTAGAATGACTGGAAAACATTATGCGCTTGTCCTAGACTATTCTCATGTCAGTAATATAGTTTTACTAGAAGATACTCGAGCTAAACTGTGGTTAGGCTTGTCAAATGTGTTTACACTAGACATGGAGTGCCTGGCATAGAAATGCTCGGCAAAGAAGCGCAGCTTGGTAGGCATGAGTGCTGGCTGCTAGTGGTACACTTGGTGTGTGGGTCGGCAATTCCCTGTCCCTTATTTACACCAGTTCATAGAGTGAGTTGCAAACTGTTGGTATAATGATTCTCCTTTTAAAAAGAGATTGTGCTTGCGAGGTAAGGAACAACATCTTTACATTTTATTTTTTTTTTTTTCCTGAGAGGGCATTATATGGGTAACACAAGAATCTAAATAGGAAAACAGGTAGATATTGTGCTGTCAGACACAAGTCAGCTACATGGAAGCTGCTGCTCTCAGGCTTGTGGTGCATGCCAGCCCAAGGACTGCACTTCTGAACCCTCCTACCTCCATGGCAGCTCTGATGGAGAGTGCCCTGCTATGTATAGCAGAACAGGTAAGAGCACCTAAATTAATGTGCCATGGTGGTTCTTCTGTGAGTATTTTTAGGGCTTAGGGATACTGAGACCTGTAATGTCTTTTGTGTTCAAGTTACTGACTTATGCAAGGTTTATGCGTGCCACTAAAAGTCATTACCAGCCTAAGGTTGTTCTACATCCAAAGTGAAATGAATTGGTTGTGCTTGACAGCTGAGAGAGAGCTTCTTCTTAGATGCAGAGCATATTGCCATCAGGTTTTTTCACAGCATGAAGCAGATATTCTCCCTTTTTCACCTCCCCTTCTTGCCATCAAACATTCTGAGAGGCTTGCTGGGAGCTGGATTGGCAGCATGCAGCCGGGAGACTGTTCCCTGCCTGGAGCTTCTGGTCAGGAGCGAGCCTGTGAGGTCTGATAAAAGCAGGGCACAGGCTGAGATGCTTTGAGGAGCGATGGCAGTTTGAAATCACTAAAAAAATGGAGGTTAAGGAATTTTCACTGAAGGGAGCACAGTGTACTTTGGGTTAAGGTTATTTCAGTAGCATCAACTGCTTCTTTTTAAAAATATCTTACATAAAAAATGCATAAAATTTATACCACCTAACTTGAATTCTAGGTGTTTCGTGATGTGAAGAGGTAACGTTATTATCATCCATCGTTAAATCCACTAAGTGTCAAACTTATCACCTTGACACTTTAATGATCCTTAAGATGTCCTTGTAAAAGCTTGGTGCCATGGCAACCACTCAAACACAGGGCCTCAGCGCTGCTGAACTTCTCTTAATAAATCAGGCATAATTGGCATCTATGTATTATAATAAATTAAAACTTATTCAACTGGAATGATTTTATACTGTACAATATTAAGTCATTAAATTTGCTGATCTCTCCTTTGCGATATAATTCCTGTGTCTGCTTTTTAATACAGAGGTTTGTATCTCTTCCTCTTGTGAGGTGTAACTGGAGGGACTGAGGGTGCACAGATTAGCATACAGTCTGTCACCCCAGCTGTGTGGGTTCAGCTTCTGGACCTCGCTGAAAGGATTTATACCAAAGGGCTGAAAATTAAATTAAGTAGATGAAAATTACCCACTCGTGTACGCAAGGCACTGTGTGACTCTGCCGAGGAGATCTGTCTTTCTCTCCCTGCTGTCCTTTGCTATGTCCTCCTGCACATCTGCAGACCAGGGCTGCACTGGCTTTCCCAGAGTAGTGCCCAGCTCCACTGTCCACTCAATCCTACTCATGTCTGTCCTGTCTGCTCCAGGTCACCCACTGGAATAACAAATTCCAAAATTCTTGGGAATTACAAATCCTTGAAGGCAAGAGCCTGCTCCTGAAAGCAGGCAACTATGCACATGCAAAGAAAACTGCCATATACTTAACCTATTCCTCCTATCTCTTCCATCCTCTATGGCAACACCAGCTGCAGACAACAGGATTTGAATTCATTGCCTTTGTGCTGCAAAAGGTCACCACGCTATCTATGTGGTGCTTTCTGGGAACAGGCTGCCTGAATGGAATATCAAATATTGGGTGCAAAACTTGCAAAGCATATTAAAAATGTTCCCATGACACTATGATTAGGGATAATTTTGAAATGTGATCTCCTTTCTTCCTTTAAAGATCTTTTTAATTTTATTTTATTTCATTGATTTTCTGAATAGTTTCTTCATGGCATTGAGCTATTAGGTATTTCAAACATTCATTTTAGCAATAGGATGTCTGTAGTGAATTTTTCATTCATTTTCTTCATATTTAGATTGTTCGATGTCTAGATTTTAGAGTATAAATGTGCTCTAGTAATAAGACTGTGAAGCAGAAAAACTGTTTTTGTTGTTGTGCTTCACCATAATTGTTTAAGAATGGTAGAAAATATCACTGAACCTTAACGTTTTGTGGACAGTGATACTCCATCATGACCAGGAGTCCTAGATGACTGCAGTGCTGTTGTCTAGAAAAAGATTTTCCAGGGCTCAAGAATGAGGAACTTGAGGATAAACTGGAATTTAAACAAACACAACAGATCTTGGCCCAGTGTTCAATGTCTTGAAGCTATTTTTGTGACACAGAGGAATGAAGAAACCTTAGTGCTGCTGCTTAAGGTGCTGCAGTCTTCACCTTCCTACCCAGGAGAATCCATGCACCCCAGGGGTTTGGAATAAGAGAGATATGGTGCCAGGCTGCAGAAAAAAACTCAGAGAGTGAATTCAGCATTGTAATACTGTCTGTGTTGGTAAGATGTGTGAATGAGGTTATTTGTCAGGTTCGTGGTCGAATCAGTGGACTGGAGTCTGTCGGAAAGATTACTCATTATCTCATGTGACCAGATACTGTGACATCACGTACTGACAGTTGTTTAGGAGATCCACTTTTTCACTTGATTTTGTGGTGATGGTTTTGTGATCTTCCTCCTGTTTGATACTGCAAATTAATGATGTCAAAATAAATAGAAATATTTGTTATACAAATAGAATTATCCATTTACTAGTGAACACAAGTTTTTTTTTGGATGTGAGATCTCTTTGTACACATTAACAATGGTGGCACAGTAGACAGTAACACATTTTATGGATAGGCTTGTGTTAGGCATGCATAAGAAGTTCTCAAAACAGCAGAGTATTTGTGCATATGCTTACTTTGAAGCCTGTTTCAGTATTCCATTGATGGAAAAAAATCCCTCAAATACTTATCCAGGTGTTTATCTTGTCTGCTGAGCTGCGTAAGACTGGTCATCTGGACAGTGAAGTTAAGTCAAAACATAAACATCTACCAGTGCCATCTGATTTTAAACACTATCCCGATTGCCCTTCACATCCAATTGTTTTTTAGACTTTTCAATTTTGTTTATAAGCTCTCTGTGACAGAGAGTGGGTCTCAGATTTGGTAAACAGCTTAAAGCACACGATGCTCAAAAAGAATGTGGGTCTTCAAAGGCGTGTTACTATAGTCCCCTTCTTTCTCCTCTACAGCACACTTAGATCAGACACCACATTCAGTAATTGAGTGAAGTAAAATAAAAACATATTCTTGACCACAATAATATTTAAAAAACACAAACCAGTACTTCAATTTTATTGCTAAATTTCTCAATGTTATCAGTATTTTTATTTTTAAAAGCTTAAATTAAGTTCATACAGAATCAATACCTAAAGGAAGTTGCATTTCATTGCCAAAATTTGTGTGTTTGAAACTGAAAACCTTGCTTCAGCTAGTAAGAAAAAGACCTCAGCTCTTTCATTCCTCAAAATGTTGAATTTCCTTCCTGACTTCAAGAAGTCATAGAATTTTAAACATAATATTTTCATGAAATCATTTCCCTAGTTTAATACAATTCTACTAAAGATGCTGATATTTTTACAACCTCCTGAAAGCTGTTTCTTGCAATCACTTCAGGATGAATTTAGGACATCCTGTTACAGCCCACTACTTTCCCAACTCCTTTCTCTACTTATGAACTTTGCTGTGTGCTTGAAAAAATTCAGTGCACTATTAAAGAAAAACCTTGATAGGATGGTGATGGAGAAAGACCGAAGTAGAATCAAGACCTGGACAAAACAGGCATGTTTAAACTTTAAGTGATGGGTGGGAGCTGTAACAATGCCACTTTAATTACTGACACTTCGACAATTAAGTGATCTCTATTGAACCACATGGTTCTGTGAAGAAAATTCTTACTTATAGGTATACTTATAGAATCACAAAATCATTTAAGTTGGGAGGGACCTTTAATGGTCATCTAGTCCAACTCTCCTGCAATGACCAGGGACATGCATAGTTGCCTAGGGTTTGATCCAGCCTAGCCTTGAAGATGTCCTGGGAATGGGTGTCAAAACACAATTATATTAATGTAATTGTTATCAGATATGAGGTACCTTAGCTGGACTTGAACTGTTTCTGCTATCTCAGCAAGAGTTTAAAAAAAAATCTTTTTAAAATATTTTTCTTTCTTACCCTAAAAAGAAGTTGCTTCTTTAGATGTACCAGAAATTCTTATGTTCAGTGATTTCCCTTGATATCTGCACTAAAATGTTCAGTTTGATCTAGTGTATCTAATGGAAGAATGATTATCAGGTTGCTACATGAGCTAATTTATAAAAAGCAAGTACTTTCCCATTGTACCCATAATTTAAGAACCTTGGCCAAGCCTGTGTGTATCCTGTAGGTGCTTTCCTCCTTGCTTGTTCCTTACCATTGTTTTAAGGATGCCATTTTGGTTGTTCAATGTGTTGTACCCTTTCAGTTCTGAGCTGTTGCTTCCACTAGTATTTCTGTTCATAACTTCCTTTTCAACCAACATTTTTCTTTTTACTTTTAAAAGAAACAAAAACCCTGATACCTGACAAAGGCAGCTCTAGAAGGATCTGCATCTACCTGTGCTGTAATTCAGTGTATGCATAAGGGTGTCCAATAACCATTTCTAGATGCTTATATATTACGTCTTATCTGCTGTCAGAGCTAAAAAGTGCTGGTTCCTCTGTTCAAGTTTTCACGTTGTGCAAGAAAGTAGTAGTGTGAACTGTATCTGCAGCTGCTATAGACCTGCATGACACAGCTGTGGTCTGGTTAGTTCGTCTGCAGCTCCAGTTTGTAGCACCAGTTGCAGTCTCCCAGTAAGGTGGAAAGCTCATGTGGAAGCAAGCTGCATGTTGCCTGAACTCAACTCTGTCTTTTTCTCCCATGCTGAAGTCTTGCTGCATTAAAAACATACATCTGAGTAATTTTCTGAAAGCTGGATAGCTGGAGTGGTTTCTCATCTAGGTGTTAATAGCTCCCTAAGAAGGCAGAAAACGGTTGTTGGGTGGTGATGTGAGAATACATCATTATTTTGGTACTTGTTTGTTTGTTTTCTTCCTCTGTTATGAGTTCTGGTTTGTAGATTGCCAGTATCTCTTGTGTAGTGTGTGGGTAACTAGTGAGTGCTACAAGAACAGCTATCAGTAATTTTACACTTAATCGTGTTGTGATGCATGAAGATTGTCTCTTTGATATTTGTGACTTCTGTGTCTTGTGCTTAAAACTGAAGGGAATTTTCTCCCAAGACAGAAAGATGACTGCTCTGTCATCTAGACCCTCAGCACTCACCTTATGACTCCTAAGGGCAATGTAATCTTTTATCATCTTGTCCTACTTTCCATATTTTGTAATCAATTATTTTATGGCAAGAATGACTTTATTTTCTTTTCTGCATGGGAGTATCTTGTGCATAATTAGCTGTGAACACATTAGAATTATTCATTGCTGATCAGTCTCTAAATACTGTTCATAAGAGTGACACTGGGGAAAAACAACAATGGGGAAATCAGATACTCAAATACTTCTACACCAAGACTGTGTGATTGCTCATGTAAGTGTATTTGTTCATCACCACTTACCTGGATATGTTGAGTTTATTGGAAATTAGTAGTTGTTGAGTAGTGATGAGAGGGTTGAAAAGGTGTCTTTCTGCTTTTACAATACGATCAGTAGCAGATATTTAGAATATCACTGTCCCCTCATCATGCTGAAAAGCTGTTGTCACTTTCATCATAAAAGAATTATGTATCTCTGTATATGAAAAATGCATTCTAGAACTACTCTGAATTAGTTTTTAATGTACTGTGACCTTGAATTGCCCCAGGATATTAATGCTAAATGATTACTTCTGAGTGCTTTTTGAATAGCTGCACAGAGCAATTAAATGCACCATACATCACACACGACATAGCTAAACGCCTCTTCTGGTCAAGGAACCTAAACGGGTCTTTCAAACGACGGTAATTCCGTATTACTGAAGATAAAAAAAGTCACTTGTTAATATTAAGATAAGTGCAACCTGGAAGAGGTTATAACCTTTGCTTGAGATTGATCAAAATAAAAAAGAATTTTTGTATCATCATCTAAAAAGGTCACTACAAAACCAACGCCCCAACTCACTGCTTTTTCCCTACAGAAATAAATCCCTCAGTTTCTGACAAGTTGCCTTTTTCCATAAAATAAAAGTATAAAGAACATGGCTTACAAAACTGCATAAAATATGAGCACTGCTATTATGCACGTTTTTTTGCACAGCAGTTGATTTTAGAACGTGAAACATCATGATTCAGATCTCTGCAATATCTTCTGATAGAATTAGCAGAGCTCAAAATTGATCACAAAGGCCAGGATGACTCTGGGAACTGGTAACAAGAAGAAAAAGAGCATGTTGCTTGAGTTATTGATTCAAATCTCACATGGTTTGATTTCCTCAAAATGCTTCAAAGTATGTGTGATTTCGGACGCAGTGGAAATGTCATCCTTGGTCATATCAGATATATCACACTTCATAATATTCCATCAGTATGAATGTTGAGCTTGCCCGTTTTAATGTGTTCTCAGCAAAACCCAGCCCAATTGTTTAGATTATGTGTCAGACACTGGTGACAAAGGCTGACAGACTCCGCATCCAGACTGCCCCTGCCCACTGCTGCAGATCATGTCCTCAGTTCTGGCCTGGCCCCAGTCACAATCCCTGTCCTTGCTCCCATTCCTGGCCCTCTGTAGGCTCTGCTGAGCTTGAGACATCCTTCTATCAGACATACTGTCAAAACCACCAAAATGTTAATAGCAAATAAATATACACCTTGGAAATAAGTCCTCCATCCTCCTGAGTAATTCCAAGGAATTTAACTTCATAGAAGATCCCAGATTTTGCTGCTGTTCTTGCTCAGGAATTGGAGTGGGATGAATTGTCTGCAAATGTCCACCAGATGAAAAAGAGTTAAGGAAACATGGCAGACAGAGCAGGTTTGTAACCTGGGCTTTGTTAGCCGTGTTGCCATGCCCCGGGGCATCGCTAGGGAAAGGCAGAGGTGGGAGTCAGGAAAGATGATTGCTGGAGGCAGTGGTTCATTATGGCAGTCCTGCAGCAAAGAGAAACCCAGAAAGAATATGTTAAGAAAAGAATTCCCTTTCTCCCCAGGAATGCTTTAACTTTCACACACTGTCAAGAAACAACCCAACAACCTCTAGAAGCACAGACTGGGAGAGCTGGGAGGGAGTGCATTCCTTCTTAAGGGAACTGGTCATTTAACTCTAACATAGTTTTCAGCGTGCATGTTTTCAGCATGAAGGGGCATGCTGCTGGATGACTGGATAAGAGTGTAAAGACAAAAGCTGTGTGTACTTTAGAAAAGGGGCAGAAAATGTTTGCAGTGAAACTCATTCGATTCTTCAGCTACTAGATCTGCTCGATGGCTGCTCCATGTCAGCTAGTGAGGATGGAGGCACAAACATCTTTGAAAAGTCAGAGCATGAGTAAGACTAGCCCAAGGTAAGCGGGATATGCATGACTGGCATTTGCAGGGCAGGTAATCCAAACTGACATTGACCTTGCCAACATTACATGACAACACTTTACTAAAGTAAACTGTCCTTGAATCTCCAGTCAGTATTAGGTTCCAGTAGGCATGAGGACAGCACTGTCCTGTTCTGTCTATTTCAGACTATGGAAATACTTGATATGGCCCATATGATTACTTCCCTCTGCCTTGCTGGGTCTTCGATTTGCCCTTGGCCTCAGAGATCATATCACAATCTCAAATGATCGAGATCAGTTATCATCCCACAGCCCTCCAGCCATCTGCTGGACTGTGACTTGTCTTTGCATGCATATTTGAAGAAGGAGGCCTGGGGAAGGGTCAGTGACCATCACAGGCTATATTTGAAAAATATTTGGTCAACAAGATTTTCCAAATCAAGGAGCCAGAGGCAGGACTGATGGCATTCATCTTCATCCTCTTCACTGGAAGGGGATAACCTGTGCTGTTCAGCTTCCTTTATATAGCATTCTGTGGGTATTTATGCTCAATGTCTTCCACTAAGACTAAAGTTTGGCAATATTGGGCCATACACATCATTTTGTCTTATCTTCTTTGCTCTCCACTTTGACGTTAAGCCTTCTGCTTTGTTAATCTGAACCTCCTGTCCCCACTAAAAATGGAAAACAGTAAAAATAAGCATTTAACAAAATTACTTAAATGATGAAGATATTAGCTACACTGTCACTTCATTATCGTTCACTTCTTTGGAAAATTTAAACCTTTATGAAATGTAATTCCTTAAATTAGACACAGAAAAAGAGTAAAAAAAGGGTAGATATTCCTATAAGGTGGTTCTGTGGGACAAAGTTAGATTATAGAGTACTCTTGTCATCCTTAAATTGGAGTAGCAGTTTTTTGAAGGGGTAAGTTTCTCTTATCTAAGGGATCTCATAAGTTTCTGGGGTGATAAAATCCAGTTACTGTGGAAAGGGATGGAGCTCTCTCTTTTTAAAGAACTCAGAAAATAGTCAGCCTTTTTTTTCTTCTCACATTTGTATTTATTGTACATATTCTGCGAAATTTAAGAGCTCTAAAAGATGGAGCCTAAAAGAAGAATCTTTGTGGCCAACTAGGAATCTGTTTCCTGTTGTTTATCTGGCATAATCAACAAAATCAACCTTCTCATCTCTCATGATTTATTTCCTTCTCAAACTCATAACTGTATGTAATTAGTTAATAGGACTAATTCTGCATTTATTCACACTGTTATTATAGGTAATACTTGATAAGATCAGTGTCACCCCAAAAAACTGCTGAGATCAAAATCACAAACAATATCTGAAAACCAATAAAAACAATTTTTCACCCATGATCTAAAGCTCTTTATTTTTATTTTGAATGTTTAAAATTTCATTTATCTATCTATCTATCTATCTATCTATCTATCTATCTATCTATCTATCTATCTATCTATCTACCTGCCTACCTATTTATTTATTTATGGTATTCTCAATGCATTCTTAGCTTCTTCTTTTTTTCCTGGTTTTTTTTTTTTTTTTCCTTCTTCTTTTTCTTTTCCTCTGGGTATGTGCAGCACTACTCAATGTCATTATCTCAGTTTTGTCATTGTTCAGTGACATTATCCCATTGTTCACTGGCATTATCTGAGAAATGCAGCCACTTCAAAAAATGGATGGGCAGTTATGATGCTTAACTGTACCACAACACCAACATTGCCCAGAACAAAATGAACAAATTGAAATTGTTCCTTCTACTATTCTGGAATGAGAGGATAACTTTGAAATGCAGAGATAGGGCTCAATTTTGCAGCTATGAATTGATGCCTTCGGAGATAAGAAAAATAATCAGTGGTTTCACCTGTAGGAACTCCATTAAAGTAGATGTACCCAATTATTTCAAATTTAATTTTAAATGCTTTCATATTTTAGGTTGAGTTTAATGTAACTAACTGTTAATTAAATTTGAACCTATCTATCTGTCTTTATTTTAAAGGGAACATAAGTAATTTACCCAATTTTTTTTCTAGGGCATAGTGCATGTTTAAGAAAATATTCTGTCTCAAGCGTAGTTTTAACGCTGGTTTTGTCTTCACTTTTTCATATCATTTTTATCTCTTAAGCTATTACAACTTTATTATTATCATTACAGTAGTCTGATGACCAGAACTGAACACAAAACTCTTAGCTCCCTGCCAGAACCTTATATAATAGGAGAACAATGGATGAATGTTGTTAATTTTAAATGTAAAATTATAAATCAATTACAGTGATGGCAAAAGCCCTTTGTGACATGCCACAATTTACTTTCAAAGACATTTAAACCTATTTCACATGCTGAACAATCTGTAATAAATTATGATTTTTTTTTTTTGCTCTGAAATGAAGCTATAATTATGACAGTTGAATTCTTGTTCTGAGAAATAAGGTGGCATTTAATTCCTTGAGAACAAATGACACTCACAAAAGAACAGTTAATTATTCTCAGCTGCGAAAAAAAAAAAAAAAAGGAGGGGGTTTAGGAAGAGAAAAAAATATGAAAGAGAATGTGGTAGCACTTTATGTGAAGTGTCTATTAATGAATCCTTAACGAAAGCTGTACTGCAATTGAACTTTGCTTGGTGTCCATGTGATTGAGTGACAGTCTTGAAGTCCAGCCCTTCCCTTAAAAGCAAAACTGAATTCAGAGACGGAGTACAATGAAGGGACGTATCTTCAGATGTTATGTGTCTGTTGTCAAATACTCAATCTGTAAAGCACTAAACACAGAATAACTCTGATGCCAATCACATGGGCTAAAAGAATGCCTATCTGAGCTCAGCAGTTTCAGGTTGCATTGCACTGGCAGCACAGTGCAATTAGTCCTAAAAGTTTTTAATTTCCACACCTACTATTGCAATAAGATGAATCATTTTGACTTCTGCTGTTATAAACAGGGCAGTAAACAGGAATGCTAACCAGACAGTTCTCTCACACTACAAATACGTGACCGTGTCATTAACTGTTCTTATATGCAAAAATCCTATTGTGCGCAGTGGGACCGTGCAAGTGTTGCCAGATACGTGGTTCACTTGGTGCAGAATTTCTTCCTTGAATGTACTGATCATCCTAATTTCCAGCTTTAGTCTTATGACAACTTGAGAATATATTAGCATGGGTCATGCTGTGCCTTGCTACCAACCCTCACATGCCTAGTTTGCCTGCTTGGAGAAGAGACACCAGCCTCGCAAATATGCCTTCTTTCTTTGGGATAGAGGGATGTTACAGAAGGGCTGGACTGAGTGGAATACCCTCATCCTTTCTGGTTCAATTATGATTTGTGAATTGACTAATTTGGGGCTCTCTGAAATGTAGTAGGAACAACATGGTTGCATGTAAAACAAGGCCTAATGCACTGAGTTACATTAATGTTAAATCAAAGATGATTGGATTAATTGCTGTTTCATTTTATCTTCTGTGCACGTGTGGTGCTGGCAGAATTTCAGAGCTTTTAGAAAAATTAATTGAGAACTATAGGGAAATAATACAGTCAAAAAGACATTTACATTGGGTCTTTCTGCTAGCTAGTAAGAGAAATACAGTCTGAAATTGGAAGGTTACCATGTATTTTTTATATCTCTATTTTTGATATTGTTCATTAAAACGTAGAAAGATGAATTGATTATACAGTGTATGAGTTACTGACTACTATAACTGCTGATTATACCTCAGAGAGAAAGCACACTTTCCATAAAGCCTTCACCACAACAAAGAATTTGAGAAAAAAAGCCTGTTAAATTCTAATATGGAATAGGGAGATACTATTGAAATGTGGCATTTCACACTTTAAAATAGTACTCGTATTTTTCATTTGCCACCTTTATATTCAAATCTGATTAAATCTATTCATAGAATGACACAATAGGTCAGTGTTAGACTCATGTGGAAACTCATACTATTGGGTAATTTATTTTATTTGTCCACTCAGTTCTGATAGAAAACGGTAAATTTATTAATGCAGTGTAAAGTATTAGCTGGCAGGTAGAAGTAATTCTGCTAATGAATATGATTAGACCAGCAGCTGGAATACAGAAAATGCAGCGTTTGCAAGATCCACGGAATTAATAGACCTTACAGGACTTGGGAAATCAATTAAAATACTTGAGAAATCAATTAAAATACATTTTTAAGGTTACAAAAATGGATGGACAGGCATGTATTTAACTTGAAAATGAGCAATTAAGAATAAAAGATATACTTCCTCAGCAAGAACAATTCAAAGTGCCTTCTCTTGACCAGTAGCAGTGCTTGCCAAAAGGTTCAGAGAAACAGGTATTTTAAATTTACTTTTAATTGGGAAAGTACAGCGCCAGAGAGAGCTTGAGGCAGTTGGAAGTTTGCACTTCTCTCTCCGTTTCCCTCAAGGTACACTCACAATGACAACACATTTTCTGTATTGATATGATTATTTATATTCCTGTGTGTGGGTCAAACATCCATTAAAGATGCTTTGCTGCTACTGCAGCTGGAGCCACTGTCAAGGGAAAGGGGCTGGGTGTGAAGGTGGTGGCACAGCCTCAGAGTGATGTCCTCCTGCCTTCCAAAGGTTGGCAGCTCACAACCACAGAAAACATTTTCCCAGACTGTTTTTTTTTTTTTTTCTAAATGTAAAAGCACTTATTTTTTTCTCTGTTGATTTTTAATGTTACTTTCTCTTCTCAGGCAATACGTTACAGTAGAGCTCTATCTCTGTGAAGCAGGAAACCAGTCTGCACTGTTCTTTCTCATGTAGTCAGTACAGAAAAGTTACAGATGTGATTGTAATTTCATTTTGTTTCCAGTTGTTATACCTTTTAGCTCTTAGTTCCTGCAGGAATGAACTTTGGGCTCTGGAAAAGTCTGAGGATACATGACGATGCCTGCTGCATGATGACATTTCTGCTCCAGGATGAGAGCAATGATTCTATGATTCTAACCTATTTATTTGTTTATCCAAACAAGTGATACAATCTCTTGGGAAAAAAAATGGTGATATAAATACTATACATTCCATTTTCATTCATCTATGGGACTAGAAATGTAATCATCTACCCTAAAGACATGTTCAGGGGTCTTAGGTTTTATTAACCAGAATATATCACTGATGATCTAAAACTGGCAAACCTGGTATGCATTTAGGACATCTCTCTGCTGCTGTAATATCAGATGTAATCTTGTTTTGTTCACTAGAATTTAGATCTGCATAACTGATGAAAGTATTTGATACTGCAATATAGTGGATGTAGACCAGTGATCTCAGAGGACAAAATCTAGGGTGAACCTCACTATGTGGTGTACTTGCTTATAGTAACTGAAGTGTGTGTCTTCATTGACACTTTAGTGAATAAGAGCCACTCTGTTGTTTTGTAGTCCCTGTTAAATCAACACAAAACATGGAGAGAGCTTTCAGAACACTTACATTGCATGTGAGCTGCTAGGGATGTTTATGTGGAAAGTGAGTTTATTAAGTTGATTGACAACTTTCTTCGTAAAGAACATGATTACTCATACTTTAAAAGGAAATGAGAATTCGGGTATCTTGTTCAAACCCAAATAATTAAATAGTACCTTGAAGGCCGATTGTTTTTTCTAAGATTTTCCTGAGAAAAGAGAGAAAGGTAGTAAGTAGAAAGGAAAGCATCATACAAATCAATGGTGTTGCAAATGCTAAGAGAACACAAAGAGCCGCAGACAATTTTTAGTTCCTTTATCACTCAAGAAACTGGATCTGAGCTTTAAAAAATGCATTCATTAATAGTGGTTATCAGTATATATAATTCAATGCAATATCTACTTTTTGCCAATATCAGGAGTTGGCACTGGCTGGTATGCAACTGAATCTGAAAGATGTAATACTGTCAAGTAGATTGCTTAAATGAAAGCCTAGTACTCCAGGTGCCAAAAATGCAGTGTTCAATCATCATTTACTCTTCCATGGAAATCTGTTTTAAACCAGCATCCTGTTCTTTCTCTGTGAAAGACTCCAATTAAAAGAGATTGCTATTTTCTTTTTCTTTTTTGTGTTTGGAAAAAGAACAAGTTGAGTAATTTTATCCTTTTAATGTTTTTACGTATGATGAAGTCCTTTTTTATACAAACACGATGAAAAAGAATTAAGAGACACAGTGTACTCCTCCTAATGGATTACACATTATGTCGTGACTTTCCTATGCATGTGAATAAGAGAGGTGAGATATGCACATTGAGCTGCTGAAGTCCTTGGATTACCCTTAAGCGAAGATTTTCCAAGGGATTTCTTTCCATTTACATTTGGTTTCTGAAGGAAGATGCAAATGGCAGAACTGTAGTCAAACCATGAATAGAAGTCCCTGATTCAATGGGAAAGGAAGCCTTGATGAGCAGAGTAGGAACCTCAATGGGCCAGTGCAGGTTACATCCTTCCAGCACATACTGCAGGGGATATCTTCTTTCCTTTTAAACCCATGACAAAAAGGAGGCCTACAGCCTCCATGTGTGCAGCTTTTTCCGCTGTTTAACCATTATCATAGCAAAATATTTATCCTAGTAGGAAATCAGAATTTCCAGTGTTCCACTTAGTGTCCTGTTCTGCTTGTCAAAGAGTCTGGCTCCTCCTTCTCTTCATCCTCCAGTACAGAGTGGAATAAGCTATCTACTGAGCCCTCTCCTCTTGCAAATTCTGCTCTTCTCTGAAAATTCAGAAAGTGTGTAGCAGTACTGCACTAGCAGGGACAGTGAGATTTCTGTCCATTGCCCATAGTCTTTCCTCAATTTCTATTCTGTGCTCACTGTGAAAAAAAACCGTAAAATCTTCTATGAAGACGTAGGCTACCTTTTAGGGCTGGGTTAAAAATCACAGAACAGTCCAGGTTGGAAAGGATCTTGAAAGACCATCTGGTTCAACCATCCAGTTCAATCCAGATTGTTTTCTAAACGTTTCTGGTTAATATAAGCCATGAGTAGACATGCACAAAACTATTTTTTTTTTTTCTGATTGAGTGGAAACAGGTAATATGAGGCAGAGTAATAATTCTGGCTTGGAGAGAACATTTTATCTAACCAAAAAAGCCCTTGCTCATTTCATTAACTAGGAAACATGTTAAAAAGCCAGAAAGAGAAAACAAGAAAAGAAGCAGTAGTAGGTCTCACATAGCCCTGGGATATTTCTGCTGAATTTTTTCATTAAGAAGATGGCAACTAAGAGTATCTCAATACTTTCCAACTTTTAAAATTAAGACTATAACCATATTTGTCACACATTTACAGCATGTTTTGACTGACTCTACCTTGCATTTTTTCAGCCAATGAATTATTTACCTCGAAGACTTCAGCCAGCTCTGTCAATAACCTTTGGGGAAGCTTCAGCTGATGTACCGACAGAACAGTGTGGCACGCAGCACTTGGCCACCAGAGAAATCTGGCACATGAGCTAATCTTTGGAGCCTTTGTTTGCCCTTGGCATGTCTGCTTTAGAGTTTTGTGCCAAGAAGACACCACAGAGTCTTTTGAAAATTAGAAATATTACAAAATGGAATTACTTTTAGTGTTGAGGTGCAACAGCAGTGAATATTTGTAAACTATTCCAACAGCATTCTTGGCATCTGGCTGGCAATTTCATGTAATCAGGTTTCTCCTTTAGTTCCTGTTATGTTAATTTATTAGTTTGTGAAACTAAAAAATTGCAATTTACACTCAGTTCAGCTTCCAGATTCAGACTTATTGTTTTAAAATCTGCACAGTGCAATATGGAAATCTGTGCTTTTTAATGTAGGTTTTCAAAACTGCAGTTAAATAATTTGGGATGGGGGAGGAGAAGCCATATCCAACGATAACACCTGTTTTGATGCAATTAAAGCCCCACAGCAATGTATGGATAAAATACTTCCAGAAAACCTTGCTCTGTGGCATTTCAAATAACTACAAGACCAAAGGGGTTGTGAGTAGTTAGTCCCCAGAAAATAGATTGGTACTGATGGAAACAGATTGATTTGAACTAACTATTGCCCAGGTGCAATGGAAGGTAGGATGGTAGCATTTAAAATGTAGAAGAGTAATTGGAGAGACAGGTGCTGCTTGTGCTGAAACATGCCTGTTGTGACTTACACAAACCATGGTAAAGCTGCTGGTGCAGTGCAGTGGCTCTAAAGCAAGATCAATTAAATTATTTTAAAAAACAATAAAATATGTCATTGGCTCCTCTGTCCTTTCTTGCACTAATGTCCCTTAGCAACTGTCTTTGTGAAAGTCATAAATTCGGAAAAAATCAAATACAACACAACTCTCCCCAAAGCAAACTAAGCCTCCCATTTATTTTTGTGCCAAGTGCTCTCTTGCAGCAAACAAGTGTGGTTCTTAAATCTTTACAACCCAGCCTGATGTTTTCTTACAGAGAAAATGTGGGGAAAGTATAGGTCCTTTCTTACACGTATTTTTCTCCCCTGTCTTCTGAGTTGACTTGGCACTTATTCTGTGTGTGGCTGAAGGCACAGTATTGAGCACCTGAGGCTTACACTTTTGTACATCCTTTCTTTCCACTTTCCACATCCCACATGTGTTGTGTCCTCTCTGCTTGCTTCCAGTCTTCCATCTATGCAGATATTTGATCATTATGTTTGTTGAAATCATTTCAATGACCTGTCAAGAAAACAAAAAACCCAGTCTGCTGAGACATTTCTTTGTGGGAGGAAATGTCAAATGGTCTCAGCTGATTGATGTATTGATAGTGGCCACTGGGTGATGTATTTGCCCATGCTTGGTTGGAGACAGGAAGATGTGGCTGAAAAATGGAGCCACAGTCAGTGTGTGACAGAAGAATGGGGAACTGAGGATGTCGGGACTCCAGGCTCATGTGATTGGGGTACCTGAGCTCTGGTCCTGGAGTTCAGTTTTGGGAGGTATCAGGGTCATAGACTCACAGAATCATAGGATGGCTTGGGTTGAAAAAGACCTCAAAGATCAACTTAACTGCAGATTAAAGATTAACTGCAACACAGGATGTTCCGCACGAATGTGCGCAAGAACTTCTTTACGGTGAGGGTGATGGAGCACTGGCACAGGCTGCCCAGGGGGGTTGTGGAATCTCCTTCTCTGGAGATATTCAAGACCTGCCTGGATGCCTACCTGTGTGACCTGGTGTAGGGAACCTGCTTTGGCAGGGGGGTTGGACTCGATGATCTCTTGAGGTCCCTTCCAACCCCTATGATTCTATGATTCTATGATTCTATGATTCTATGATTCTATGATTCTATGATTCTATGATTCTATGATTCTATGATCTAGTTCCAATCCCCACCACTAGACCAGGATGCCCAGAGCCACATCCAGCCTTGCCTTGAATGCCTCCAGGGATGGGGCATCCACAACCTCTCCGGGCAATATTTTCCAGTGCATCATCACCCTCTGAGTGAAAAACATCCTCTTAAATCTAACCTGAATCTCCCATCTCATTTTAAAACCATTTTCCTTTGTCCTATCACTATCACCCCATGAAAACAGCCGTTCACCATCCTGTTTATATGCTCCTTTCAAGTACTGGAAAACAACAATTAGGTCTTCCAGGGACCTTCTCTTCTCCAAGCTAAACAAGCTCAGCTCCCTCAACCTTTCCTCGTAGGAGTGGTGCTCCAGACCTCTGATCATTTTAGTGGCCCTCCTCTGTAACCATTCCAAGAGCTCTGCATCCTTCTTGTGCTGGGGGCTCCAGGGCTGGATGCAATACTCCAGATGGGGCCTCACAAGAGCTGAGTAGAGGGGGATAATCACCTCCCTCTCCCTGCTGGCCACCCCTTTTTAATGCAGCTCAGGATACAGTTGGCCCTCTGGGCTGCAAGCACACACTGCTGGCACATGTCCAGCTTCTCATCCAATAGGACTCTCAAGTCCTACGCAGGGCTGCTCTCCAAGAGTATTTTCCCCAGTCTTAGGAATAGCTGGGGCTGTCCTGGCCCAAGAGCAACACTTTGTACTTGGCCTTGTTGAATCTCATTAGGTTAACATCGGTACACTTCTCCAGCCTGTCCAGGTCTCTCTGGATGGCTTCCCTTCCCTCCAGTGTATTGACTGCACCACTCAGCTTGGTGTCACCCGCAAATGTGATGAGGGTGCACTCGATTTCATCATCTATGTCACTGATGAAGATGCTGAAGTCCACCAGATCGGTCAGGCAGGATCTACCCTTGGTGAAGCCATGGTGTTTGTCTCAGACAACCTCTTTGTTTCATATATGTCTGAACATGATAGCCAGGAGGATCTGCTCCATGATCTTCCAAGGCACAGAGTTGAGGTTCACCGACCTGTAGTTCCCCGGGTCATACTTTCTCCCTTTCTTAAAAAATTGGAAGTAACGTTTCCCTTTTAACAGTCACAGGGGATTTCACCTGACAGCCATGATTATTCAAGAATGACAGAGAATGTCTTGGCAACCACATCAGCCATCTCTTTCAGAACCCTGGGATGCATATCATCCGGTCCTATGGACTTACATACATTCAGTTCCATAAGGGGGTCTCAGACTTATTCCCACTGCTATAGTGGATAGAATTTGCTCCTCTCACCCACACCTAGAGGATCAGGGTCCCAGCAGGCAGAGGGAGCCTGGCCATCAGCGAAGACTGAGGCAAAGAGGCAAAGTACTTACTGAGCACCTCAGCTTTTTCCATGTCTGAAGAAGCCAGTTCTCCATCCTCATTAATCAGAGGGGGAACACTCTCCTTGGTCTGTTTCTTTCTGCCCATGTACCTGTAGAACCCCTTATTATTATTTTTCACTTCCCTTGCCAAGTTCAGCTCCATCTGTGCATTGGCCTTTCTAGGATCGCCCTCTATTTGGATGCCTTTCATTGCAACCCTGGCAATGGCCAGGGATCCACCTCCCCGGCTTTGTTGCATGTCTCCTTGGGTCAGCCATGGCCTTACCATTTCTACTTTTCCTTGCCATGGAGGTCATACTTCCTTCCCTTCACAGAAACTTTGAGAAATCTATGTGAAAACAGCTGAGCAGTTTCAGCAGTCCCTTAGTCCTGTAGCTGTAGCGAGGTGTGGGCACTTTATTTCCACAGAGAATGGTGTTGCTTAGCAATTTAATCTCAAAAATTAGTTCAAAAGCTTTAAAAAGCCACTAACACTACTATATTCTCCAGCCCTTAATGGTATAATGAATTTGATTTTTTGGGTAAATATATTACCAACAAAACATCCAGGAAACAATAGAAATCAACTAACAATAACAACAATCCCCTCAAAAAAGGCCTGGATATAATTTGCACCAAACACATCTGGAAAGGTTTCTAACCTCTTCATTATATCCAGCCATGGCAAACAATCCCTTGTACAAATTGACAGTGCAGAAGAATGCCAGAGAAGCTTGTGCTAAGAGCTACCTGCTCCTCAGTTTAATTTCAGATCATTTCATGATTCACCTGCTGTGACCCTCACTACTCAATTGGCTTTGTTAGACTTCAGTTGCCTTAGTAGTGGGTAAAGGAAAGATTAAGATATTGTATCCCCACTTATAAAGACTGGATAGAAAAAAATGCAACGACTCTGCTGTTAGCTGGGGTGGAAGGGTCACTAACTACGTAGATTAAGACAGAGTGTGCTACATTCATCTGTGATAAAACCATATGGGTTTTGCTGGAGTTAGGGCAGGGGTTGTTTTGCCACAGTATGTGTTGTTTCCTCCCACTTTTAATGATCGAGAGTGATCTGTTAGGGTTTAATCCAATTACTAATGGCACTGGAGAACATGGCAGCAGAAGTGGTCAGGAGAGGACAAATGCATTAGCCAGAAAAAGCTCATTCTTCCCCAAAGTAGCTTGCTGAGAGAAGATTCTGGGATTTGTCAAGTATCTCTCATTTTGCATCTTTGCATAATTCAGGGTTAATCAGTTCATTTGTGATTACTTAGCTGAGAAGAACACTGAAAAAAGGAGATGCCTGCAGTTCTGAGCAGAAATTGAAAGCAACTTTTTTTTCTATCCTCTTTGCATAAGTTTTTAAAACAATCACTGAAAAAACAAAGCTTGGGCTGTTCAAAGAGATGTCAGGTATGAGGCAAGTCTGCAGGACTGCATTGAAACAAGGCTAAAAGCACTGCCTAGCACCATCAAAAAATCTTCCTCCAAGGGCTTCAAGACTGATTCATTTTTTAAAGTAGAAATATTACTAATATGTTTATCTCAATGATTGTTATCATATTTACAACTCTAACATACGCACATAATGTGAGGTCAGTGGTAGCTAAGCACTGTCCCTGTTGTGTTTAGGACTTTACTTGGCACTGCTAGCACATTGTGTGGTGGGATGGAGCTTTTGTGGTTCTACTCCTTGCCGGGATGATTCCCATCTCACAACTTTCAGGTCAGCCACAAAGCACGCAAAGTTTGAACAGATTCATAAATATTCATTTGAATGAAAGTATCTGTACAGAAGTATGGATTTCCCATTTTCACTTCTGTGGGGATATCCACATCTATAGAATACAACGTGGCAAAAAATTAGAGCTCAGACACTCAGTGCTGCTGCAGTTCACATCACTTCACACACTCTGCTCCCCTCAAATACGGCTTTTATTAGTAGCATGTGATTTATCTACTAGCACGACTATTTTCAGCAGCCCGTATTGCCTGAGATATGCAGGCGTCTCATGTCTATGACCTACCCTAGGGCTGGCTGGAGCAGGTGAGTCCCATGTGGATAACTACAAAGTATATTCCAGGACAAGTCTGGGGACTACCTCTCACCCCATGTCATGGACAATGGCCTGACTGTCATGTCCAGAATTCACTGCTGTGACTTTTGGTAGTTTCAGTTTAATTCAGTGGCAATAATGAGGCTGGTTCAAGCTTTTAGATGAGGCCTTTCTGCGGCTGCGCAGCCTCTTTTAGACAGGTGGTAAAAGAAGTGTTTTGTGGTGTGACTGATGTCTGTTGGGTTACTATATTTAGGTTTAATGGACTTTTTAAAATACTGCCTTAGCCAGCAGGATTAAACTTCATTAGTTTTGAAACAGGAGAGGAATGTTAGCCACTGTGCAGTCGTTGATTATACTCTGGGGAACACCTTAGGGTTAAATTAACCACAGGGGATCTCTACCTCTGTTCTTTGAATGCCTGGGAAACATATTGAGAAATACGGGGTAAAAATAGTTACGAAGCTGAAATAAAAAACTATAAAGTTCATCTTACGCATAATCTCCAGTGCACAGTATGTTCTGCACACTTGCACTGTTTAAATGTTAATTATGCCATTTTACATTTTGTTTTTGCTTTGTTAAAAACAAAAACCAAAACACACACACACACACAAAAAAAAAACACACCACCATGAATAGAATTTGACCGTAAAGGGAGTTTAAGAAAACTACCATCTCACCAGACTCTGCTCAGATTCTGGAGAGAGATAATTTAGCCACTAAATGTCCATGGCATCATTGGAGAATTGCTCTCCAGTGTCGCTTTCATCCCCCAGCTGCTGACAATTTACCAGTGCTGCTCTCCTTTAATTAATCCCTTTTAATCTATATGTAGAAGGTCAGAGTCAATGACTACGAATATTTAGTCCAAAAAGTGCATTTTGGAAGATGCAGTCTCATTTGTATAAGAAACTATTTTTATTGATGTTTTTTAATCTTGTTTTCGAAAATATGAAATGAAAGATTGTTTCTTAATTCAAGTATCAACAAAGATTTCAGTAACTCAGTCTCCAAAAAAAGGAAAATTAGCCAGTTTTGGTTTTATTTCCATCTGACAATACTCTTTTTATTTCCTCGTCCCAATCTTTTCAAATAGAAAATAAGTGAAGAACAGAAGCATGGAGTTACCATGTGAAAAAGTAAAGAAATCTCTTTCTTTCCTTTCCAGTTCACAGGAGAGCTGGAAAAAATGTAAGAAAGTTTGAGTATAATGTTTTTTCCCACTCAGCCCTCTTAAAAACACCCTTTTTATCTGGAAAAACAGATTTAGGAGAATATACAAAGCCCTACTTCTAAAACTAGTTTTGTAATTCAAATGTGAACAATAATAAATTTCATTTCTCCAAAAACATCAGAATATATAACTGATAAATATTTTTGTTCTTTTTTTTTCCCCCGTCTTCTTAAAATGTGAATGAATGAAAATTTCTGTTCAACACATGCAGAGCCTGAAGAAGAACTGGATTCTGTACGAGCATGGGTACGTATGGGGAAAGAAGTGTTCTGTGCCTCTTCTGCACAGAATCCCCACTGCTCTCAGATTCTACCTGCTGCTTAGCCATTTACAACTGTCAGAGAGTTGATGTTTCCCCATTTTCCAGACTACAGGGTATGTGGAAGTTGGCTGCCATTTGCTCTCGTTGGGGTAACAGGAGACACTTCTGGCAGTTTTCACCCACACCTGCTCTCCTCTTTCAGTGCAATATCCTTTCAACAGTGTGCAGGCTTCAGGCTACTTTTGGCTTCCCTTGTAGCTGGGAAGAGGTTAAACCACGATACCAAAGGAGAAAAAGAGCATGGCAATGTGTTTTTCAAGATTGATTTCGAGGGTCTGGGCTAACTGATGACTTCATTGTCATTACTTCAAGCTCACACAGTCCTGTAAGGTGGGATGTACATTACTCTTATTCTAAAGATGGAAAAACAATTAGATGATTTAATTTAAACCTGAAGAAGGATAATTTGACACTTGAGCTTCACACCAGAACTTTATTATTCCTGGCTTGCAATGAGTCTGTATCTGCAACTCAAATAACGTATTTCTCCCATAGCATCCTTACACAGAGAACAGAAGATGAGCAGGAAAAAACAGTCAGTGACCTGAAAACCAGAAATTTTTAGATGAAATGTGCAAAAGCTAGGCATTTTAATACTGTATGTTTTCAGAATAATAATAGTCGTAAATTACTGTGTATTCTTCAAAATAATCAAAGCCAGAAGCAACGAAAAAATCCTCACAAATCCCAACACAACTAAAAGACAGGGAAAAACCATCTCTCACTAGGGCACATAGAATACATACAAGGAAGTCAAAGAAGAGGATAAACCATGGGAGAAAACGAAGACATACATGACTTGGTGTGTATTTTAAGATCAGATGATCCATGAGCTTGGGCTGTGTGTGCTCTTTAGAAAGAAAGACACCAGAACACAGGGGGATGACTCGGGAATGCAAAGGGTCACTCGGACACAAAGCAGTGCCTGTAAGAAAGAAGATGGTTGGCATCAAGCACTATCTGAGATGAAGTTAAGACAGAGTAAGACAAAGGAATAGTGAAAGAAGAGACTGTGAAAAGAGTGCTGTCTACGCTAAAATAAATATTTCTTTTTTAGATGCTGGGGAGCGATATGGTCATGTAATCTGCATATTGCCATAACAGTTGCTATAGTGAGTGTAATGTACTGTAATTTTTTTTTTACCACCAGGGAGACTGTTGCAGCAGACACGGAGCTACATTAGGAAGTTGTGCTTAACAAGTCATGTGTGATTTTACTGTCAAACTGCAAAGTGCTGTTCTCCTATGGAAGAAGGCTGCGAGCACTTTCTAGGAGTTGATAAACACCACACGATGCAGCTTTCTGGGAAAAACAGAACTCTTTGAAGCATTTCCAGCAAAACCCTTAGAGAGGGTAGCATATTTTCAGATGCCTGATTCCAGGTTAAACAGCTATGTCCCCCACTTGTTTACAAAGCAGCTCGACAGCTGTTGTGAGCCACTGGCCCCCTCTGGACAGACAGGATGCATTTGGATCTGTCGCATGGAGCCAGCGTGCGCCTCCGCTGCATTACTCTGCAAAGATCACATCTGAGATCTGCTATCAGCAGGACTGAAAGCCTCACCAACTTTAAGAGCAGCAGATGAGCAATTTTATTCTCACATTAGCTTCCTTGGCACTTTTAACACTCCAGCCAGGGGAATGTTTAGTGGGAATATTTGTCCTAGGAAAGCTGAACCTTGCTTTAGACATGAAAAATAAGAAGGAAAAATAACAAACAGTAGCTGAGAGACCTGAAGGAATGAAATGCAGTGTCCAGTCTGAAAATAGTTTTGCTAAAAGAACAGAGTAAATACTGATTTTACAGCAATATTTCAATATTTGGTAAATCAGGCTGAGAGGATGCAGCTTGTGGGCTGCAGAAGACCACTGGGAAAAGATCCAGAAAGCATTGCTGAAGTTGTTCAAGCCCGAATGTTCTGTAAATTCCAAGGAGATGGTCTCACACAGGGAAGGGTGAAAGGTGTGGGTGAAAACTCATCCTGCAGTTGGAGGCATGTGCTTGAGTATGCCCATCTGTTCTGGGTACAAGGCAAGGCTTGGAGCGGGATGGTTCAGTCTGGGTGGGAGGCAGGAGGTGTCCATCTGTCCGACTGCAGTGGGCACCAGGACATGCTGAACCTTTGAGAAGAATGAAAAAGAACAGCTCTGTACTGAACGAGGAGCACAGTTGGTCACAAAGCAAACATGGAGACAGTGAGAAATTCTCCAGCTTCATCCTGGGCTTTCCTGTTGCATGGTTATATTCTTGCTGCTATGGTCATAGGGCTGCTGAGAAGTGGGGGGGCAAACAAGACAAGAAAGACAAGGTACCAGAGCCAGCAGACTCACAATGCTGCTTGCCTATCTGCCCTTCCCCACCCTGGTTATAAAGCACATAGAGAATCTTCAGCTCTAGGTAATACGTTACTTGATGCATGTATGTCAGTGCAATATCTTACTGCAGGTGCTTCTGCTTGCCAGAGAGCAACATATTCCTTGTCTCCTCTCCCCAAAAGCATTATTCTTCTAATCAAGGCAAAGGAAAAAAAAAGTGAGACAGTACATGTTTCTTAGCCACAGCTGCATGTCCATCAGGGAGGTGACAGGGACCCTCTGTCCACAAAGCTTGCACATCACAGGCAACCAGTCCCTGGCAGCCAGTGACAATATTGTTTCCTTTGCCCTCCTTACCAGCAAGTGGTCATAGCAAAAAATATTGCAGATGGCATGTGACAACACTACATCACCTTCTGAAATTAGCTTTCAGCTACTTTTTTTTCGTTTTTTTTTTTTTAATAGCTGCCAGTGTATTCAGTCAAATACCTGTCTGTCATCACAATCAGACAGACCTTAATGTGGCTGCATTATGGAAGGGCAGCTCGGCTCCTTTCCAGCACTATATTACAGTCCCAGTCTAGCTTTTTATCACAAATTCCTTACGCATAGCTGTTCCTGCTCTGCCACAGAAATTTTCCAAGTTGGCAGCTCTGGTGTCTGCTGCCATTAATCTTCTCTGTGCTGCAGAGAGCGGGGGGCACGGGATGATTTATTGCAATTACCTGTCCTGACACAGGTAAGTGAGGCTGGATACTTGCTGCTGCTGTGAGCTGTGGCCCCGAGCAGCCCAAGAGTGCAGAATATGCCTCTGTGCACCTGCATTCACTTTCCTCCTCAAACAGTTAAACAGAGGTGGGGGGAAGAGGGGGGAAATATGCACTTTAATCACGTTTTAAAATAGCACTGAGATGGTGGTGCACCAGTAAGTGAAAGGTTAAACACTTTGACACTAATTGAGAATTAAAAGTGGTAATCTGATATCTTTGTTAGCTTTGTAAAGGCAATATCTTTTCTCAGGAAGACTGCAAAATGTACATCTTCTACCTGTGATTTCTCAGGCGAGGGAAGTCCTGGCTTTTATTTTAAGTGTTGTTGTCAGGTTTCACTCCTGATTTTCTATTCTTTGAACTGGCAGGGACCTGGAGCAAGGCGTGTGGAATGAAGGTTGTGCCAAGCGAAGATCAGCATCGAAGCCTTGAGCCAATTAAGGAACAACATTAATGGGCTCTCTGGGAATCCCGCTAAGCTTTCCATGCCAGAAAGGATGATGCCCACAGCACAGGGCTGAGCTAAGCATTAAAAATCTAGAGAAATAAGAGCAGATCTTCAAGTCTTCATTATTAAATAGCTTCCCTACTGGCTGCGGTGAAAGGGAAGAGAGTTTTATAACAGGAAGAATACAAGTGATTTCTCTTCTTCATATGGGTGCCAGAGCTCGTGTGTGTGCAGGTATGTCTTACAGCACTTCTGCAGTTTATTTCACAGTTTTGCAGAGCTGGCAGTGGCTGGCATGTGGCCCTTCAGAGGTGCCGTGGTGTGCCTCCTCATCTTCACGTGGGAAATCACAGCAGTGAATGACAGCCGGGCTGATGTGGGACATGCTTATTGGGGAATAAAGAACGTCTCCTTCTTGCTCAGCTTCAGCTGCTTCCAAAATTAAGCAGGAAAAAAAAATACTCACTCTGGAATGTGAATCTGTGAAGGCCTTGCAGGAATATAAATATAGAATCTTATCTTGCACTGCTACAAACTCCCACACAGAGCAGCCCGGAGGCAAGTGGAAAAAATGAAGCCTGGGCTGCTCATGATAGCCCTGGCGTCAGCCACAGTCATGTGCCTGTGTGGGCAGCTGGGGCTGACATCTGCTAGGAACCATTAACATATGGAAGTGGAGCCCAGCCACACAGGGTGCAAAGATCCCAATGAAGCCACGTTCACCAGGGCACCCTTTGACCATCAAACCTATTAAATGCTGTGTGTGACCCACGCTGTGGCTATATGCAGGAAACCCATTACCACCTCCAGTGTGCAGCCTTGACTTCCCTTCAGGATACCTCCCTTGTGAACACTGTGGGTGCCCTCCCAGCTATGGGACCCAGTGTTTCCAAATGTCTTCACTACGCTGAGTCTTTCAGGTCAGTCCCAATATTTGAGCAGAATCCAAATAGCTCTCAGAAGCAATTCCATTTTTTAAACACTGCACTCTTTTTGCAGTCTAGGGCCATCTCCAACCTGAAGCTCCGTCATAATCTGGTGGCATGCTGGGGCTTGTTTACAAGATAAACGAACAGCTGCTTTCCTCTCATCCCCTGCCCCTGATTCGAACTTGAAACAGGAATTATCTGTGTGTGTCAGAACCAGCAGAGTCAAAGCCTCCTTGCAGATGCCCTTTGGGCTCCTCTTTCTACTACCTTGCAAGCATCTTTCTATTTTCAGGGGTGGCAACCCAGCACCTAATCTTCCAGAGGCACATGTATTGCTCCCAGGGAAGCATGTCAGGAATGAAGGAAGTGATTTTATTTTATGTTTTTTTTCCCATGGGTTACCCACTTCTGCTTATCAGACTACCTCAGCACTTAGTGTTTGAAATCTGGATCAGAATTTGTCAGGTTCCAGGTCCCATGCACGATTTTTTGAAAGTGGTCTCATTTACTTTCAAAGCAGCTGAGAGAAAATCCATCCATTTTGGTTTTTATGCACCTGTGGTTAGAATCATAAGAGATACCTTAACATATATATATATTTTCTTTCCTGAACCGATGTTTAGTGACTGTATTAAAAGGCCACACACAAGCCTCTCTTCAATTTGCATATCAATACTTAGCCTATTAGAAGCCAATGGAGTGAGGGTCTCGCTGTACATACCCTCTCGCAGCATGACGCTCAGACTTCCCATGACATCCTTTCTTCAGCTTTCATGTCACTGAATATTATATTGTGATGCCTGGAAGCCAGGATAAACTGGGGCCGTTAAATGTTCAGATGTATGCTCAATCTGTGAAGCTCACAGCTGCTCCACTCTTTTGATAATGCTAGTAAGCAAAATTAGTAAATAAAATAAATGCTCAAGGTTCATTTACTGCACACCCCAATATATGAATGAGAATAGAATCGAGGACATCAAACGAAAATAAAAAACAGGCTAGTAATAACATGTTCCCCTTAGGCCTCCAGCTTAACCTAAATGTTATGTTAAAGGGATAAATGAGTGAACTGAATTATTATACACAGTGAAATGCAAGGAATGAGCTTAGAGATCACACCTCTGTTAGTAAGATCAGCATTATCTCCTTAAGACCAAAAATAATAAATATTTCAGTGAGAAAATGTGACGTGTTTAACACATTCATGAATTTTCCTTACTATTTACCAAGTGCAATGAAATCCTGGCATGGCCGATGAGGCTGGAGCAGTCCTTTCTTTCACCCACTGGCAGTGCTGAGCCTGCAGTACCCCCAGGGTACAGCTGGCCCTTTTAGCTACCAGGGCACAGAGCTGACTCATGATCAACTTGACTCAGTGTGATGTGCCGGTGATGTGAAATGGAAAGGGTGACACAGGCAAGGGGAAAGTGATAGCAACGTAGATAACTGGCAGCCCATGGTTCTGGTGCTGCCCCTAACACTGACACGGTCTTCCCCTCCTCCACACTTTTCTTCGATCCTCTGCAAAGAAAATTGCTGAAAACTCATGAGAGATGCTGGGGCTTGGGAAAGGTCAGAAGAGGAGGGTGGATGGTGATGTTCGGGTTTTCCATTGCAAAAATGGTGGAGGTGTCACGTGGAGGAGCTGTTGGGGCATAGGGAGGATGGTGTCCCTGGGAATGAGGCAGGAGGGGCAGGATCACTTGTCTGGGGAAGGGAAAGGCTTGGTGCAGATCTCCCATTGCTTCATGTCCCATGCTGCAACATCTCAAAAACATATCCACTTCTGACTCCAGCGGGGCTGTGCATCTGGGAGATAAATGCCACATTATCTGCATGCAGCACTGCTGGATTAAAATCATGGAATCACAGAATGGTTTGGGTTGGAAGAGACCCTTAAGATCATCCAGTTCCAACCCCCTGCTATAGGCAGGGACACCTCCCTCTAGACCAGGTTGTCACAGCCCCATCCAGCCTGGTCTTGAGTGCTTCCAGGGAGGGGGCATCCACAGCCTCACTGGGCAACCTGTGACTGTGTCTCACCACCCTCACAGTAAAAAAATCCTTCCTGATATCTAGTCTAAACCTACCCTCTTCCAGTTTAAAGCCTCTTGCCCTTATCTTGTTGCTAAATGCCCTCATAAAAAGTCCCTCCCCAGCTTTCCTGTCTCGTACCTTTGGGTACTGGAAGGCCACTATAAGGTCTCCTTGGAGCCTTCTCTTCTCCAGGCTTAAAATCCCCAGCTCTCTCTGCCTGTTCTCATAGGGAGGTACTCCAGCCCTCTGGTCATCTTTCTGGCCCTCCTCTGGACCTGCTGAATGCAGAACTCCAGGTGGGATCTCATGAGAGCAAAGGGGCAGAATAACCTCCCTCAACCTGCAGGTCACGTTTCCCATGATTCAACCCATGATAATGTTTTAGAACAGACATCCCAGGGGTTAATGCTTGAGAAAATATTATTCAAGGAGGTTGAAGGGTGAATCAGACTAACACTATAACTCCAAGAGGTGGTGACTGAGGTCACGGCCAGAGGAGAAATCTGTGGCAATGAAGGTCCTGCAAACATCACATGTGGGACAATTCAGGGACACCTATGTGCTCCGAAGCACAGTAGATGGAGAAGATACTAGTGAGCCTCCACCCAGTCAAGTATTGTGCTGAACTCGTTATTGTCTTTATTGTTATGTGTGAGTACATTAGAGAAGCTCCTAAATAGGAAATAGGTTACTTATTTTTTGTGAGAAGATATCTTTCAAAAAAATAATAATAAAAATCTGTCTCTGCTTTCTTCAAAGCCAATGAATGGTGTCAAGTTTGTATGCTCGAAGAAGCAAAAGTTTCATGTTTTTTAAAAAACATCAGAAAAACAGCACTGAGATTGAAATAATCCAAAGAGGATTCTACATGCAGCATGCAGAGAGTAAGATCAATGAAATGCTGGAATTACACACCACCTCTGACTGGGGATGGCTGCATTTCTCTCTCACAGCCTGTGCTACTTAATGTATACAGTATGACTTATGCCCCTGTGAGATATTCACTTCTTTTAAAACCCAGCCATCTCCTCTTCACTATGAAGTGAAATAATAACAAAAACAAAAACAAACAAAAAAACCCCAAACCCTACACCAACAACAGAATAAAGGATTGCCTTGGGAACAGTGATCAGATGATCTGGAATCTTACCAAAGTGAGGTGATACACTAAAATAAAAAATAGGATCTAGCAAGAGACAGATTTAGGAATATGCTTTTTCAAAACAAGAATTGATTGTATGAAGTGATTGTATCCAAAAACTTCATTGAAATACAGATGAAATAAAGTGAGAAAGTACAGTACTACTGAAATTCTGGGCTAGAAGAATGTGTTCTAAAAAAGAAATCATCTGAAGTTTAAAGTTAATTCATCAAATTTCTCTCATCTACCATACATATATTTTTTTTCCCCCTCCAGTGTTTGAATGTACCACTTGCAGTGTTAACACTAACTCCTAATCTGATTTTCTGTATGCTTAACTTTACACTCTATGAGTTCTCATTAAAACTCAAAATGTATAAATTTAAACACATGCTTAGCTCTTTGCAGAATTAGGGTTGCATGTTGTGAAATACATAAGATATATAATACAGTTACATTAAAATTACAACAGAATTCCTGGCTGGATTTTCCTGGTCACTTTTGTTATTTTAATGCAGTTTTAAAGGTGGGTACCTTTAAAGATAGCACTACAACTGAAAATCATAGTTTGGATTTTATCGCAGAACACATTATGCCTAAACCAAATATCTGACAAATGCAATCCACTTTCTCATTCCAGAATTATGCACGAGGAATTTACAATTGTATCAATTCTGCTGCAGATTTTATCCCAAATATTCTCAGATCTTGTTCTGTGGAATTTCTGTAATTGGTCACCAGAATGTTTAGTGGGTGACAGTTAAGACGTTCCAGAGCTTTGTCCAGACAAATCACAATTTCCATCAGATTTTTTTTTTTTGAACGATTGTTGATATTACTGCAAATTTCACAATTTTAATGAGCTTTTCTGTCAGGGGACTCATTTCCTTTATCATCAGTGTAAATATGAGGAGACATAAATGCTGCAACATATGGATTTATTTCTGTCAGTATTTCTCTCTTATTTAAATATAGTGTGGGTACTTCCATTTTCCATGGAAGTGCATAACCCTTTTTCTAGGTCCTGCTATTTTCCTGACCTCAGTGACAAGAATATCCCCTTCAGCAACCTCACATAGAATCATAGAAACACAAAGGTTGGAAAAGACCTCCAAGATCCTCCAGTCCAATCGTCCACCCACCACCAATATTTCCCACAAAACCATGACCCTCAGTACAACATCTAAGTGTCCCTTGAACACATCCAGTGACGGTGATTCAACCACCTCCCTGGGCAGCCCGTTCCAGTGCCTGACCACTCTCTCAGAGAAGTATTTCCTAATGTCCAATCTGAATCTCCCCTGGCATAACTTGAGGCCATTCCCTCTAGTCTTATCACTAGTCACAGAGGAAAAGAGGCTGACCACAATCTCCCTTCAGGCAGTTGTAGAGAGTGATATGGTCTGCCCTGAGCCTCCTCTTCACCATACTGAACAATCCCAGCTCCCTCAGCTCCTCCCCATAAGGCCTGTGCACCAGAGCCCTCACAGCTTTGTTGCCCTTCTCTGGACACGCTCCAGATCCGCACTGTCTTTCTTGTAGTGAGGGTCTCAAAGCTGAACACAGTACTCAAAGTGTGGTCTCACCAGAGCTGATCACCCGATTCCTCCCTGGAGCCTGCTAGCAGACCAAGCTATGGAGAGTGGCTTCTGGTGTCTACGTTCAGCTTTGATGTGCTGAGGACAAATAAAGAGTAAGATAAAATAAGAGACTTCAAGCACTTTGCTTTATATTATTAGTATTTGTACTGTTTGTCTTGTTTTTAAATCAGTTCTGGGCTCCTGGGATGCAAAACTTTGGGCTCCAAGAATAAAGTCTGCTTGGTACAGAAAGGAAAGAGAAGGAGGAGGATCAAAGAAAAGCTAAAGGGTGGATTCAATCCTGAGTGAATATTTAGGGACCATGGCTTCTGCACAACACCCTTGGCTGAGGAAGACAGAATTATAAAGATTTCTTCATGCTTCAGGCGAGGAAGTGACCATTATCATCAGTTGCTCAGGCTTTCATGCTGCTGTTAAGGATGCTGATGCAGCCAGCTTTGCCGCAAGGCATCCCCAGAGAGGTGGCATACTCAGTGCTGAAGCCTGTGGCCTCCGCCAGCACCATGCTTTAAAGGCTGGGGAGTTTAACGAGCAAAGGCCCCCTCCCACTGTGTGTGAACACCTCGCTTGAGTGCTGCTCTGCATCCAAATATTTCCCCTTCATCCATGACCACAGAATGCCAGGTTCACCTCAGGCTACTGCCACTTCCAGAGCCCTGCTCTGCCTCCAACAAGGTAAGAGGAAAACCTTGTGCACAAAGCAGTTGGATATGGTTTTCCTCCAAAAAAACCATATATTTTTTGTCTGCCTGGGTGCTGTCAGGGAGCAAAGCAGTGGGCTGATGCTGCTCCTTCTTTCAATGTACTTTGTTTTACTTCGGTTTATCTCATCTTCTGAATATGCACAAGCCAGGAAAGGACATCCAGGTGCTATGTGTTGTCCACATGGTCTATCAGGACTTCCTTGGAGCACTGTGTGACCTTACTGAGGTTGCCAAGGCAAGGACCAAACATATTGTTTCCTTGTCTTGTCCTAATGATTTGCACATTCCTCTTAGCAACCGCAGTGAAGATGTTAACATAGCAAAACCACTGTTTTTATACATAGGAGTAACACAGTTTGTCTTCTATTTCACAACAAATGCTAGCAGCTGTGTACAAAATAGTGGTGAAGGAATGCAGTGGGTATACTGACTGTTCATTTATCCAGAGGGAGTACACTGTTGTGAACAGCATTTGGACTTCAATTTAGTATGCATCCAGCCGAATTATGCGATTAGCTGATATGCAGTAAACCAGAACAGAAACACATGCAGTCAAATGGTGCTAGAAAAAAAGCATATGATTCTTACACAGGTTCTAATAGTTAAATTACAAATACATAGTTATGTGGAATTGCGCTATCTTACTGAATACCCATACTTCTGGTGCACTATCTGTAGCCATAACTGTCTTTACAGAGATGCACCTATTTCAGGGTCTTTATACTTCCCATTAAATCATCTTTTTTTTCTTTAACTATGCCAGACTTCAAATGCTGGCACAGAGGCATATTTTGCTGTCACTTGAAAGAGGATATAATAGTTAAAAGAGAGTATTTTATTAAGAAAAAATTCAGAGAAAAAGTCTCATCCATCAGAAGCAGCTCAGTGATTATTAAGAACAAAGGAAGAAAGATATTCTGTTGGCGCTGGAACTTTTTAGAATTCTGTCATTGAAGTATTCAAATGTTCAATGTTTAGACCAGGTAGCTGCAGGGAAAGGATTCCGAGCTTCAACCTGTGCTGACTGTGCTCCAGCTCATCTAGACTTGAGCGGTTTATCGGATGTTTTCTCCCATACTGACCCTCTGAACTCTGCCACCTGCTGCCAGCACTCACATGAGATAAGACCCCCAGAACTGGTCCCTCTTTTTTGTATAAGTGTCAGATAACTAGTTTTCCCTCTTCACCCCAACATCCCCTATCTGCACCCATGGGAAAACTCTTGCTGGCTGCCATCCTACTGCCCAGCAATGAAGAAGGCACCCTGGATGCCACAGACCCATGCTACCACCCCATGTGCTGCCTTGCATCCTTCTGTCTTACTGAGATAGATCTTACCCCATCCCAGCCCATCTGGCATGATGCCTCTCCCCAGGATGGAGAGGGTGTAGATGAGAGGAGAAAGAGTAAAGCTCACAGCACTGTCCTATGTATATATGTAGAGCTGGGTTCTGGCATATCGCATTTATGAACTCAGATGAAATGAGGTCTTAAATGTTACAAATAGGGCTCCTACATCCATGGAGGTTACCTAACTTACCTGTATTTCACCTCTGACCTGTAAACAGGGGTAAGATTCTCTTTGTCCTCCCTCAAACATGACATTTCCTATTGTCTTTCTAGCTTTGTCACTTTGATAGATACCAAAATGATCAGTGCCCTAGCAAAGCTCACAAGGAAGCAAGCCTTTCCTTGTCTTCTTGTTTTGCAAGGCATAGAGCATTGGCCACATTAAAGATGAGAAAGAAATAGAGGACAGCAGTATGATGATCACTATTCATTCCATGTCCTGTGTGAAGCCTTATGGGAAATTTCATGTACAGACATAATTAAAACTATCTTGCTGTATATCCCTAACTAGGCTGAAATATGGCTGTAGGCAATTCTTCCAAAATGGTGCATTGGAAAAGTTCTTGGCCTCGTGATGAGTCTCAGTATTGCAAGAGCAATCCCTTCTGATCTAGTACATAGAGAAATACTGTTGTGTCACAAAATGCAATCTAGTTAAACACACAAGCAAAAATACATGAAAAGAATTTTTAAAAACATTACAATACAACAAATATATATGTAGGTATTGTAATGCTAAAACATCATTGAATAGTTTTCATGATTTGAAGTGATCTTCCTTCTTACAGATGAAAACAGATCAGTAGTGCTCCTTCAATTCCTTGCAAGAGCTTACAAAATTTGTAGGGCTTGTTAAAAGAAATCTTACCAATATTTGGCCAGACTGATTTTTAATTTGAAATGTGAATTTGCATAAATCCCTCAGAACACTGGGAGGTTTGTGGGCCACTCTATATATGAGTGTATTTATTTCTTCATGAATTTTTGATATATAAACATACAGAAAAAGAGAGAGAAAATGAATGCCTATGAATTACACAGTTTTTTAAATCTGGGGTTCCAAATGCCTTTATCTGAAATCAAGCTGTGACTTAAAAGCTGTAGCTGTATCAACACTGTATCGGTTTACCATAGGAGAAAAAAATATATGAAATGAGACATAACCTACTAAGGTCACTTCAGGGGCTATCACCAAGCGGAAAATGAATGCTAATATTTTCAGATTTAACATGGGTAAGCTAGTCAGAACTAATAGTTTGGGGCTGAATTCTGAAATGCCCTTGGTGAAAGCAATGCAAGGGGGATGGTCAGAGAGATGGAATTATTAAAAGAAAGGGTGGAGCCAAGCCCAGCCATATGGTGAATGCCATAACCAGGGCAGACCTGTCATGGCCAAGCAAGCTGGGAAAGCAGGCGAAAAGAAATTGTCCTGAAAGAACAACATGCATCCCGCCATGAAGAAATGAGGGCAGAGGGCTGTGGGCAACGCGTTGGCCAGTGACTGACACTTGTGCTGATGAAAGACAACACTGGAAGTTGAGCCTCGGCTATGCAAAGTTGATTAGGGTGGATGGGACCCTTCATCATGCCTTAAAAAATCATCACAGCTCAAAACACTCACTTCCAATATGCCTAATAAAACACTCGGTCATTCATGCAAGTCAGATGAGTAACATATCTATCAGCAAAATAGCTGCATAACTCGGAGTATCAGGCATAGCTGCTTGTAACGTACAAAACTCGAAGCCCTTTCCACCAACAATGATGGTCTCTGTCTAGCTGCATCTAAGACAGAATTGTGAAGCTTACCGTTGACTTTATTTATTTTTTTTCAGTTGTACTTTTTAGTGAAGGAATTTCGACATTAAAAATGCAAAAATATGTTTATCTGCATTTTGGTAGTCAGCAGAATCATTAAACAGATATTTAATTAGCTATCAGAATTAGGGGTCAGTCTTGAGATACTTTATTGTTTGAATGAATGATGAGATGACTACACAGAGTAAAATTTATTCAGCCGCTTTCAGAACGGAGTTCTCATGAAGCAAAAACTGTCACGCCTGCAGCCTACTCCAGTGCTCCCCACTTTGCACTGGAATACTCTCTGGATCACTGCATGGCTGATAAGGGAGGGGTCTACATTGCTGGAAACACGCGAGCTGGTCTTGTTGGCTTCTTATTTCTATGTGGTCAGTGCAGCATCCATGTGGTCTGGCTGGCTTGGATACTGATAGTCCTGTGCACGGATCTGAGATATGATATCTCAGAATCATAGAATCATCAGGGTTGGAAAAGACCTCTAAGATCATCCAATCCAACCAACAGATCTTTATTACCTGCATCACTTTTGCCAATAACTCACACTGCATGAGGTTCATAAAATCACAGGGTAACTCATGCTAAATTAACCTGCTCCTTTAACATGTGTCTGCAATGACAAACCTCCCTGTGTTAGGAGGCCATAGAGGGAAGCAGTGGTTTTAGTGCAGCTGGATGCATCTTCAAACTATGAGTACAGGATGAGAGCAAAAACTGATTACTGAAGCCAAGGAAGACAAGTTTCTTGTTGTCAAACAACAACAGCAGTCATTGTCAACTGCAGTCTTGGTCTCAGTCTCGTGCATAGGTCACTGCAGCTTCTGACTACAAGCATTAACACCTTTCAATGTTCTTCTCCCTGTGGTATAAATCCACTACAAATTATTTCAGCTACAGTTGTTTACTTCTTGGTCTGACTTCTTTTCTGACATGATACAGATTGAATTGTGTCAACAGTTTACGGGCAGGTTTGGCCCGGTTCCGTGACGATTGGTGCGGGGGACCCACGGACCCACGCCCCAGGAAAGGGGAAGGGGGAAAGGGAAAAGGGAAAAGGGAGATGGGTCTAGAAACAAAACAGTGACAACAATCTGAGGAGGAAAGCTAATCTACTAAATAAGATATCGGAAAGCAAAATAACACAGTATAATACAATATAACTGGAATTAAAGCTAATAAATCAAATAAAATGAGCAAGAGAGAGTGTCCGATAAACCGAAGGCCTTACGCTAACGCTGAAGGCGAGACGGCAGCGAGCACCCACTGCTGAGTCCATCCCAAAGGAAAGAGAGTGTCCTGTGACCGCAGACAGTTTTTATCTTTCCCTCTGAGTGTAAATACATAAAAATACCACGAAGTCCTCTGGGGAATGTAGTTCTTCTTCTCAGGCAACAGATCATCTCTGAAGGGGTATTTTTCTTTCACGGCTATCAGCATCCGCTTCCAGAGAGTGAAGGGTCTATTGTGGCATGTACTAATGCCTCTGTCAATGGCAGAGTCCCTGGCAATGCTACCCAATCGGCGAACTTCGTTACCATCTAGCCAGACACTGTTGGCCCCACTGTCCCAACAGCGTAGTAACCAGGTGGCAATAGGTTCATTTGCATGGTGTGTAAAATTTTTTCTCAAACTTCGAATTTCATTCATTTTCAGAGGTCGAGTAACATCGGTAACAACCTCTGAAAATAAATGAAATTCATTCGATCCCAAAGGAAAAAGAGTGTCCTGTGACTGCAGACAGTTTTTATCTTTCCCTCTGAGTGTAAATACATAAAAATACCGCAAAGTCCTCTGGGGAATGTAGTTCTTCTTCTCTTCTGAGACAGATATACCTGGTACTATCGATGATCCATGGAGCTGGAACATAAACTCTTTAACTCTAAATGCACTACATGATGTTATGATGTGGAATACCAGTACCAAAAATCATAAAACCATGACAAATTGTTACATTTGTAATAGCAAATTAAATGTATCTGTGACTATTTATTTATTTATTTATTTTGTATTTGAGCAAACCAGCATGTAATGGGCTGCAATTGTATTAACACATTCTCTTGTCTTCTGCACAAGGGGGTCATATGCAAACAGTGCAGCAGAAATATTCCCTGTCCCATGACAACCATTGACAACCACACTCAGGATATGCTTGGTAAAGCATTTACTGGCCTAGACCAGGATTTTGCTGGAGACATGATGATACAGCTCCATGGCTGGAAAGACTCCTTGGCATTATTTAATTTGATGGTGTGGATGTAATTAATCATACATGATACTGAACTTTGAATATAATCCATTTTTTAAAATAAAAACTTCGAATAAAAACAAGGAAAGCATTCTGTTTAATTGCCTTCTTAGAAACTCTAAGACCTTACATGGCTTTGCTTTAAATTAGTTAGTTTGTTTTTTTCCTAGAGAATATATGCTTCCTTTCAACTGGATAAGAAAAAATGAAATAAGATAAAAAAGAAATACTTCTCTATTAGGACTTCATTTTTACAGGAATATTCCATTCACTGCAGCTGAACGTCTACAAGTCTCAGGAGCAGGTTGCCATATCTCAGAGAAACTTACAGAAGTGAAGGAACTTTCTAAGAAACCAGGTATAATTTGATGGCAGTGAATTTCTACCCTATGAACACTGAGGAGCTGCAGCATTTCACTTCTCATTATGTAGGCCCACAAGAGAAAAATTAAACTAGACTTTTCTTTGACTGTTGCTTTCTTTCCCTCCTTTTCTTGTACATACTTATAAAATAAAGATCAAACTTCCTCCAATCCTTTTTATCTTCTTTGAAGTCTAAGGAAAACTTTTTTGGAAATTCTATTTTCATCTCTGTGAATTTATTCTCTAATGTTTCTAACTTGTCAAATATGGACTGTGCTGTTCGAGGAGCAGTTAAGGAAAAAAGTCCGTGTTTGAATCTGCATGAGCAGACAATCATTCTCACCATTCACAAGAGCCCTCAAAAATGTGAAGCTAAAATATATTCCTCTTGTATTACAATTTCTTTTGGATCAGTTCTGAAGTAAGTCCTATAGATTCTGTGGATGGGGAAAGATGTGGTCTTTTTGTTCTCTTCTTGCCCAGCAAATTACTTTAAGTTTGTAAAAGAAGAAAATCCTACAGCTTTGAAAATCTCTTTCAGTATTCTTTCCTTGTTCCTTCCTCGGAACTCAATTTTTGCCTAAAGAGTTGTAAAGAAAAGAGATTTTGTAATTTATAAGAATAAATCAAAAGTATCCAACTCAGAGACACTGCCCAAGGATGGGATAAAGAAATGTGACCTTACATCCCACAGGGTTCACTTCTTAAACAAAAGTAATTTTATTGTTCTGTAGAAATAAAACCAAGGCAGTGAACTTGAAAAACCAAAACTTACGTTTATATTTTTGTAACTTGATGGGAAAAAAAAAAAAAAAGCAGTTTGCCTTATCAGGGCAATGAAAATTCTCGTCTACAGATCACTAACTCTGCCACAGTAGTGTGTGGGAAGGTCTTGTACTCATGAGCTCTGTGCTGCTAATGCCCTTTATAAACTCCTACATATACATACTATTGTACATACAAATGAAGAAAACATTTTATGTATTTTTTACATTGGTGAGAAAAACTAATACTAGAAAGTAGAAGGACTGCACTTGCCCTGCAGTAATCCTAGGTGAGCCAATGTGAGAAATGATCCTCTTTTCCACCCCATGCCAGGTAATGCCATCAAGGTGCTGCTCCATGCCATAAATTGTGACTTGCACGACCATGTGAAGTTACTCCATTTCCATAGGGAGGAGCAGTCTGTGTTCTCACCTTCTACGTTTGTAACTTCCTCTCACAAAACTGGCTTTTTCTTCATATTTACTCAACATCTGAGCACAGTTCATCCTGTACAACACTGTGCTTCTCAACCCAGTACCCGGGACCTACATACCAGTGGACTGAAAAAGACCATCAACCCACCTTTCCAGATGACTACTTTTGCAGTCCAGCTGGATCCTTTTCAGGAAACTCAATGTATGAGCAATTAAAACTTTTTTGCCTGGAAAACGAAGAGCACTCCAGTGTTCTTGGTGGAAACACAAGGGAGGTGCTGTGTCTGTGGTGAAATAGTGCTGGGGGAATCTTGTGTGGTTTCAGGAGCAATCCAAGAAGCAATCTTTTCTCTGTGGGTGACATCTGTCAGGCTTCCATTGCATTGTCTGCAAAGGCATTGTATTCCTTTTGTAACTGATTACCAGAAAAACACTACTCATTTCTTCAAAGATATTTGTCATGATGTTTAAAATCCATTTGGCTCTGAAATGTGCGCAGTTTGATCTGGGATGGTTTCAGCCTAAAACACTCTGTTTAGATCTTGTCAATGGACTGATAATGGTAGGCTAGTGTAATTGACAGGTCTCACAGAACTATAGAATCATAGACTCACCAAGGTTGGAAAAGACCTCCAAGATCATCCAGTCCAACCATCCACCTACCAGCAATATTTCCCACTAAACCATGTCCTTTAGTACAACATCTAAACGTTTCTTGAACACCTCCATGGATGGTGACTCAACCACCTCCCTGGGCAGCTCATTCCAGTGCCTGACCATGTATTTAACTCAGAGATCTAAAAAAATGTTCTATGGCTATGTTTGAAACAGAAAAAAAGCCAAACCAAGTAATAAAATTACAAGCCTTCAGCACTGAAGTGCTTCATTCATAAGGTTTCATTTCAATTCCAATTTGATGCACCAGAAGACTTTGTTGATCCTAAGCTAGTGAATGGCAGGAAGGAAATGTCTTTTTTCCTCCCCTTTAAAGCAGGTAGTTATTGTTTTAAATTATTAGGGATCTAAACTTGGCCACCATCCAAGATATGTCATGGAGCTTAGGTCTTCAGCTCCAGCATGAAAAGCACACACCCAAATATTTGATCATAGCATATTCTTCCAGCCTGGTTGACAAACTCAGAGATGGCAATACACATTACAATCTTCTTTCAGAATCAAAGGGATCTTTTTTTTTTTTTTTTTTCCTTGGAAGAATTAAAACATGTTCAATCAGAAAGGTCCAGCACGTCTCTGGCAAACAGAAGAATTCCTCAGGGATCCAAATTAAGAATAAAACAAGTGAAGAAGGGGGCAACTCACAGCAGTGCATAGACACTGCCTCTTGTATGTGTTTACTCTTGTGTGTTTGATTGCCTGTTTGAGTCCTGCATCTCATGTGTTATTGTTTATCAAAGACCAATCAATGAGAAGGGAGATTAGAGGGAAAGAAAGAAGGAAAAGAAAAAACAAGAGGAGGAGAAATCTTATGCATATGTGAGACTGAGGGATACTGCCTTTCAGGGCTTGTGCAATGTTATCTTTTATTTTTCTAGTATTAAAAAAAAAAGAATGGTAATGAGTATCAGAGTTAAAATGCAAGGGTTGATGATTTCAGAGAAAATGCACCACCCAGAATTAGCAACGGCAATGGTCCCTGGGGCTTTTCTGGACCAATGAATCACCTTTAACCCTCAGCTGCCATATTCCCTGTGAGGAACCTACCAGCACATTTTTCAAAGCAAGGCCCAGAGCAATTGTGCAAATTGTACTTTGCTGAAAACTTCCTTCTGGCAAAGCAGAAAAACTTCATGGAAAAGAGCAGCATGGAATGCTGGTAGAAAATCTAAGTTTTCAAATTTTTCTATTTATTTTATAGTCCATGGTCCATTTGTGATTACTTATCCTAGGCTTTCGGGCCACTGCAGAGCCATGGGCTATAGTTTGTGGACAAGTGAGCTGTGGAACCAGTCCTCATTAGAGAACACCTGCCAGGGATTATTCATGCTTCAGGGTAGCTTCCATATATTGAGCACTGTTGGTAGGAGTACATGAAATAAGAAATTTTAAAAGGACTGAATTGCTGGGAGGTGTTTCACTTTTGTCATTGGGCTAGTTCAGCTGATGATGCCAACAAGGTTTATTGTGTTTTGCTATTGCTTAACTTGCAGTCTGGAAAGCCAGTTCTCTCCTGAAAATTATTTTAAAACAAATGTTCCCAAGACCTTTCAGCAAGGACAAAGACAGTTTTAGTGATTTTTCTGAGAAATGAACTCAGCTGTGAAGCGGGGTTGCAATTTTTTATACCTAATGATTTTACTGGTAAATATTTTAATCTTACTAGTTTGCTTACACACAATCAGATTTGTTTATGTGTTAAATAGACACCTATAGCATAGCTAACGTGACAAAGGACAACATGCACAAATACCTGCCTACCCTGGTAGCTATATGAGACTGGGGCATTCTTTCTATCTGATGGTTACCCAATGCAATGATATCCAACTCTGCAATGACTGTGGATGGAAGAGGAGACAGTGTGGAGAAATGTATCTGGAGTTCTGAAGACACAGATAAATAGATCTGCAAATTTGCTGGGTGAAGTAATAAAAAGCATTTAAAAATTAACTTACATTCTCTAGCACCAGCTTGCTACCATTGACCTGGCATACTACCTGCTCATGGGATACTAAATAAAATGATAATTGTTCAGCCTTGAAAAAAGAAGGAGAGAGATCTGATCCACATCTATAGATATCTAAGGAGTGCAAGGCAAAGGGGTGAGGCCAGACTCAGCAGTGTGTGGCAACAGGATGAGGGGAAATGGCCACAAACTGAAGTACAGGAAGTTCCGCACAAATGTGTGTGGGTACTTCTTCCCAGTGCAGTGACGGAGCACTGGCACAGGCTGCACAGAGAGGGGGTGGAGTCTCCTTCTCTGGAGACGTTCCAGACCCACCTGGACACCTACCTGTGCAACCTGGGCTAGGGAGCTGCTGTGGCAGGGGGTTGGACTCCATGATCTCTGGAGGTCCCTTCCAATCTCTACAGTTCTGTGATTCTGTGTGATTCTTTGATGATATTGACCTGAGATCCTTCCTATAAGGCACAAGAATGAAATAGAAGTCTCCTTCCCATTGCCTCTCCTTAATTTTGTGCATTCACCAGAAATCCAATTTTTTGTGATACTGATTTGCTTTGGTGGCTTTCTTGATCCTTAATGATATAATCCTAAGTTAAACATTTTAAGGTAAAACATCACAGTGTTCCATAGGAAGGAACTGTTCTGTCAATAGTAGTGTAAGTGCACCACAAAACCAACTCACCCTTAACATGACAGCAATTTCTTCAGTGACATTTACGAGCTCATTGAAAGAACAGTAGCAATTTTATTCACTGTTTGGGACTTACTACCCAACGTATAATGAAAGTGTTATGAAAATTAGAAAGTGCATATAATGCAGCTCTTTTGTAGTGTAAATAACACAACCATTTTAACTACACACATACTAGAATTATATTATACACATATACCCTACACACAAACTGGAATAGACCTTTTACCGAACTAAGCAGTATTTTAATTAGGAGAGTGGTAACAAGCCTCTAAAATCAGCCAACACTGTATTTTGGGTTTAACTCAGAAATTCTAGGGCTTTATGAATTCATGACAGACCCTTAGGGATACATTTTCAAAGCGCTGCACAGGATTTTAGCCATGCAAATCCCATTAAAATCAGTGGGAGACATGTGGCTAAAACCCACGCAAGGCTTTGGAAGCAACATGCCCCGTAATGTTATCTAGACACTGTTTCAGCCTGTGAATTTCCTTGCTTCCAATTTTTACAACTGAATTCAAAAGGAAATAAAATTTGCCATGGGGATGTGGGAATTTTAACAGGATGCAGCCTTGTTTAGTTCCAGAGAAGCAGTTTTGATATATCAGCTACAGTAGTACGTGGCAAAGTTATAGTTTTTGTCTCTGCTTTATTGGTTCAGTGTGTGCCCAACTATTTCAATTTGTGATTAAATAGTTTTATCATGGAATTAGATAGCTAATTAACATTGAAAATACACATACACAGTAGCTCTCTGGCAATATTAATTTCTCTTAATAGTCTTCGGATTGGGTAGACTCTCAAGTTCCTTTAGGAGCAATGATTGCAAATGGCTTCAGTACTATGAAGCCTTGAGTGATACACTATGTGCTGCCGGGCATTACAGGAATACTGACATACGCTGCAGGAGCCACAGATCTGCTCTCAAGCAAAGAAGTGCCTGAGCAGTGTGAGTTTTAGAAAGGCAAGTCTTCCGTGGCTACCTGCATTGCAGGGACATTTGGATATCATAAATTTATTAGAAACAGTGGTGAGGCACTGGCATAGGCTGCCCAGGGAAGTGAGGGAGTCACCGTCCCTGGAGGTGCTCAAGAAATGTGGAGATGTGGCACTGCGAGATGTGGGTTTAGTAGCATGGTGGGGATGGGTCAGCAATTGCACTAGAGGATCTTAGTGGTCTTTTCCAACCTTAATGATTCTTTGATTCTATGTGAGCAGAGAGAGCATGGGTTGGTGGGTGGATCTGCAGCAGAGCAGAGATGGGCACAGATGATCATAGATGTGCCCATGAGCACACTTACACCACATGAACGGGAAATCTTTAGTTCTCTCTCTGAAACAGATAGAAAAATTAAGTGTTCTCTGGACTGTGTGCCCAATGAACAGACATTATATATAGAAGTAAAAAATGAGGTTTAAAAGAGCCCAAATGCCAGGCCCTTTATTCAAATCCAGTTTGCAGTCAATGAAGCAGAAGTTCTTGCTCTGGGAGGCTGTTGGATGTGGACACAGAGAAGAAAACCTGTGCGCACAGTCAGACACAGAAAACCAGGGCAATCCACGTGCTTTGAAACATGGAAATCCAAGTATTTCTTAGATTAATTTCAAATAAGTCCCCTCCTGCTTTCCACGTCTAAAACAGGACTCAGGATCGGAGCTAAAGCGTGGCAGTTCTGCACCGTTTCTGCATGGGGTTGAGTTCTGGAGCTGCAGCTCCCCTGGGAGCACTCCACAGAGGCTCCTCAGCCTTCTGGATCTGGGACCTCCTCGATTAACACACAACCTGCTTGCATAATACCGTGAGCTCAGGGATCATAACGACACAGCGTCTGACACTTGATGTGCCTGCCACACAGCGAGGCGTCTCTTCCCCGCTCACACAGAGACCCAGACGCATGCTGGGTTAGAAGCTCGGAATCAAAATCCGCAACGGGGCCGTCACCCCAAAGCGCGCCGACGCTGGGGACAGCCCTGCAGCCGGCGGCCGTCGCTAGGTGGAGCTGCAGCCCGCTGCGGGCCGCGCCGCCCCTTTGTCCGTACCGGGGCGGCGGAGCGGGGGCGGCGCGTTCAATCGGGCCCTCCGCGGCGCGGCACGGCACGGAGGTTTCGGTGTGGTCTTTT
>VXAB01009987.1:0-38316 GCA_013399175.1 Odontophorus gujanensis
GCTCCGCGCCGTGGTGGCTGCGGGTGGTGCCGCCCTGCGTTGCCGGGCGGGGCCCTGCGGGGCTGTGCGGGCCGCGCCGGGGAGGAGGCGGTGCGTCACGGGTGGGTATGGGCATAACGGCGGGAGCCCTTCCGTACCCACGGGGAACGTCTTTGGCGGAGGTAACGAAGTAACGAACTTATTACCTGTCGGTTTTGGCCGCTGAGCGAAGTGAAATCGGTGACGCTGGTGTCGGATGGTAAACGCGTGTGGGCAGAGCGTTCTGTTTGCGGGGCTCCGGTCCGCTGAGGTTCCTGGCTACAGGAGGCTGAGAAAGCAATTGGAACCCAACTAATTAACGTTATGCTCATCTGTGAGTAACTGCTGTGCCTGCGGCGTTCTGAATGTGACGTTCCTTGTAAAGGAGTCAGAACCAACTTCTTAGCTTAGAACCAACTCGGTTTTTACCTGTTGGGTTTCAGTATCTGTACTGGAATTGTGCTGGGGAAGTTCACGTTTGCTGCTTCTCAGTGCTCTCCACCACACGTTGCCGTTGAGCCAGACACATCCTTTCTCCCGCTGGCTGCCAGAGCCCAGGCAGCATGGCAGGGCAGCAGGGGCACGAGGCGTGGCTTACGCGGTTCCAGAGGGGTTTTTTTTCTTGGTAGAAACAAAAATCCCAGTGTAGGCCGAGCATAATTGGTGTCACAGCAATAGAGGGGCTGTAAGTGTAGCTGGATGGGCTTGCCGCTGTCTCTGTAATTGAATGTGGTGAATTAATCTTCAAGTGAGTTGTGTGTGGTTTTGTATTTTTCAGCAGGATTTGGAGTCCCTAAGCAGGCAGCTGCTAGAAAGATTAACCTTGCTCATGTAGCAGGTTTGTTCTGCCTGCTCACTGTGTGAGGTTCTGAGCGCTACGAACATGAGTGTGCTTTAGTGCTTGGTCATCTCACAAAGGCTTCTCGTAATACTGTAATTAATTGATGGAGCATAGAATGACTGCAGGCAAACTTCTCGGTTGTGTTAATTAAAAAAAGCCATTTTAGTCATTTTGTCAGTTTTCAAATGAATTAATGTCTGTGACAGTGCTGTAAACAAATGTGGTGCATCAGTTATGGGTGGGGAAAAAGTTCTGCCTGATTCCTCCACTGGGTTTGAGAGCTCAGTGCAGACCGTGTGTTACTCAGTAACTCCTTCAGCAAAGCAGTTTTTTGTCACTTGATTTGTAAACTATTCCTTTTCTAAATGTGTTTGTTGTTCTTTGTACAGGAAATGAAAGTGTGTGATCATACCCAACTGTTGTATGTATGTGTGAACAAAACACGGGATTTAGTTGGCTTCCCTTCCTCTGTACTTAAGCACATGCTTTGAGGACCCCATCCAGGTACCATTGCTCAGTTTTGGTATCTGTTAATCATCCTCTGCTGGGATTTTTAACTACTTTATTGTGTTCCTCTGCTGTTGCTTCAGCAGTGAAGACATTGCGGGCGTTCTCGTAAATCCGTAATGTTTGGCTTAGATAAGGCTAAAGCTTCAGTGCTTCATTAAAACAATGCAAGTTAAAGATTCGCTTGTACAGCATAAAACTTAGGCACTGATTTATGTACCCCTTGCTGGGAGCAAAATAGCTGTAGATGTACCTATGCAGCCTTAAAACCTATAAGTGAGCAGGCAGCTTCCCATATGTAAGCCCTGTTTGTTCTTAGGGCTCTGGTGGATATCTTTTTAGAGCTCTCCTTTGGCTGGAAGACACAGCAGGATTGCTAGTTGTGCGCTCTCGTTTTGCCCTTGTTTTCCTCTTCACAGGGAGGATTGTTTGGAGAAAAGTAAGTGGCAACTGTTGCTTGTGCTTGTTGAAGATGCAGGGCAATAGGGGTGTGGGGCAGGCGAAGAGCTCTCCTTGAGTAATAACAGCAGGAGCTGCTGCTGGCTTGAAGAGCACTGCTAGAAGTTATTTTTAGCAGCTTTTGTTTTCACTCTGAAAAAGCAGCTGTTAAGTGGTATGAAATCTCAAGTGGTCTCGTGTAACGCTGGGGGAGAGAGTCTGTGTTTGGAGCTTGCTCGCCTTGAGGCCTTCTGGCTGAACTGCACTGTTTGATCTGATGGACTGTCAAGACGAAGGAAGGAGCCCAGGAGCTCCTTAGCAGCGCAGGGGAAGGGGTGTGAGCACCTCTGCTCTCCAGTGCCCCCTGCAGAGAGTGCAGTGACTCCGAGTGTAGAAACATCTGCTACTGCACTGCTGAAGTTTGAATAAAAAATAAGCAATTAGGTAGTACTGGAGACACTGAGCAGAATGTTTGGAAGAGGGCTGTCACAGCGAGAAAAGCTCATGTGAAAAGCAGCATACGTCTGATCCTCTGCTGTAGCAGAAGTGTGGCACTTCTTGTCTGAGGACAGCACTGGGGATGTCCCAGCCGCTGCTTTTGGGAGTGAAGACCTGGGCTGTGCAGCACGCCTGCCGTGGGGCTGGTTCACACAGCTGAGAGGCAGAAAGGAATGATGTGGTCAGAGGCTTTCAGAAGGCTGCCACCTGTTTGCAGATATCAGCATTTCTGGAATTAAAACAGCAATTACTTCAGCTGACCTCCGCCTCCATTCCTGTGGCTGCAGACAGCAACTAAATTCACAGTGGGGTTTTAGTCACGGGAGAGGAAGAGAGTGAAGCATCTGTGCAGCTCTGGTGCCCTCAGGATGGAGGAAGTGCTGGCGTGGGTCCTCTGATGGCGTTCTGAGTGTGTCATGTATGTGTGGGGAGCTGTGCAGAGCCATGTGGTGTAGGTGAAAAGGGATGGCATGCCTTGCTTCCAGGAACACACACGCATGGCTTTACAAAGATTGATTCCCAGTGGGTGTCAGGAAGCAATTCACTGCTGTGTTTGTGAGTCCTTCACTTACTGTGAAGTCGTTGAAATGCTGGATTTTTGTTGGCCATGTTTTTAATTGCAGTCAAATGTTACAGTTTCATTTGATGTAATGGTGGGTGGACAGAGCTATGATTAAGTAGTTGCTCCAAATTTTGTTATGACTAAGTTTGGTGTGGAAGTATCTTAGTGTCTTGATCTTCATGTACAAGGATTTATACTTTGCCAAACAATTGCAGTTCTTTCTAGGTTCCTTGTCACAGCAGTTGGACAGCTTAGAGAAAACCTGAAAGCTCGTAGAGGTTGTGCTTCATTGTGGAGATAGGTATTGGGGTTCATTTTGAGGATCAGTGGCTGTAGTGATCCGATCCAGGGGGCAGTGAGCCAAGAGGCAATGGAAGCAGGAAACCTGGAACGGAGCAAGCCTGAAACAGGGCTGTTGAGCGTGTTTTTTCTTGTCTGAGTGACTGCCTGATTGTGCTGCGGATACGTGCTGCAGGCAGGCATTTCTGAGCCTGGAATGAAGCCTGTCACCACCTCCCTGTGCTGCTCTATTAGCCAGAGCAGACTCACCGGTTTCAGTGCAGGGCGAGCAAAGAAACCCGAGCACAGAGCCAAGCTCTGGGACTCTGCTGAAAATGTGAGTTCCACGTGGATTTGTGAGAAGCCTGTGTTGTCTGTAATGAACCTGCTGAGTGCTCAGGCGTCAGAGCAGACCGGTTCTGGAAGCACGTGAGCACTCAGAGCCTTAGGAAGCTTCCTGAGGAGCGTGGTCCTCCTGTTCTCGGTGTTTGAGGGATTTTGGGTTTGTCCTTGGTCAGCTGGAGTGGCAGAGCATGCTTTATGTCTTTCTGAGAGCGGTCAGCAGCATGCTGATCTGAGCAGCAGGTGGGTCTTAGCGGGGCGTGCAGAGCTGCTCTCCTTGCTGTGGCTTGTTAGCAGGCAGCTGAATGCCCTGCAAGGGGGAGAGCACGGGATCCCCTCTCATGGCAGCTGTTAAGCCAGCTTAGCTGTGTGGCACTCTGCTCCTGGCTTTCTCCCACAGAAATTTGTGTGCACTAAATCTCTGTGCTGCTCTGTGCCGAGTGCGAAAAGCAGTGCAGCAAACTGCCACTGTGTGCTGTGATTAGAGAGCAGCAGGTGGGCGTTCTGCCCTCGGGAGCAAAGGCACAATTAAAGTACAGCACGGAGGATAAAACCCATGGCATTACTGTGCACACTGAAGCAGCTTCTCTTCTGTGACTTCAGTGTGTGTGGTGCTGTTGTCAGGGACTGCCATGGCCCTCCTGGGCTAACTGGCACTGAGCTGCTCCATGTGTCCCGTGGTGCTGTGATGTACTTAACCTGCCTTCAGTGGCGAGGCCTGGGCAGGGTGATTGGTTAGCATTTAACAGTGATTTTAAATAGTGTTTTGAAGTTGATCTTTGGTATATGAAGTTGCAATCCAAAGTTCCTTTTGAAAGAAAAGAAATGCTATGATTCACATGTGAAATAGTTGCTGCAGCGCAGATATGAGCGCCTCAGATGTTTGCATCAGGAGAGCTGTAAGCCCATGACTAATGCTCATTTCTGTCAGTTGTCTCTTTCTTCTGCAAAAGCGAAAGGATTAGAGGATATTTTTAGCAGTAGCATTTGGTTTCTGGTAATATTTTTTTGTTTTTAATGCTAGCTGTAGTTCTAGACCAAAGCTTTCACGCGTCCCTTCAGCTTGAGGCAGACTCAGTTCAGGAGGCTTGGCAGACAGACTGCTGCTGGCAGCAAGGTGCATCTGTATGCACGGTGCAGTTGGGAAGTTCCTGCTGGCTTGCTTGGACTTGGTGTGTACAGAGAAGGTTGTCTGTGGGACAGCACAGGTTTCCTTGCACAGGAGGAGCAGCACAGTTGGGTGGGATGGGCCGTCCTCTGAGGAGCCATGAGCACGGTGACCTCAGCAGTCCCTCACCACCGAAGGGCTGTGTGCTTGAAGTGAGAAGGCAGTGTAGGAGCCAAGCTGCAGCCTGTTTAAAAACAAGGCCAATTTCAAGCATTCTGGTCCTTTAATTGTAACTGAAACAAGAGTTCACTTATGTCCCCCCTTTAATGTTTGAACATAGATGAGATGGAGGAGGGAGAGAGAAGCAGAGGGCTGGGACAGGAGCGTGCAGTGTGATGCAGCCACTGGTTTGGGGCTGTTCAGAGCCGTGTCTGTGGGTCAGGGCTCGGCACTCTGAGCTCTTTCTGCAGTGCAGGAATGCAGTTTATCTGGAGGCCAACCAGTGAAGTGGTTGGTGTATGTGTGCTGGGATTGCTTGGCAGTAGCAATAAGCGTTGTGAGGATTGCTGTTTGTCCTGTTCTCACATAGGCAAAAATGATGATATGCTGAGAAATCACGTTTCAAGCTTTCTTCATGCTTAAGTGAAATAAAGCTATGGGTAACAGAATGGATGTGTGTATTAGCTGTGTGTAAGGTTACTAGTAGTAATCTTAAGGCTCCAGCCTCTTGTTTCTGTATGCAGTAGTTTCTACTGGCACTCCAGATTGTTCTTTAGGTGTCTGGGTGTAATTAGTTTTCTTCCTGAAGAGGAATACTATTGCTTGCTATTTAAGATGAATGTTCTTTACATGTAAACTTTCTCTTTTTTTTTTTTTACAGTGCTGTAGGTAAAACATGCCTACTCATCAGTTACACAACCAATGCATTTCCTGGGGAATACATACCCACAGTGTAAGTACTTAGAAAATTCTAAAGTTGTCATCTTGCTGTGCTTCCTGCTGGAGCTGCCTGCACTGCTCCATCTGTGGCAGTGCCTGGCTGAGCTCCTGCCTGTGCTCTGCAGGAGCACTGAGTGTTGGCGTGGCTGAGCTGGTGCTTGCTCCACGGAGCAGTTCTGACTACCCACGAGCACCATGTCACCTCGACTGGGGACGGGTACTTAATGACATTTTAACAGTTGCCATTCTTTTTTAAAATAACATGTTATTTCTGTACTAAGTGGCATTCCTAACAAGCAGTCCCAGGGCTGAACAGCTTGTAAACCAATTATTTCTGTCTTATGAGACTACAGATGATGTTTTTCTGTTCCTTTCCTTTTTGTGTATGTGTTAGTGCCAATCCTGTATGCTGGCCACAGCCCTGTGGGCTTTATGGGAACTCATCTATTTTGGTGCTTCCTTCTTTCTTGCACAGAAGAACCTGCTGGTATCGGTATTAGCACAGTTCCCTTTGTGAAGGCCTGCTGGTGGCATTCAGTACACACAGCTTCCCTGCCCTTCACAGATGTCTCTAGAAAGAGTATTTATGTGACTAACTTGTTCTGTGTAAATACTGATGAGAGATTTCAGATGATTTTAGTAACTCTGAGGCCTTCTGTCTTAATTACTCCTCTTTCCCTTTATTTTAGTCTTTAATGTAGATTTTTTGTGTTCCTACTGAAATTTGCCTTAAAACATGGTGTCTACAGCACTGATAAAAATCACACTTCTACTGGATCCTGGTTATTAACTTCAGTATTTCATCAGAGGACTTTTTGGGTGGTTTTTGATGAGCAGCTTTGGGGAGCTGGGGAGGGGTTGATGTTTTGCCTTGTCTGCTGTTGTCTGTAAGGATTCCTTGGTTGTTGGTGCATCTGCTATTCTATATCTCAGAGAATGAGGCAGATGCAGTCTCTGTTGAGTGGTTCACCAGGACCAGCAGGTGTTTGCCACGTGCATTGCTTTGCTGTATTTCCTGGGATTCACAATACTTCTTTCAGAAGAACAGTGGAGGCGATGACTTCTGCTCAGACCAGACCAAGTCTGTCGTGCATTTTCCTTATACCAGATACCAGGTTCAGTATTTAAATATCTCTTCTGGGGAGCAGGGAGATGCGATAAATGTTCTATTACAGCTTTCCCAATTAGGACTCTGCAGGAAGAAATGCTCAGGTGTCCAATTTTACTTCAAGCAAATGCAGCTGGCTTTTAACTTTTATCTTTTAGCTTTGACAACTACTCTGCTAATGTAATGGTTGATGGCAAACCGGTCAATCTGGGCCTGTGGGATACAGCTGGTCAGGAGGACTATGACAGACTGCGCCCACTGTCCTACCCCCAGACAGTAAGTACCACTGGGAAGCCTGACAACATGCACAGCTTTGTTTCAAACGTTTCTAGAGATGTTGTTACACCTGGATTTGTATTTATGAGCCAGGTGACTTGTTGCATGTAGGCTGAAGGAAGGTAGCTTGCTGTAGCAAGAATCTTTGGTGTGTGTACAGCTGGTAAATGTTAACATTTGAGCCCTTGAGCATTTGTGTGCATTGATGCATGTTGCCTTTGTGTAGTTGCAGTCTCAGAATTAACCAGAATTCTCGATTGAAATTAAAGAGAGGGGAGGAACAGAAAACCTGAGTGAGTAGAGTAGTCCCATCAACAAGGCCATTGATACTAAAATTAGCATGCCTGCCAAAAGTGGGGTTTGTTTTTGTTTTCAGGCATGGTGCTTGGCTGCAACCTGACGCTGTCACTGCTAAGCACTTGATATTGTTTAGCCTCTGTGCAGATGTACTAAATGTGAAAGAGGCAGTCCTGAATGAAGACCTTAGTGCTACTGACAGAGGCTGGGTTGTGGTTTTCAAATCTACTTAACCCCATGGCTACTTTCTTACATACTGCAGTTCCTCCAATAAGGGGTACAAACGTGTCTCTGTTTTCAGTGCAACTGGTTAGGTCCTGTCTGCACACTGTCCTTCTTTTACAGAGAAAATGCTGAAGTAATGTGCTTTTTCCTTCCAGTGTGACTTCAGCTGCAGTTGCTCTATGCAGAGCTTGGTTTTCTGGTTGCTGTAGAGCAGTTATGTTCATCTGGTGCTGTAATTTCAGTACAGAAAGGTGGTAACTTGACAAAAGTAATCAGTGCTGATAACTGTGTATCAGTGATAGTTGATAAATTCAGTGTTAGTAATGTTAAATACAGATTTGTTCTAATTATTCTACGGCATAACTGCTCTCCTGTATAATGAGAATCTTATTTAATGAACTTGATAATGCTTTTTTCAGTAAGCTTGTATTAATTCACAATTTTCCTTAATTCACTGCTCACTAACTCGTCAATGTAGGCTTTCCCTTTGCCCTGAGGTGGATGTGAACCTGCCAGCTGCAGACACTTCAGGTGGAATTGTGAGAACTGTCTGCCTTTCCTCATCAGAGAAGCAATAGAAATGTGATTTTCACCAAACTTTAAATATATTTAGGATACCTAGGAGAACATCAGGTTTGCTTAAGATCTCCCCCCCCAGAAAAAAAGTAGTATTGCAGGGTAGAAAAAAAAGTATCTTGACAGATCACTGAGTAGTGTGAAAAAGCTGATGGTGAAGGAGACTGTTGTTCCTCCCCAGTGCACGTGTGTGTTGTCAGGCTGCTGAAATAGCTGTGGCTTCCTAACAGTCTGCAGAGGAGTGCCCTGCCAATCCAGACATTCATTTTGGAAAATCTCTTCTGCCCAGGCACATCCAACTGCTAAGCAAAGATCTGCAGTACGGTCACTATTCAGCTTGTGTGCTTTCTTACTGCAAAGAGTTAAGTGGAGACATAGGGTGTTAAGTCTTGAACTTGTGGTGCAGACTTCAGCTCCCACAGCTGTCAGTAAGGCAGTATTCAGCAGCCCTTGAAGGCCAAAGCCCACACAGCTAGCAGCTAAAACAAACAAAAAAGCAGCAGAGGTGGTTAACCTTGTTTCTTCAAGAGAAGAAACCAAAAGGAAATTAAGAGGATGTTTTTTGTATAGTGTTTGTTCTTCCAAGTCATGTTTGACAGTGCAGACCAGCTGAGATGTATGGGAAGCCTGGCTGCCAGGTTTGGGTGCAGGTTGTGCTGTGCTGGATTACAGGGCAGACAGAAAGCCATGCTGTAAATACTTGTGAGCACCGATCTCTGGTGAAGAGAACAGTTCCCTTGACATCCATTTTAGGAGTAACGTTATCATCTCGTACTGTTATTAGGTTGGAGGAACCAATGGTAAGAATATATCTTCCAGTCTGACAGATCAACCTATTGCCGTATGTAACTCCATCAGTAAACTTCAGTTCCAAGTTCTGTCATCTCACCTTGCTTACAATAGTGATAAATTGGCCCCTATTTTTTTTAACAAACTACTTCTCTTGGAACTTAATTCCTAGATCTGAGAACTCCATTATTGCATCTGTTTTTATGACTTGCTGAGACTAAAGCATTTCTCACAATAAGTAGAAAAGAGTGCTTTTTAAGATTGGTAGTGCACGAGACACCTGAAGTCTTGAACTACGTCCTCAGGGTCACACTGATGTTTGATCTCTGGAGATAGTGAAGGAGAGAGTCTGCGTAGTGTGCAGAGCTTCACTCACCACAAACTGTGCAGAATTGGAAAACAGAAGTAGTGGCCATAGTATCACGTTATTTGATGTTGTTTCTTTCTTTTTCTGGGTTGCTGCTCTGGAAACTTGTTGGGCTGATGCATGAACAACTGGGTTGCGAGTGCTTAGCAATGCAGATGTCATATGCTGACCTAACAAAAAGTGCCTTGAAATGCAGCACAATCAACTAACATTCTGAAGTGCCTAATTCCTTAACATATTTGATGCTGGAGTAAGTATGGATGCAGAGGAAGGCTGGGAGAACTGGGGCCTGACTGAGGTGCGTTTATTGAATCTGGGGTCATCCCCAGCTCAGAAGATGGTCTCATGCCTCTGCCCTGTTTGCTGTGTTTGTCAAGGAGCTGAAGTGTTTCTAAATGTCAGTGAGAGAGAAGGAACGTTGAGGGCAACGAGCTGCAGCGCAGCGATGTCAGTTTGGTTGTTGGCTACTGCAATAGCTGATTATGAGCTTCATTACAATCTCCTTGTTGTTTCCCTCCCCACACACCTCTGCCTCTGCTTGTAGCAGTCTGGGAATGGACTTCCCACTGGGAAAGCCACCTCTGATTGTCGCGTTCAGCTGTGTCTGACACTGCCTTGCAAGTGTGGTACAGATGCTGAGGGTGCTCATCTCTTCAGAGATGTGCTTTTTCCAGAGGTTGCAGTGCCGGGCTAACTTCTGTCTGCTTGTTTTTTAGGATGTCTTCTTAATCTGCTTTTCGCTTGTGAGTCCTGCTTCCTTTGAAAATGTCCGTGCTAAGGTAAGTGAAACTGGCATCGTTTGAACATCTTGCTAATTTTACAGTGGTGTGAAGGAGAAACAGATGCATGTAGCAGGCAGGCAGCACTGTTGTGTCAGCCAGCATTCAGGTGCCTGCTCTGCTGCTGTTACATTTCTTCGTGCCCTTTGGACTCCTGAGCCTATGGCAGCATGGTCACAAATGAGAAGTGGTTGCCATGGGTGGGAGAAGAGCAGATCTGGGTTCTTCCAGCATGCAGGGAAAGTACAGCCTTAATAGGATGATTTCTAAGTATATGGGAATGCTTGTTGGCATGAATAGAGAACTGTTTTGCAATTGTATGTTTTTAATCGTTAAGGAGCTCTTATGTACTCCCTTTTTGTTTTTTGACACCTGAAAGTGACAGGAAATGCTCTGAGCTCCACACTTGTGCTGTCTGAGAACCTGCACACTGACACTGTTACTGCTTTCTCTGCAGTGGTATCCTGAGGTGCGGCACCATTGCCCCAACACTCCCATCATTTTAGTGGGTACCAAACTCGATCTCAGAGATGATAAAGACACAATTGAGAAACTGAAGGAGAAGAAGCTGACTCCTATCACCTACCCACAGGGCCTTGCCATGGCAAAAGAGATTGGTACGGCTGCAACCCGGTTACTGGGGGCTTGGTTAAATTCTGTTTGTGGAAGATACTGCAGTGAATTAATGAAGTGCCTGGCTTTTGTTGTGCAGTTAACTACAGAAACAGTGCTTTCTGTAACTGCCCTCTTGTCTCCCACAGGTGCAGTGAAATACCTTGAATGCTCAGCACTTACACAGCGAGGCCTCAAGACAGTGTTTGATGAAGCTATCCGAGCAGTTCTGTGCCCCCCGCCTGTAAAGAAGAGGAAGAGAAAATGTCTGCTGCTGTAAAGTCACCCTCCCCCAGCCCTCCAAACCCTGTGCTTTGCTCGGAACAATGGAGCATTCACATTCAATGCCAAGTTTGTCTATTATAAATTAGTTCTCTTCCATAAATTTTTGATCCAGTCAACAATTCCATGGTTTCATTTGTTTGAAGTATGACAGTTCCTTTTCATTCTACTAAAAGCAAAATCCTAAAAGACAAACCTATATAAAGCCTTATTTTTAAAATCTTATTCTTGCTCAATTACTTAAGTGTTGCCAAACTATCTGCTGAACTAAGTTGTGTTGTTGTGCTAGGAACAAACACTAAGCACTAAACTGTTTTTTAAAGATTCTTCTTGAAGATGACTCTAATTTCTGTTAGGAAATGCAAAAACACTTTCTAGTTTTTCACAGTAAGTAACAGTACGGTGTAATTAGTTAGCAAGACACTGCACTCCAGTGTTTTATTATTAAATGTTTTCTCAACCCAGGGTCATTGCATAGCATTGTATATTGAATCCAAGTCACTGACAATGACTGACAACCTCGAGTCACAGTGTAAAATGCTTTATCGTTGGTAAGGGCTTGGTTGCAATCTAGTTCTTGCTGCTGTGATTTAAAAAGCAAAAATTGTTCTTATCGAAGTGTATTTAGTCCTTTTGACAGCATTGTGTTGTGATGAAACATTGGCTTGGATCAACTGATAGTGCCAGACAGTATTTTGACACTGTACAGACCAATTCACACTACACTGCCAGAGTAGTTGAAATGGAGTCGACTCTGCTTAAGGTTAAAACTGGTGACTGCTTCCCCAGGTGTGCAGTAGTGGAAGAGAGGTTGGTGTTCATAGGTGAGTTCCTCTGATGTTCATGTAGGGCATTCATTGAGCTAGCTTTGAACGGTCATTCCCACACATTGTGTAGTAAATGCTTTTCTTGTAGAATCTCTTCTTCCTGAGTAGTAGAGCTTGTATTTTAAAACCTTCCTGATGATAGAATTCTTTTTTTTTTTTTACTAAGGTAGAATGATCAAGCATAGCCTTCTTTTGTTCCTGTTATTTCCAACCCAGTAAGTTATGCTTTCTGAGGAGCTTTTAGTCTATTAACTAGGTGTACAAATCATGTGAAGCAGCTTTACACATCTTAGTAATTTTTATATTTTAGACCTCTGTAATCTATGAACCTTCTCAGATGTCACTATTTGCCAGGTGTCCCCAACACTGTAACATTACTAACGCAGATGTGTGTTCGTTGTCACCTCCATGTCCATGTGCAGCATTGACTGGTAATGGTATCTTGGGTCTGTGAGGTTCTGTGAACTAGTGCTGATGCTCTGTACCTCTGCAGCTGGCAGCAATACAGTGTTGAACTACACCCTTTCGACCACTAAAGCAAAACTTAAGAGTTGCAAAATTGTGAAGTTTTTACATTGATCTTTTGCTAATGCAATTAGCACTGTTTTGCATGTATGAATTAATAAATCCTTGAATCACACGTGTGGTAGTGCTGAGTTTTTGAGCAAGCTTTCCCATGCTTGTAGCACTGTGCACAGGCAGCAGCTTGGGCTACATGGCTCCTCAGTGATGCTGTAACATTAAAACCAGAACGAAGCGCAGTACTTACCCTGCTTCTTCAGCCCTGCACCATCACAAAGTTGCTGCTCCTCCCCACAGTGCTTTAAAGATTGCAAGAACCAGGGGAAAAGTGCATAGAAGTTATTCAGCTTACTGTATGCAAACAAAAGTTGTTTGTTTTTTTTTTCCCTTCTAAAACTTGGGGTTTTGGAAAGCTTGTGAAAGGGGGCTCTGCTCCACTCGATGCAGTACGTAACTGTCTCAGAGTTCAGCTGTTACCATTTAAGGACCACTTCGTGGCTGGGGGTGCTCCAGCTCTGCAAGGAAGGAAGCAGCAGCCCTGTCCCACTGGGGGGCCCCCAAGGCTTGAAGATAAGGAAACCAAGTTCTTTAGAGCACGTTTTATTTTTACCTCCACATTAAGTATCACAGCAAGAACACCAAACAGCTGTTCTCAACCATGTCACATGGTTATTTATTTCTTGCCATTTCTTTTAATAAGAAAGAAATGCTCTTAACTAAAAGTTGTTCAAGTACTTACACACTTAGAGACTAGCCACATTCTTTTAAAACCAGTTTCACTGTACAGGTATTTTTTGCAGAACTATAAATTGCTGTTTTCATTAGAGCTAGTGACTACCACGATGAGGGTGGAGCATGAACAATTGCTTTTCCTCATTAAACTATTAGTTCGGTTTAAAACTAATAAAAAAATAGTCCAGTGTGTCAACAAATACAAAAGCCAGGTAGATTTAAGAATACTGCATGTGTAAATCCAAGCAGCTCTTAAACATGACTCCCACCACCTCCAGCAGGGATGCTACACACCCTTAAAAACAAAATAGTGCAACTAGAACTGCCTGATTGAAAACAGAAAACTGACACAAGGGTAGGGCCTGCCTGCACACACCCACGTGCCAGACTGCATCCCTTACTCGCCTCCTCCTCGTTATGGTTTTATGATTTTGGTTATATTACTGATGCTACATGATGTTATGATGTGGAATATCAGTAATATAACCAAAGTCATAACACTCCTGCCACTCAGCTGCAGCCCACTCTCACCGTCACGCTGCTTTTCCTACAGCACCTTTAGGCAGGCACCCTGCAGCAGCAGGGAGCAGGACACCTGTGAGCAGTGGAACAAAGTGACTTGGAAGCAGAACTGGAATTGTTTTTAACCTGACAGGGCCCTGCACTGGTGAGCCAGCCAAGCTGGCCTCATGCCCTCACCTCAGTCCTGTGTGCAGAAGGAGGCCCAGCTCTCTGGTGACAGCTTGCAGCAGCTTGGCTAGCACTTGTGCACTGTTCCACCTTTGGAAAAGCTCAAGCTTCGGCATAAATGCAGAATATGCACCTCACCCATCGTAATGTTGCCTGAAATCACTGCAGAGACAAGGGCACCAAGACCTCTTGCTTGTTGCACACAAGATGAGAAAAGTACTGAAATCCACTCTACAAAAGTGGAACACATCCTGGACACCTGAAACCTGCATTTTTCACTTTTGTTTGAGCTACCTACCAGATCCTGTCAAATTATTTTGTTTGACAAGAAATACAAGATCTGTGTTCTTGAGACAAACTGTTGAGAGCATTGAGCACAACATCTGGCATGTGGTCTGTTATCATCTTGGGACTTATCAAAATGCTGCTGAAGACTCTCTCATTTGACCAGTTTGCAGAGTATTTAATATCTGAAGAGCACAACCTAAAAAACATAAAGACAAAAGCTCTGTACTACATGGAGCCACCACACCTGGGGAGAAATAGGGCAAAGCCTCCAAGGAGCCATCGTGCTGACCTCAGCAATCAGATGGGAACACTGTCATTGAAAGCCCCTCGAGGCAAAGCTACACCCAACTATACAGTTTCATGAAGGCACCATCATCCTGCTCACAAAAAGCAGAGGTCACTGCTCAGCCAAACAAAGGGGGAGGTGGAACAGCACATTCATGTGGCACCACCATCACAGTGCTAGCAGGGGGAGGTTGGACATGAGATTGACCACTGCATGGACCACATTGAGCATTTTTGTTTTATGGTACATGGAGGGTCTGCTGTGGTAGTAATTAAGGAAAATAAAACATTAGCTGCTGTGCTTTATGTAAATGGAGAAAAGTGAGCTCACTGAAGTACAGTGGAATAGCAGCCATCAAGAAAACCTTCTGGGTCTCAAGTGCTGAATAATCTAACTTCTAAAACCACAAAAATGGACTCCACAGCCCTCCAGCACTTTGAGCTTGTAGCAAGCAAGGGGCAGGTATCTAAAGGCTGACCAGCAAGCAGGTTACTGGTGCAAATGGACCCCTCCAGCCCTGCTGGGCAAGTACTACAGGCAGCACCCACACAGCTGTGCAGACAGCTTCACCACTACCAGGATGTAATACTGCAGCATCTGCAGTGCCATGCACGAACTGCACCATGCCAGAGCTAAACCTAGTAGTCTTCACAGCAGGATGAGCACACACAGAGGTAGAAGCAGAAAGAAAGGGAGGTGTGGAACAAAGAAAGCTAAATAAAAACAAAACAAAACAACAAAAAACCCCACAAAAACGGGACAATTTGTAGTAAGCAGCGTGCTGGAGATGGAGATGAGAAGCAGAACTGGAAATGTACTCTGAAAGCAAGAAGCAGCCTGAAGCTTGAGGTAGACCTCGGGAAGACAAGATAGTGGTATTTGTGATTCCACTTACCTCCTAGAGCTGGATTCTTCTACAATATGGATGATTTTTCCAGGAAGATACAGATGAGGGTACTGCGGTGGGGAGTTTAAGTGTGATTCTCCATCAAGGGCATTGTATGAAGGTGACCGATGAACCATTAAGCTTTCCTCAGCTAGAAGAGGCTGTGTCAGGGCATCGTCGTTCCTGCCATCCAGCTCAGTTGGGAAGTTATCTGGATCCCCTCCAAATACTTCGTACCAACACCCACGCAACAAAATCTGGTACTGAATTCAGAAAGAAAAACAGCTGAACTGAGGTTCAGCATCTCTTCAAGGGACTTACCGTAGCTGCATGCATTGCACACACATCACCTGAAACTACAAATCAGAGGTTAAGAATGCCCTGTGCACATGTCAGAAGTTTTGTTCGATAATATCTCCTTACTGCATTTCCCAACAGTTCTATGTTATTTCACCAACACCTCACCCAATTCAATAGGAATGCTATGGAAAACAGTATTTCATCCATGTGAATTGTTCTGTGGATTTTACTGTACAGATTTAAACTTCCTTGCACCTACAGCTTCTAACTGTCCGTTATTGTCTATCTATGGTGTCATCCAGACTGTGCATGACTCCTATTCCAGGGACTGCAAGGAAATCTTGTAGGGACCACAGATTTATCTCCAGGTAATATGAGATGGCTGTTTACAATCTTCAAACCTCTCCTCAAAACTGTGTTTCTAACCGAAGTAAGGAGGAGAGGTAAGCAGTAAGCACTGTAACAGCGAAATATTTATTTCCCGAGTTCATTCTGAAAGGAAAAACTGGAATAAAGCCATGAATTTACTTCCTGATACTAAGTGGTTACTAATGAAAGTAAGAAATCTATTCATTTTTCATCTTTTAAGTTTCCTTTAACAGCAATACTAGCAAACAGATCAGTTTGGGTCTTGAACACTGTGCACTGTGTTCCCCCAGGGCTCACGGAATCTCGATTTCCAACAAGACAGCTCTCTAGGGTAAGAGGCTGCCACAGATGTCATTAAAAGCACTTTGTTCCAAAAATCAATTGTAACTCCCATCATTAAAAGCAAAAAACAAAACAAAACAAAAAAAACCAACAAACCAAAAAAACATACTCCAAATGTCAATGCATTAAAGCTGGGGCTTAACTCAGCTAACAGTTCCACTGACTTCAACCACGAGCTGCATTTAGTTACCTTGGGTCTGTTGCAGTTTGCCACAATTCTCACTATTCTTCTCTTTAAGTCCTCCATGTTGGGCATGCTTAACCTGTTCAAGCACGTACAGAACTCAGGAAAGAAAAGCCTCCTATTTCATGAAATCTAACTTATCAATACAAAAAACAACAAGCATTTAAAAACATTTCCATCTCACCTTGCAACGAGGTCCTTTCCAAGAATGACTGAAACAATGAAGCGCTTCGAGTAATCTGCAAGTGTTTTGCTTAAGAAAAGACAAGCTTTAGACACACGATTCAGTTTTACTGTGACCATTCCTGTTCAGCAGTAACTCCTGCAGTCAGTGCTGCAGTGTGCCTCGGGGCACAGAGCAGTGCTGCTTCTCACTGTGTGCAGCTGTCCCCCAGGCCGACGCAGAGCGGCCAGGTGAGCCATTTCCTTCTAAAACATTTACACAGTCCCTCAGGAACACAACTGTAACTCAAGGTGGAGCAAATCCAATTCTACCACGGAATGTATAAACAAACGTAACAGTCAAGCAAAATTATCTAATGTGTGCGGGGTGCTCCAAAAGTAACGCCTCCTATTTACTTCCATGCAAACTACAACGGCTACGAAGAGCACAGGAACATTATCTGGGAGAGCAAACTTACAGCTACCAAGCACTGCTTTTCAGCACTTTCAACCACCATTAGCTGTGCGTTTTCACTGGTGACAAACAACAGCCTGCATGGTGCACCTGTAATAATCTGCACCAGCGGAGGTGACCCACTGTCACCACAGCTGAAATGCACCACCAGCAGCTCACTGTGCTGCACCCATTGCTTGGTCTCCAGAAACATTCAGCAAGCGTTGATGAATGACCACAGGTGCCATTTTTTCCACATGGAGGAATTCCATGACACCCCTCTGCTTCATCCACACTTTTGTATCAGACACCACTGTGTCAGAGTGCCCCACTGCCACCATTTGTCACACAGCAACAACGTGCAATGGGATGTTGGTGGGAAGGTTCAACCTCTGCTGCCGTCCCACCAACAGCCACTTCTGATGTCACAGACCAACAGAATAAAATCAGAGGCATTATTTTTGGAGCAGCCATCATATCTGTCAACTGCCCCAAAGCTTTTTGTTTTTTTACACTTAGAGATCCAAGTAACGTAAGTCTCATACTCACCTTAGAAGTCCTCCTGGAGGAGAAAAAGCATAACATTTTAATGTTGGGAAAGAGTTCTTGAGCATGATTGCCAACACAGAAGCTGTTCCACCACCCAAACTGTGACCAACGATCACAAGTTTGTATTCCTATGGACAGAAAGAGAAGGCTGAAACACAGAAAAAGATGTGTAACCTTCCTGGAAACCAAAGCATTTGGAAGGCGACTTACTGGAGCAATTGTGAAGGCCTGGTTTAAAATTCCATCATTTATTAGCTTTTGGTAGATGTAATTTGCAGCCTGAGTTATTCCCTGCAAGACAACATTTTAAGTTAGAGGAGAAAGGCAGTATTTAACCTGACATGACTGATGTGTGCAAAATAACACCAACAAAGAACAACCTTTTTCTTGAAAACCAACCTCCTCTTTTAGCATGCTCCTGACAGAGAACAAACCATAACCAAGTGGTCCTGCACATAATGGTTAAAAAGCTTTCCAAATACTCAGTTAAGACATGAAGTCAGACAACATGACTACAAACTGCCAGGATCACTGTTCAATGCAACAATCAAGCCACAGAAATAATTCGTGTCATCTATATCATAATACTCTTCCAGTTTAACTAAAGGACCCCAAGAATTAAGTTAGTTTTCTTATTGCATGAGATGAATTCTAAACAGCCACAGACTGCACACACCTTATGCACAAAGCCATTCTCTAGAACATCTTCCAGCGTCAGGTCTTCACAGTCTGCTGACAGATCAGTGAGAATGTCCTGCANTCACTATTCTTCTCTTTAAGTCCTCCATGTTGGGCATGCTTAACCTGTTCAAGCACGTACAGAACTCAGGAAAGAAAAGCCTCCTATTTCATGAAATCTAACTTATCAATACAAAAAACAACAAGCATTTAAAAACATTTCCATCTCACCTTGCAACGAGGTCCTTTCCAAGAATGACTGAAACAATGAAGCGCTTCGAGTAATCTGCAAGTGTTTTGCTTAAGAAAAGACAAGCTTTAGACACACGATTCAGTTTTACTGTGACCATTCCTGTTCAGCAGTAACTCCTGCAGTCAGTGCTGCAGTGTGCCTCGGGGCACAGAGCAGTGCTGCTTCTCACTGTGTGCAGCTGTCCCCCAGGCCGACGCAGAGCGGCCAGGTGAGCCATTTCCTTCTAAAACATTTACACAGTCCCTCAGGAACACAACTGTAACTCAAGGTGGAGCAAATCCAATTCTACCACGGAATGTATAAACAAACGTAACAGTCAAGCAAAATTATCTAATGTATGCGGGGTGCTCCAAAAGTAACGCCTCCTATTTACTTCCATGCAAACTACAACGGCTACGAAGAGCACAGGAACATTATCTGGGAGAGCAAACTTACAGCTACCAAGCACTGCTTTTCAGCACTTTCAACCACCATTAGCTGTGCGTTTTCACTGGTGACAAACAACAGCCTGCATGATGCACCTGTAATAATCTGCACCAGCGGAGGTGACCCACTGTCACCACAGCTGAAATGCACCACCAGCAGCTCACTGTGCTGCACCCATTGCTTGGTCTCCAGAAACATTCAGCAAGCGTTGATGAATGACCACAGGTGCCATTTTTTCCACATGGAGGAATTCCATGACACCCCTCTGCTTCATCCACACTTTTGTATCAGACACCACTGTGTCAGAGTGCCCCACTGCCACCATTTGTCACACAGCAACAACGTGCAATGGGATGTTGGTGGGAAGGTTCAACCTCTGCTGCCGTCCCACCAACAGCCACTTCTGATGTCACAGACCAACAGAATAAAATCAGAGGCATTATTTTTGGAGCAGCCATCATATCTGTCAACTGCCCCAAAGCTTTTTGTTTTTTTACACTTAGAGATCCAAGTAACGTAAGTCTCATACTCACCTTAGAAGTCCTCCTGGAGGAGAAAAAGCATAACATTTTAATGTTGGGAAAGAGTTCTTGAGCATGATTGCCAACACAGAAGCTGTTCCACCACCCAAACTGTGACCAACGATCACAAGTTTGTATTCCTATGGACAGAAAGAGAAGGCTGAAACACAGAAAAAGATGTGTAACCTTCCTGGAAACCAAAGCATTTGGAAGGCGACTTACTGGAGCAATTGTGAAGGCCTGGTTTAAAATTCCATCATTTATTAGCTTTTGGTAGATGTAATTTGCAGCCTGAGTTATTCCCTGCAAGACAACATTTTAAGTTAGAGGAGAAAGGCAGTATTTAACCTGACATGACTGATGTGTGCAAAATAACACCAACAAAGAACAACCTTTTTCTTGAAAACCAACCTCCTCTTTTAGCATGCTCCTGACAGAGAACAAACCATAACCAAGTGGTCCTGCACATAATGGTTAAAAAGCTTTCCAAATACTCAGTTAAGACATGAAGTCAGACAACATGACTACAAACTGCCAGGATCACTGTTCAATGCAACAATCAAGCCACAGAAATAATTCGTGTCATCTATATCATAATACTCTTCCAGTTTAACTAAAGGACCCCAAGAATTAAGTTAGTTTTCTTACTGCATGAGATGAATTCTAAACAGCCACAGACTGCACACACCTTATGCACAAAGCCATTCTCTAGAACATCTTCCAGTGTCAGGTCTTCACAGTCTGCTGACAGATCAGTGAGAATGTCCTGCAAACAAGACAGCTTTAACCACACCTCTCCGTGGGGTTTCATGGCTCATGTCTACTACTTATAGGACTGGATATCAGGAAGAATTCTCTGAAAGAGAGGTCAGGCACAGGCTGCATGGGAAGTGTGGAGCAGCCCAATACAACTGACCATAAAACACCAGCCAAACACATACAGCAATCACGATTAGGATTTCAGCAATTATTTTCAAGCTGCAAACACACATCACAAATACACTTTCAGTCACAGTACAAAAGAATTACCACTGTCCTCCCTCCACATTCAGTCCATTCCAGAAGCAAAGGGAATAATGCCCATCTGAGGACAGGAGGGCTTACAGCTTATAAGCCTGAAGGGACTCATACCCATGAGTTAAGTTGTTTTTAAATGCACCAGTGCAACACAATCTCCTCTAGATACCAGGAGTTCACCCATATCTATAAAGCCAATTATACACACTAGATGGACAATACCTCAAAAGACAATGTTCCTCTCACCGCAACTACAATAGCTTCCTTTTTGTGATCCAAAGCAACAAAAAATGGAATCTCATAGATCTGCAAAGGAAAAAAACGTACTCAGGAAAGACATCAGTTTTTCAGAAGTGTAAGCATTTGTTCTCACCTTCTGAAAGCCCTTCTATTGAATTTCCTGTACCGTGGACAGAAGCTGAACTATCAAGCTATTATAAGTGCCTTTATAGCAATGCTGAGATTTATGTCAATGGCTGTATGGGTATTCTTAAGAATGAAAAAAAATTAGAATTGAAAAATATGTTTCAGGGTCTGTCTTCACTTGTTTTGTACTTTCATTTCATAAATGCTGAAAACAAACTAGAAACTTCACTCTCTGCTTTCACTGAATCAATCACAGTTCTGCTCACAAAGCAGCAGAACTGCATGACATGTTCCTGGTGATACCAGGCAAAGCACAAGCAGGCAGGTCAACTGTCATATATAAAAAGAGCCAGCTGCTGAAGGGGATCTCTGACTATGCAGCACACCCCCCTGGCAGCAGCCTAAGTCCAAGAGAAGTCCTTCCTGCAGTGCCAGGCCCAGGGGAGCTCCACCCTGGGTCCTCTCCTTCTGGCCACCTGGGGAGCACAGGTGCAAGCAATCCACCTGTGCTCCCTGGGCAGCCACAGCCCTTCCCCAGGTGCTCGATCACCAGTTCAAGCTGTGACCTAAAAGTTCCCTCACCAACACTACAGCTTTTTTGCTCAATGCCTGTCCAGGCTGCTTACCTTGTTGTGAAAGCTGATATGAATAAAGTCTCTGTACTGCAATCCTGTTATTCTTAGGATGGATCCAAAGTGAAAGTTACGACGATCACTTCCAGTTATATCAGAATCTTCTGGTCTACTTCTGCAGCTAACAAACACAGATTGAGAAAAACTTTCGTTTTGGTTCCTTTCAGGAATCAAACTCGATTACATTTGCAGAACAATTTGTGCCAGGAATCAAAAGTTCACCTACTTCCCCCCCACCTCCTCCTCCCAGTAATATTAGACTGTATGAAATGCTATCCTCGCCCACAAAGCTGCTTTTGCCTGAGCAGCATACCACATTTTCAGTTCAGGACAAGCAACACACCATTGCTACAGGATTATCACCAATGCAAACAAGACAGTTAAGAAAAGAATTAAGACTAAATGACAACAACAAAAGACAGAAAGCAAAAAGTAAAATTGAAACAAATTCTCTGATCTAACGTTGTGTGCATTGTACTGTGATTTCTTTTCCAAGTCATATTTCAGAGGGTCAAATGATTTGATGTTAATTATTAAGAAAATTATAGTTAGAGACACAAATCTCAGAGGTCACTCAAATACACAGTAATGGCACACAACATTATGCACACTGTGATACTGAGTGTGGCAGACTTTGAGTAAGGAGGGGAAATGCAGTGAAATGGACACTGGAGGTATAGGTAACTTCCCAATTCCTTTTTAGAGTGGGAAAAGAGCTGATGCACTTATTTCCACTTGTACTTGCCCAAAAGGGAGCTCTATAAAGCCTCATTTTAAAACATTACTTGATTCCAACTCTTTTTTGGTTTAACTCCAATTCCTTTGCCACTTTGCAAAATGGATTTTATCTCAATCACAAACTATTCTGACCTGTTTCTGAGGGTGGAGAGATGCTGCCATTTTGCCTGCACTGAATTTATGGAAGTCAAGCTTCTATATCCATGAATAAAATAATTTAATGACACAAAAGCAGTGTTATCAAAGACGGTTTGTTTCTGCAAACAAGAGTTAATTAAGAAGAAGCTGTGTGTTTTTAAGCTCTTGATTCAACCTACCAGTCACCATTGAGCTTACAGAGCGCAGTGAATGGGTTGGTGTATATGTAGTAGGGCCAGCCATAGGCAGCTGCAGCAAACAGCATATAGTGAGCAGCGTTCTCCACCTCGATATCCAAATCATCAGCCTGCATGGACATGGGGAATGAAGAGGAAGAAAGGTGTGTTAGGCAACCCTTGAATAAAGCCCAAACACAAACTACTGAAAATACAGGCAGTATCTAAAAGAAAAAAAAAAGACAGCCACTCATATTCCAGGAAAACAATTTTTGTTTCTGTAGCTACAAAAGTTAAGAATCTTGAAAATCTCTCATTAAATTATATTCTTCCAACACTTACACAATGATAAGGGTCAAAGGAATGGTTAAGGAGTCTGTAGCAGATATCCCTGAGAGAGATATTTTAAGATTGATTTCATGCTGTCCAGATTCAAATGGAATTTGATTGAAATTATTTGGTTGAAGTGGAATTACATACTTTTGTGTAACACAGGCCAAAAGAAGATAAAACTATTTACAAAGTTGTTCTACCACAGCAAAAACTGATTAGCAAACTGTAACCCATCATCTCAAAGCATTTAAAAAATGCTTGTTTTTCATCTTATCTTGTCTGGATATACATACCAAACATAATTTATACAGACATTGCTAGAAGACTAGCTTCTCAGTTCTACGCACACTACTAAGTAGTTTTCTCTTTGTTCATTTTCTCTCAGATCTCTGCAGAAATGACCGTCTGAAATTACTCCTTTTTGTGCTTAATTCCCCTCATTCATAAATGTCATGGAACAGAAGCACTCCTGGTATCAGCAAATACACGTAGAGAACTCCTGTCAGCCATCTCTGCTTTTCGAACATACCCCTTTCTCAGTTAATTATCATAAGGACATAAATTAAGTACCCTTGAAAAATCTTGGCTGCAAACTCATCACAGTATTTTCTGTTTTCCCTGTACTTATTAACAATTCAAATACCAAATTTTTATCGTAGTGCTTAATTTCATAAAAACAAATGAAACCCAAATATCTGCACAAAGACCTACACTTCAATTTTCCTGTCAGCATCTCCTAGAGCAGCTGCACCAGATGTTACAGCAGTCCTGCCTTACCACAGGAGATGATGGAGAGTGACAGAGGACTTCTTCTGGGTCTTTTGGGCAATTTTCCATTTTATCTTGCTCTTGATGGAGCAGAATCAAACCAGCTGCTATGTCACTTGGCACCAGATCAGTGTCCTGTACAAAGAAATGAGGGAGCACTTAATACTTTCCCACAGCTCATCACGTCAGAGCTATCTTGTAAGAAAACACACATAGCGAGATACTTCTTTCAGTTTACCTAACTAAACTCAGAGACAATCAAAGAAGATGGCTGCAGCAGCATCTAACTGCCCTCCTCTCCCCACTTTTTGTGCACACGGAATGTTTTGTTACACGAATCATATTTATGTTTGAAGTTTGCATATTCAGAACCTGATTTCAAGCAGGGGCCTCTGGCTGAACACAGGTACACCTTTTGCACCATGTGGAAACTCAGAGTTAGTCAAGAAAAAACAAGGTTTTCCATCTTACTGAGAAGTAGGCGCGGAAAAGCTCTGCGATGCTCGTAAACGCCACTCGATGGTCATCATCTTGCACAATACAACAGCACATTAACCTGATTCTTTTCTCCCAGACTCTGGTAGCAGTGTTCTTCACATTGTATAGCAACTGCCCTGACTGGCTGCTTTCCAAGTTCCGGTCTAAACCATCAGTGAGGTAAAACGTCTTTTTCCCCCCGAGTGGATCAAAGACAATTAGCACTCCAATGATGGTAAAGATGATGATAACCCAGCTGCAAAACAGAAGGAAGCAGTGTGAAACCAGGCATTTCTAACACGTGTGAGAGCACAGCTGCAGGTCTTGACAGACACAAAACAAAGTAAGGCATGAAACACCATAAAACATCATGTTAGTGTCATAATGGTGCACGTTTTGTTATTGAGCCTACACAAAGAAAACCCTTCTATAAGAAACCAAAATAATTTATAAACAATAGCAGTCCTAACCTGCTGGAAAAATCTTTGCTGAGTACACACAAAATAAGTGTAAGCATTATCTTCTGTCTCATGTGCACTATCAAGCTTAAATTTGTGTGTGTGTGGCAGAGGGAGGGGCACCTTTACCTTGCAATAACTGTCCCAATGACGACATTTATCACAGTGCTCTCACAGTGCACGCTGCTGTCTGACACCCACACAGCTCCTACAACAGCCCAGATAAATTCAGGCAAGTAGAGAAGCAGGCGTGTATAAAGTAGCTTGGGAAGTGATTTTCTTGGGCCTGGATTAGAAATTGTTCCTGAAATAATGAGAATTTTAATCAAGAATGGTTTATAGATGTGTTCCAGGTACACACAATTCTACACAACTAAATATATGAACCTTCTACACTTTATGGAAAATATGGAAACTAAATTGAAAATATAAGTGATTTTAATTTAATGGAAAGCTACCACTAAAGCTGAGAAATTAAGAACAGCAGTTGGTTTAGAGGATTCTTATTATCTGCTCCACTAATACTTAAAAGTCACTCTGGTCAGAGACAGCTCTGCAGTGAACCTGAGGCAGTGGTGCAGTACACACCAGACCCAGTGATGCACGTCAGAGCACTGGCTCAGGGACACCACCATACAGCTGTCAGTGCCAGCTTCTATTATTACTCCACACAGCTTTTGTTTGGCTGAATACTGAAATTTGAGATACTCCTTCGGTGGACCACATGCAGCACGGCTCTGTTCCCTCACTTCAGACATGAAGCAATAAATTAATTCATGTAATAAAAATTTGAACATAGGACCACTCATAGGCCAAATATTTCGTAATACTATTTTCTGTATTGTTGGTTAATAATAACCTTTTCCTTTTAGCACTCTTAAGCAATAAAAAAATAATTAATTTTTGGCTGGCTCAGCTCCTTAAACCAGTTTGCTGATGGTAAGATAACACAGTGGTAGGGTGTGCGTACTCGTGTGCAGGCAGCGTAATTTGTTGAGGTTTAAACCACTGCTGAATGAAAACAACTTATGAAACTATTCTCCAGCTGCAATGCTGCAAAGTTCACCTCCAGTAACAAAGCCATCAGAAGAGTCCCAGCCCCAGCTGGTTATCCAAAATGGGATGGGCCCCACTTTGTACACCATCCTGCAGCAGCACGGTTCTTTACATGGACACAATCAGATGAAAACTGTGGTTTCCATAAACAACTTTCCTCTCCCTGCACAACACTGTGAGTTCCTCAGTTCGATTCACTGCTAGTTCCCATGTCAGTACTGCACAAGGGCTGCTGCAAGAACCACTGCTACCAAATCACATGCATTATAATCACAATCCACAACGTTTCATTATTTATTCTACTAAAAATTCAGACTCAGGATTACTCCACTTTAGAACGTTCTTCTAATTTCACTTTTACACTGAACAAGGAAGGCTCTTTTCCCCGTGCTGACGACAGTTATCTCTCCCACCTCTGGACTTTGATACCTAAAACCAGCGTAACACAGCTAATGCTTTCCTTCCACTGCTCTGGAAACTGAAGGAGAATCAGCAGTGAGATTCAAGGTGAGTACTATCACTCACACCTCTGCTCTGCCATAGCTCCTTTTCACGCTTCCTTCCACTTAAATAATTTAAATAGTGTTCTAATTACGGTGTGTTGTGAGAACCCAACATATCAGAGACTGCAGGGTTTCCTCTGCTATTCTAGAGACCACGTGCCGATTTCATACTGCTTCAGCGACGAGATCCTTCACAAGGAGAAAAAACCACTGTTTTCCCAGCACTTTTAAAGCGCAAAATGACGCACGTCTACCCGCGGCAACTCCCGAATAACAGAACGCGCGCTGTCCCAGCAGTGCAGGCGCACGGAGCTCTGTCCCACGTACCTTGCATGCTGACGTACACCAGGGCGGACAGCGTGCAGATGATGGCAGCCAGCAGCGCCAGCAGCACCAGCAGGTAGCTGTGCAGGAGCGCTCCGCCCGGGCAGCTGAACCGCCCCTTGTGCACGGTGTAAAGCAGCAGGATCCCGACCCACCTGCAGGGAAGCGGGACAACGAAGGTGGGCGGGGGAGCGCCCGGAGCCGCGGCGCTGAGGCACTGCGGCAGCCACGCGTGCGGGAGGAGACGCGAACGGCGGCGGCACGGAGCGCGCGGCCGCCGCTTACATAAACCGCGGCGCCGTGGGGAAAACCGCCGAGCGCGAACGGCCCCTCAGGGCCCGGCCCTTACCACAGCAGCCTGAGGAACAGCTCGAAGGCCCCCGGGAGGACGAAGTCGTCGCTGCCGATGGCCCAGCGCCTACCGAACACCACCAGCCCCGGCATCCCGCGGACACGAGCAGCGGCCGCACGGCCCGGCCCCGCCGCCGAGGCCCCGCCCGCTCCCACGGCGCTGAGCCGCGCACGCGCCCTGCGTCCTAACCGTGAGCGGCGGTCACGTGACGCTGAAAGCCCGCGTCGCGAGGCCCGGGCTCGAGCGCGTGCGCACACGAACCGCGCCGCCGGCGCTCACAGCCCGGCCCGGCGCTACCGCCGGCACTTCCGGGACGTGCGAGAACAGCGCCCTCCGCAACGGCGCTCACCTGTGAGGCGGCGCTGCGGACGCACGCGGTCACCCCGTGGGGACCGCCGGAACCGGGCCGTCCCGTTTCCTTACGGACAGTTGTGACTCCAATCTGATGTGCGCAGCAGAATACGCACCGCTCTATCCAGCGAGCCCAGCGCTACAGCTCTTTGCACGAGCTGCAGAGAAGAAAAGAGCTCTGACCAGGAAGGATCAGCACCCCTAACTATGGGGATACTATGGTAAACTAAGAGAAGGCAAATGATTTCCTAAAGATTACTGTATCCATTTCATAAACATTTAAAAACATAAAAGCAGCAAATCCCTCATATCCAGGCCCCACGTGGCACATTGCACTCCTCTGTTTTCCAACACGCCCCACCAGGCTGTGCACGGAGCTCTGGGAAAAAGCAGGAACCAACTCACCATGTTTTCAATCACTTAACACCTCCTATCCTTAGGAAGTTTGTATTTCAAGAGAGCAAACAATGACATTGAACAACTCATCCTTACTAAAGCTGCTTCCCAGTTTCAGACTAACAGAAAAAATTAATTCAAGAATAATAAAAATAACATCTTCACCATTTCATAAAGTGTTTATTGAGGATGGTAACACAGGATAAATCATGCAACAGCTCAGTAAAAAAAGGGAATCATTTAAAGGATAAAGAATGGTAACTGGTGCTGCTGATTTTGGAAAGTCTATTAAAAAAATATCAGTTGTCCAAAAGTGACATCAGAAACCACTTGAAGCTGAACATGGACGTTGCTTATACAGCACTCATTAAAATGAAAACTCAGATATTGTTTAAAAATGATCACCTACAGATTACTGTAATCAACAACTTACAAGTCTCCCATTTCTATAGCTGCAATGGTGTCACAGGGCTGTACATCCAAGATATTTAACCTCCTTACCCAGAACAAAGAACAGTTACAAGCATTTGCCACTAAGCAACATAACCATAACTTTAACTCTTCACAACCTGCACTGCCAAGCGCTACCACTATTGGGATTACCTTCCCAAACATAATGGTAAATCAGGAAAGGCCAATTTCTTGTGGCCACAAGATCTCCTTACTGCCCTCTTGCCATCAGCCTTTTTTAGAAGGAGGACAACTACAGAATGTGACTGCTCCCCTTCTCGCACCAACATACGTTTTAAATAAGGAACTCCACGTCAGCAGATGGCACAAGGATTGGGCACCAGCACATCACATCAAACATTGGTGGTTTTAGATTTTAGCTGACATATTTTCACCTTTTGGAAAAAAATAAATACAGTGGAATGAAAATTGAATCAAAGGGAAAGAACAGATGACTACCATCCATCAAGGATGCACATGTTTGTGCACTGAAAAAAAAAAAAANCAAAAAAAAAAAAAAAAAAAAAAAGAAAAAAAAATCAGTCATTTCAAAGAAATTCTTGAAAATTAAAAAAAAAAGTTTGCACTTTTTCCTGGTCATAAACAATCTCACAAAAATCTCACTTTTGGAATTATTCCAATTGAAACCATACACTGAATTTATTAATACAGTATAAGTTTCTTTATGTAAAAAATCTTTATACATAGTAATAAAAAAGATAAAGGCAAGATGCATCAAACAGAAATCTGCTGGTTGTTTTTCCTCCGTTCTTACAGAGCCGCTGATGACTACCTGCACTATAAAGAGCTGTGTTTCTGACTTTCTGTCTCAAGCATCTTCACCTTTGCTTGTGATAAGGATTGTTCTGTCCAAGCATCCAAAAGGACAGATGCTGGTGATGTTTTTTTGGCACTTACGCTGGCAAACTGAGCTTCTTTCCCTTGAGTACTGTAGGAAAGGAAAGATAAAAAGTTAGCAATATAAAGATGTGACCAAGAAACACAACTGTTAGAACTTCAAAGGCATCAAAACCTATCACTCAACCTATCACAAAACCTATGACTTTGGTAGAAAAGTTACACTGCCCTTAGTCCTCCCAAACTTGCCTTCCTATTCAATATCCATCAGCAAAACTACAATGAAGTCAGAATTCCAACCCTGGATTTCTCACTTTTCAGCTTCACTGGACATACTATCCTTTGACTGCAGTTTTCTAGAGTAACGACTATAACAGTCGCATGTACAAAGTTTTGTGGTTTTATGATAGATGCTGGAATACCAGTAACAGCAGAATTAGTAACAGATCCAACAGAAACAACTGCTTCTACACTTAGCATCTGCAGACACATCCAACAACCTCTGGACGCACTGGAGGACGTTGTCTGTAAGTGTAACACCTGCACAAAAAGTACTTTGTCAGTAGAAGCACGAGGACCATGCTTGTTGACAGGAGAAGACTGCAACCCGTATTTAGTCAGACTTCTTTTTAAATCTGTCAATAAAGTTCACCAGACTATTTATACATTTATCTGCATTAAAAATTGTCTTCAGAAACACCCTAAACTTGTAGAACATGTTCCTGATAAATCTAAGAAGGAGATTAAGTAATAACTTGCATATAGAATTAACAACTTATTAATGTGTATAAAGTGGATATGCATCTGCAAAGTGCTACATTTCATTACGTAAAGCTCCAAGTTATCACACTACTCACCTTTTGTAACATACAAATAGAAGAAGTCACAGTAAAGAACGGTCTGGACCACACCAGCAACAACAGCTATGAGGTCAAAAAATCCCTCAAAATAGTAACGCCAAATCCAGTTGACTAAGTACAAGGCACGGTACAGACCCAGGAAGAAAAGGTAGTGAGTAGTGATGGTCTCCGCTTCCCCAGTTTTGCTGATCATAAAAAGCTGAGGGAGAATAGCGACAGATTCAAGGTAGATGGAGAAAGTCCACAATATCTGTAAGGAAAAAACAACACCACCACAGATAATTCAACTGTCATACTGTCAGCAGAAGCATAGGAGGTATCTGAATTCCCTTTTCATGCACTATCACTGAAAATCACTCTGTTGGGAACAGGCACAGCATTTTGGCAAACTATCATTGATCCAGCGAAAAAAAAGCTTAGTGATCAACCCAGGAATGGTACAAGGTAACACGTCTTCAGACACCACTCTCCCAATATCCTGTGTGCTTCCTGACACGAGTTTACTCATCTATCAGTTCAGGATATACAACACCATTACATACTGCTCACAGACAGAGCTGCTGCTCTGAAAAGCTGTGTGAAGATGAAGTCCTCCTTCTTTCATGCTCTTTCAACTTTTTAAATCAAACAACTGGTTTAAAGAATGAGGTAACGCAGTACAAAATATGAAACAATATCTCAAAATGTTTTTCAAATTCTTTTGTTAATTAAATCATGCAATTCCAGTGAATATAAAAACATCAGTCCACTTATAATAAGCATCTAAAGTTATGTTTTGTGTAAACATTGACCTGAACTCTGTAATTATGTATTTTTGTCCTGACAGGACACACAGCTGCATCTCAAATATAACACTCTAGACTATCTGTGATTCTACAATATTTAACAAGTATTACAACTACTTTTGATTTCACCAGGTGGCACCAACTACTCACACTCCATATTATTTCCTTAAGACACGTAACAAAATGAAGGATTCTTTTGAATTAGCGTGACAAGACAGTTTTTTACTCAATAAAATACTCAGAGTTAATTATGAACATTAGTCTCCTGAAGTGCTCTGAATTCTCAGTGACACCTATGCTGCCAAGATGCATTACAGAATTGGTCTGAACTTACTGAACACAGGCATCTTTCAGAGCACTCCTCATTCTGCTAAAAAACATTCACTGTCACGTACTATGTATTTTAGAAAATAAAGTGCAACCTCCTGCCCATAACCAACTCACCTCCAGCGGAGAGAAGTCATGATTGACAAGAAAGGAGAGTCCACCAACAGGAACTATCAGAAACTCCACCCTGAATGTATCATGGTTTCCATCATAGGTGGCCTTAAATTTCATGTAGATCAGGTACACGGTGGCATACGAGCAAGCAATGTAGATAAGCTAAAGAGTGAGGAAAGAAAAAGAAATACCCAAAGAGGTTGCAGGATTACATTACATTTGCTGAACAAAGTTATTCCCCAGGTACTAAGAGTACTAAGAGGATTAAGCTGCCATTTTCAGTTGGTATTTTTTGCTTACATGCTTCTGCAATTTCAATTTCATGCTATGTGCTGGTATTCAGCTTTTCTCAGTAGGGAATAATTCAAAACCAATGAGCCAATAATGTTTTTGAAGTGTCACCCTGCCTCTGGATGAAGTGATTGTCAAAAGTTTATTTTGGTCAGAGACCCTTCCTTGAGCAGAAACAACTGCAGGACTGACTGGAAAAGGAAGACTGCTTCAGTACTGCAAGGGGAGCACTGGCCCAAACATTTCAGCTAAAAACATACATATGCATACATACAACAGGGAGAGGTCTTTCTTTTCATTTAGTAAGTTTAGGGGTGTGGTGACTCATGTGGCAATCAGAAAGCTATTGAATCAAGCCCCACCTAGACTCTGCTGTTTAATAAAACAAACCAACTCATTTGACATACAGTTTTAAATATCTCTTACATCCACAGAGCAGCCAGTGTTCTCTGAAACTAACAGGCCATGAAACCAAGAGCTAAAAGGCTGCAAGAAGCACTGAAGAGGAACTCAGTTTCAATTTCAGTTGATGTTGAACCTTAGCATTTTTAACTGTTATAGCACAGTAGACTTCATACACTCATTCCCCATGGGACAGGTAAGCAGCCTTATTTTACCGGCAAGAAATCAGAATCAGAGAGAATACATCACTTTCTGAAGGGCACTCTGCCATCAGCAGACAGGGTTCACCCTGTTCTGAAGACAATCTGGTACGGTAGCCTAGACAATTTAGCATCTGCATCAGTTTCACCATAAAGATAAGTGTTCCAAACAATTAATTATATTTGGTATAGGTTCTTCACAACGGAAAAGAAACAGATTTAAACTAACAGAACAGCCTGCAGGTGGCACAGGCTGCCCGGGGCAGTGGTCTCAGCCCCAGGATGCTGGAGTTCAAGGAGCATTTGAACAATGGTTCAGACATGGGGTTGGGTTTTGGATGGTGCTGAGCAGAGCGATGATCTGGATGCGATGATTCTTGTGGGTCTCTTCCAATTTGGGATGCTCTGTGATTCTATGGTAAGATATCACGTTTAAGGAACCCCCACTCCAACTGTCGGCTAGTGGTAACTGGCAGGGTCAGAGAAGACACTAAGGAAGTGTCAATGAACCCCAACTCCTCTCTGAAAGTTACTTAATGAGAACAGTATGTTCTGGGGCAACCAGAAAGTTTCCGGAGACACCAGAATAAAAGAAGAGCAGCCTATACTCAGAGGCATTATGTGAAATCAACTGTGTGATGCACAATGCTACGAACAACAAAAACTGAAGTCTGCAGATCAGTAAGAAAGGTAGTTAGTACCACCTTGCTTATAATCCCACAGCACAGAAGAAACCCATATTTTTATACATCCAGTGACCACTCCCAGGTAAATACATCTCAAGCTGACACCTATAGTTTGATTAATAAGGCAAGCAAACAGAAACACGAAACCAAATCTGAAGGAAATTCCCTCAATTCTTCAGTATTGTTCACATTACTATCTACTTGCTCCTTTTGGCCAAGTTACATTATCCTCTGAACTAAAATTGAAAAGCATCACAAAAATCCAAGAATAAAGGAACTGGATTAAGAAGGTGTCTGCTCTGGTACCACCAATGCCAAACAAGCTGCACTCTTCCAGTCTGTTGCTTTATTTTCTTGTGCTGGGCATCTGAATTTGCACAAACAGTGCCAACAAAAACAAACTTGAGCTGACTAACATTCAGTTGACAAGCACAGGGGGTATAAATCAGATGGAAGCCACATTCTTGAAGCATAACCCTGCAAAATTTTGATCAGCCTCTGACAAGATGTTAGCAGCAATTCTCACTGTGCATTCTGAATAACAGTTTCCCATGTAGAAAATGACATTTTTCTTAAGTCTTTCCTAAAGTCTCAAATGAGAAATACAATTTGTTTTAAACGTTTCTGTCAAGGGCTTCTATTTTCAAGAACCAAAGAGGCATTTGTTGCAAATGTCATAGTTCCCACACAAACAGTTTTAAAATAATTGCATGTAGAGCATAGCAATTGTTGATTCATAAAATTATGCACTCTGCATGCAGCATTACCAACTTTTCTGACTCTTCAGTATACTCTACCTTCATAGATGTGTTATACAATGAAATGAATGAAGTGAAGAGGTCCAGATAGCGGGTAGTGAAGACCAGTGCAAACAGAAGCTGGCTTTTCCCAGAAATACCTAAAGCAATAAAGGAAATCATTATTTTAAACGTGACAATGTTCTTTAAAACACTCAATGCAAAGGCTGAGGAAGAATTTCTATGCAAATCGATCGCAAAATTAAGACAAAAAACAGGTTTCCAGAGCAAAGCTGTACAAACAGAACTGCACATTCACTTCAGCAGCACAGCTGCAAGTTACCTACACGTCACTGTACTGGAAAAGTTGCTGGCACTACTTACAAGTCACTCACAGTAGCTTCTATTATCTCCAAAAATACCACCTGTGAGCCACCTGTTCTGCATCACCCTTGGGCACCATGCAGCAAAGCTGCACTAGTATTCAAACTTCAGAGTGTTACCAAGAGCTATCCCCACCTGGAACGGTGTAAGTACCATAGATACCATGGCCCCAGAGATGAAGTATGCCAGCACCAATAATGTTGCTTTAAAGGAATTGTCTGATGTTAAGAATCAAGGTAATTCAATTCTGAAACTTAACTGGCCAAATGGCAGAAAGAAAATCTATCAAATAGTCAGAAACAGATATTACTACATCAAGAGCTCAAGAAACAGCCACCTGCACAGCCTCTCCAAAGTAACTTACAACTTTAGGCCAAAGCCCAGATAACAGCTTCAGTACTTCGACCACTTGAGTTTCTGAAGCCAGCAACACAACCACAGCACCACTGACCCATTAAACAGCCCACAGAAGTTTTGCACCATCAGTCACTAAAAACTTCTGAAGATTTAAGCATTGCTTCCTAACACTGACATGCTGTTGTTACAGCCAGGGGACCAAACCACCAAGCCCTCATCTTGTTATTCCAATTATTCTTGTTTTCAGTCACACAGGGTGAAAACAGATTGATTTGTGTAGCTAAGCATGAAAACATTGTTCAGGAAAACAAGACAGGGAAAAACATTCTCTAGAGAATGATAATGATACAGGGCTGAAGATCCTTTTCCTTTTATACAGATGTACTTCTGAGGATGGGTTTTATTAACAGTGCCATAAAACAATTAGAAAACATGCAATTTGCTATGGTTTCATTGTGATTAATGCTCTGGAAACACTAAGCTGTCCCCAAAGAAGGGACTGGATATTTATACATGAGGTACAGGAATGTCTGAAAGCTTAACAATTAGAAAGGTTTCAGTTTGCAGCACTTGCACCCCCCACTGTAAGCCATGTTAGGTGAGTCTTACTCAGTAATCACATAATAGCCCCCAGTGGTCAATAAGCAAATACAGCAAACAGTAAGACCCCAAAGCCTCACGATGCAGACTGCAAAGCGACCACACAAAAGCCCTGTTTTAAAAGAACAGCAAAAAACAGCCACCAAACTTTTCCAAAGTTAAGGCAGAAGTTCATCTGTCATTTCTGAACCCCACAGGGCAGTAGCACTCACAGCACTCCTCCCAGTAGCACAGCCCCCAGCCCACACCATGCCACCATGCACAGCAGCAGTACAGCCTTTCACGTGCTGTTTTCTTTCAGTTACCAACCACATGCAGCAATACAGAGCCTATCAAATATGTTCATTACTGGCCACTGCTGTACATTTGGATCCAGGTGTGCTGTCACATAAATACAAATGCAATCACGTAATATATTCCACAAACTCCTCTCAAGAACTGCACCCTCACCTCCCCCTAGAATCAAGTTGTTTTTATTAATGCTTTCAGTGTTACTGACTTTTGAATCTCGAGAATAGCCAGAAGTTCTGGAAACACACTACAAAGCCAAGGCCAGATGGATTTCCAAGGTAAGTAGGGCAGAGCAGGCAAGGTCCACAGTTCATAGCAAAGGCCCATGGGGTGCAGGCAGGCTGGGTGGGTGCTGAGCTCCGCACCACAAGCGGAGCTGCCAGACAGACATGGGTGAACACCACATTTAATGACTGGCTACACCAGCAGTGCTGGCCAGGCCCATGGTTCGCAGTTGTGACACACAGACCACGCTGCCATTGTCCTCCTCTCTCTCCTTTCACTTCCACAAATGTTACCTTGTTCTGGAGCTAACCACGTGCATTTCCATTTCTTTTCCCAAAGCCCTGAGCTCCGATTTTCAGGAGTGAAACCTCTCCTTTTTATTTTATCCTCATGCATGGAAAAACTTCTTTTCCTGCTTCCAAGCTTGGCTCAAAGCAATGGCTGGAGGCTCCCCAGCCAGCAGCCCTGCTGCCAGGCCAAAGCACGGCAGCATCCACCGCAGCTAGCTCTTGTGGGGCTGGCAGCAGCGGAGGCACCGCAGGGCACTCAGCTACTGCATATCATGGGCATGAAAGCCATGGGCTAAAGCTTTCCTAAGGAAGGCCAGCTTTTTGTCACGGAGCCCTCACATACTCTTGAATAATTTAATAAAAAACAGTTAGCTCAGCATGAAGTCTGCATCAGCCACAGAACCACAACTCCTCTGGGTCTGCTGAAGAAATACTAACCAGCCTAACTCTAAACTCAAATTTTATCAACTGAAAGGCAAAACTTTCCTTCAAAAAGATAAATGAAATTCCAGATCTACCTAAAGCAGTATTTTCAGAGAAAACAGACTAACTGGCAATAGCCTATGGCAAAGTACTATGTAAAACCTTCAGCTTAAGGTGCTGTCCATAGCAGACACCTGAAATTATGAGACAGCCCCATTGCTCAGCAAAAGCATTCCACGTTCATTATCTACTCTACTTTCTTTTCCAGACGATTCAGCATATAATTTGCTGCAGGTCACCTTTAACATTTGACAAATGACAGAGAAGCAAATCAATTCCCAGGCCGTAATTCACAGCACAAACAATCTAATTTGACTTGGAACAGATCAGAAAATACAGTCTGACCACGACAACGTGTGAAAGCAGAATATTCTTTAAGTCTCACAAGTTTCCTAATTATGACATGAGAGTCAATAACACGTTAGCTGCAGCATTCTCCACTGCTCCCAGTAATTACTTCTGAGCTGTTCTTTGGAGTGGTGAACATTTTCCCCAGTCCTCAATGGAGCAGCTCAAACAAGCAGTCATGCAAAAAAAAACTGTCTCCCTGCCAACTCTGAAATCACAACCTGATTTGCTTTTGCCTCGTTATCTGCTTAGCTATTGACCGAATTAGGAAAAATAAAAGAGATGAAGTTTGTCAAACACTGACAATGCAGGGAGCTTCGTGGCACAGCTCTGCCCCAAAGGAAGCAGGAGCTGGTGTCTCCCCAGGAAGCAGCATGCTGCACGGGGCTGCCTGGCTCCAGCTGCTCCCGCAGGCCTGTAGCTCTGCCTGAACAAAGGCTGCAGGCTCGCTCAGATGCAGCGAGACGCGGAGCCGGCACCATGCGGCTTGTAGCTCTTCATGGATCACAGCCTACGGTTTAGCAGTCACTGAGAGGCCCCTGTTTATTTTCTAAGCTCCTACTGCCAGGGAAGCGCACGGTTAAAGCCCCTGCTGGCCTGCTCAGTCTTCCCAGTCACCAGTAACCACAAGGTGTAATTTTATTTAACTTATGAACCGCTCAAATGACCACATAACAGCATCACATAAAGCCCTCTAACAATGGCACCGAGCAGGTACTGAACGTCAATCAGCAACCATTCAGGGGCTGCTGTTGTGGACTTCACAACATGTTCCGGGTAAACGTATTTATAAAGCTTTTATTCACAGAAATGACAGCTGACAACAAGAAGCTGCCACAGGTAGCAGCCCCCAGTGCAGATCCCAGGCTCTTCAGAGGCTGCTCTCCTTCCAGCCAGCTCCTCAGGCCTCCAACACTAACCCCATAGAAGAGAAATGAATCTGCATTACTCCTAATGATTCAGGCAGGACTGAAGACGCCAAACAACAACCCCACACAAATAAATACCCATTTCATTGTTCATCTGAGGAAGGTGAAATGCATCAGGCTGTTTCAGCTGAATGAGCACAGGCACGTGGCTGTTAGAAGATGCCGGCTGATGTGGAGATGGGAGAGCTGAGGGTCGCACATATTTGCCCAGCAGCTTCTCCATGCAGTACCAGAAACAGTGACAAGTACAATTCCTCTTCCACCCCAATAAGCCTCTAACAACAGCGATCCTCAGCCATAACTAACCCAAGAAAAACATCAGAGCACCTTCTAAACAGAAACATGGAACTCAGTTATGCCGTACTACTCTGCGAAAATTACCTCATGTCCAAAGGTCGCCTACAAATCTCCCAGCTAAAGCGCTACTCGAATTTAAGCCCTGCACTACAGCTCCCCATTTCCCTACTTCAGACTGTAAGACGCCCCTTCTCAGCCCGTTAACCCTTGGTTGGCTGTAACTTTGACCGCGTTCCTCGCGTTCTGCAGAAGAGCAGGAGGCCACATCCTGTGCTGCCAGCTGGCAGGCAGCACTCCTGATGGGAGGGCCATCAGGAAAGAGCTCGTGGGCTCCTCAGCCTCAAAAATGACCTTCTGCTGAGAGCACCCTATGGAAACGGTAGAGTCATTTACCTCATACGCTTCATAAGGATAAAAATCACACGAAGAAAACGCTGCTAGAAACCCGTGTTGTTCATTCACTGTGATTTTTCTTTTGCACTACCAGGCAGCCAGCAATCAAGTGACCTGATTCAGAAACAAGAGAATCCATGCACCCTCTCTCTTACCTGTAAGCTGGAGGAGACTTCATCTCTCCATTCTCAGCTCTCTCGGGCTGCAGCCCAAACCAATCCCACACACAAACATCCACCGACTGAGGAGCCCTCACTGCCCTCCCAGCTCTCCTTCCCGCTGCCACGTCACGGCACGCCGGCAGCACGGTGCGCCGCAGCTCTCCCTCCCAGCTCTGCCGCAGCCGCTCGCACGGACCCGGCAGCGCTCCTTAGCCCGGAGCAGCGGCACGAGTGGCAACGTAACTCTTGCTGCAGGAAAACAAAGGGGAGAGCGCGCCGGCCCGCCCCGCGTACCGAACGGAGGAACGTCAATCCGAGGAACGTCAATCCGCTGCAGCCCGCACGGCTCGGCACTCAGCGGCAGGGCCGCGCGCATCGGGAACCGCGACGCAACGCGCTCCGGATCCCGCTCAGAGCGGCACGGACCCGGCTCCCCATTCATTCCGCGCCG
>VXAB01009989.1:0-33156 GCA_013399175.1 Odontophorus gujanensis
CATTCCATTGGCTTCAGCCCAGCGATACAGCCTGTTCGGATCCCTCTGTTAGGTCTCCCTCTCCCTCAGGCAGATCCGTGGGAGAAGGGCAACAGAAGATGGTGAAGGGCCTGGCCCTATGAGGAATGGTTGAGGGAGTTGGGATTGTTCAGTCTAGAGAAAAGGCGGCTGAGGGGAAAACTTGTAATTCTCTATAACTACCTGAAAGGAGGTTGTAGCAAGCTGGGGGCTGGCCTCTTCACTCCCATAATTAGCGATAGGACTAGAGGGAATGGCTTCAAGCTGCAACAGGGGAAATTCAGACTGGATGCTAGGAAATACTTCTCCGAAAGAGTGCTCAGGCAATGGAATGGGCTGTCCAGGGAGGTGGTGGGAGGTATTTAAAGAACATTTAGACATTATGTTGAGGGACATGGCTTAGAGAGAACCATTGGTTTTAGATGGACAGTTGGACTGGATGATCTTGTAGGTCTTTTCCAACCTTGGTGATTCTATGATTCTATGAATATAGACATTTGAAGACAAAGTAAGAAAGTCCAATTCCTTAAAGTTTAGGCCACACTGAAGGTTTTTGATTTCTTCACACAAAGTTTAATTCCAATCAATGGTTATGGTTTGGATTGACGCATTCAACACAAGAGCTCATTTGTTAGTTTGGTTTAGTAGGATCACTGTTAGGAAAAAGCAGTCTTGCTGTGCAGCTAAGAGGAATTTTGATCCATCATCAAGTAAAGAGAAAATCCCTTAGGCCAATAAATTAGACAACAGCCTCAGCTGAAAGATGAATATGGGATTTAACTACTGTCAGTTATCCACAACACTGTATTTGTTCTCATCCTCATCCAGTGTAAACAGTAGCTCCCCTGTTCAACACATACACAAGGCAGTAGCTCATCATAAGGGCAGAAACAAACTTTTAGAACATGGTTAAAACATACCATTCAATCAAATTAGATTAACTTTCAGAAAATTAGCAGATATTAACAGAAAATTTCTCAGTAAAGTCAGACAGCTATCTAACTACCTATCAAAATAGTTTTCCCCTCCAGAACAGTTATTTGCAAGATGAACCTCAGCTTTTATTCACTATATAGTAGAATAACTCATGGAAGCTACAGCTGAATTCCTCCTAAAAGTTAATTTACCCAGAAGCACTTACTCTAAATACTTAAATTTCAGGTGCATGACCACCATCCATTAAGGATGTTTAGAAGGTCTTAAAGCAGGCACAAAGAGGAAAAAACTGGACATGAGACTGAGTACAGCTTAATATCTATACCCAGAAATTCTGCATTATCCTCCTACTTAAAGGTCAGTGTAAAGCAAACCTAGTAAGGAGGCCTGTGGAATTTGCATTAATCAGTTCCTCAAGCTTCTTTAAAGTTATTAGCTAAGAAAAGGCTATTTCTTTCAAGAGCAAATATATTCCTTAATGCAAATAAGGAAAAAGATTTAAGAGACAATAGAATGATACAAGTTAGATCATGTAAAGAAAAGGAGCTAAAAAAAAGAAATCTTCCGATTATAGAATGAATTATCCTCTGGCCCATGTAGCTACACTTTCTGACAGCTAGTGTGAACTGGCTACAGACTATTGTAAACTTATGGATTTCACACCTATTTCAAGAAGCTGCACTTTCACTTCTATGTCTCTGAAGCCCATCATAAAGATTCTCCTGCATTAAATCATACAATCATAAAACCATGAAATGTATTTAACAAGTTTAGTGGTAGGCACTAGTTTAACATGCCCCTAAGCAACTCCCATACATTTTCCATACAAACTCAAAAAAAAGTCAGAAAAATCACTTCAAGCATCAAGTAGGCCCATATACTGTTCTGGTCATATTCCAAACAGAGAAAGAAAGCAATCTCAGTCCAGAAAATGTTCATTAGTTTGAAAATAGAAACATATGCCCTGCTGCTATGCAGTATTTCTCCACCTGTAAGTTACATGTTATACTACTTCCTTGACACACAATAATGCCCAGAACGTAGACTAGGGACCAGTAGAGGCCAGAGAAGCACTTAAAGACACCTTGAAGCTATACTATTTCTTGCAATACAATAAAAAAAAAAATCTCATTTGCAGTTAAGACTTTAAGAATCAGTTTAAAATTTATTGCACCTAACTGCAAAGAATTTTACACTTACCCGAAGAGCATGAATTTTACGAGCCTGTTCCTGCTGAATAGCGCTAGCCATACTCCCCTTCATCTCATCCAATATAGAATACAAACCATCAAATTCATCGTCCAACTCACTAATCACATTAGAAGAGTTTATCTGAGAAGAGAATTGAAAACAGTTGCAATTTATAGTGGAAACAATGCAGACTCACTCATCTTTTAGACTAAAAATCATGCGGTTTGCCTAAATACACTCTGCCATAACCACAATATATCTTGTTATTGCTCCTCACTTCATCATATAAAATATTAAACGAAAGGGCCCCTTTTAGAGGGACATGACATCAGTATGGTGAGGACTGAAATTCATGAAAACTCTAATAGTCAAACTTGCACAGAACCAACATTTGGCAACGGCATTCCATGTCAAAAAGCCTTCAGTTTTCTCTCACAATTATATACTAGCTTCCAAATGTTTGTAAACACACTATTAGGCAGTTCCATTTGAAGAATTTTTATTTGAAACTAAACTGCACCCAGAAAGCCGTTTTAAAGATTTCTGAATAACTTTATTTTCTGAAATCAACTTGGCCCAGTTTTAACAAGAAAAATCTGCTTACTGACAGACTAAAAGAACCTAAACCATAACTAAGAGGTAAATCTTCTAAAAATTTACTCAAACCCATCAATTTGGGAACACTAACTACCAACAGAGCAAAGAATTCTCAAGTGTTTAGATGGCCTCAGTTTTCAATCTGCCAGTAAGTGTGAAATAACTTGCAACTAACTTGAGTCTGCCATAATACATCAAAATCAGATAGTTCCTTCCAAACAAATCAAATTCCAGATAGTTTTCGGCAAGAAAAGGAAAATCACTGCACCTCCCAAGCTGAGGCAGAATTTTAGAAATAAAATGTTTTTTAATTCGGCTCCAACATGAAGTTAGATTTTAAACTTGATTTTTACAGCCCACCCCTGACACACTACACAACCAGTTTAAGGCTTACTAAACCTGATATAAAGCCACTCCCCACCATGTACAGTCTATGAATCCTAACAAACATACCTGTACATTTTGTATTGTTTGGTTCAGCATGTCAATGAAGTTGTGTATTTCATCATTTTTGTTCCCAAGAGTTGAGATTATCCTTTGCAGAGTCTCCTAGGATTACAAATACAAAAAAGTCCTTTTGTAGCTTAACACTTCAACACATGAAAATTTACCATGCATGTTCTAATCATAAGCTCAATTCTTCTAATACAAGATCACAAGACATTTTTAATAGAAAAAAACATTAATGACCAAAAAAGCATTTTACCAAATTAAAAAACTTTAATTACATTAAAAATCCCCAGTCACCTAAATAGCCAGGCTACTTACTGCCACCACACTACTCTGTGTAACTTCACTAGAAGACAGAGCAAAGCAACTGAGTAGAGAAGCAATAAAGAAAATAAAGCAGTTGAAAAGAAACCCACAGGAAAAATTAACCTTACCTATTGTAAATAGAATAAAAAAAAGCTAGAGTAAATAAAAAAGGGAGTTGGACTAGATGATCTCTACAGGTCCCTCACAGAACCACAGAATTGTAGGGGCTGGAAAATTACATAGAACAAATTGTTAATTTAGTTATCAGTAGAGTAAAGCTAGTAGCTATATTAGGCTTATTGCACATGCTGTAATGTGGTAAATACTTTGTATACTCTAATTAAGAGCAACCTCAAAGACAAAAGCATAGCAGTAACTGGGAAAGAGGAAGTTATCTGTGAGATATTACTGTCAGTCATTAAAAAACAGTAGATTAAATTTGCAATATACATACTCAGTATGAAAAATTGCTAAGCACATCAAAACATGCTTTTTAAATTAAAACAAAGTTTAATCTTAAGAAGTCATTCTCATGTTAGAAGACTGTAATAAAGTACACTGAGCTTGGTACTTAAAACTCACTCTTACTGTAAAGTTCAAATTCCGAACATATCAGAATACCAAATATATCAGTTCTCAAAACAAATCTGAATCTAAAATGCTATGTTTATGTGGCTTGTTAAAGAAGTGTAAGCTGCCTTAATTGTAATTAGGATTTACTATTCAGCTGGACTCAGTTTTGAGTTGTAACACTTAACACTGTTACTTGACAACACAAGTTGTAACCCAAGGTTGATGGAGAAGCTTATAAGCCTGTTTTTGAAGTGTGCTATCTAAAAGATGTCACAGAAGCCATTATCTCATGCTCCACCTCCCTTCCCCAGCAATTTCTTAACGCTTTACTAAAGATCTCATGTCTGCTAAAGAGCAAGAAAAAAAATCACAGAATCGCAAAATTGTAGAGGTTAGAAGGGACCTCTAAGGATTATTAGAATCTACTTCTACAGTGAATCCTGATGCTACTTTAAGAAACCTTTCTGATAGTCCCAAGCCCATTTTTTTCTGACCCCCTTCCTCACAAGCTTTCAAAGAACCATCTATGTATTTATTGTGACTGTGGTCCACTTCCTGTTTGCGCGCTATCATACTTTATCAGAGGAAAGTAAAGCTCTACTGCTTTACAAAGCACTATAACAATGCATGTTGTAGAAGACATAATGCAATGGCTAGCAATGCCTGGAATTGACTGTCAGGTGCAAATATAAAACCAGACTGGTTTCTTGCAGAAACCGAGAGCACAGCAAGCCTTCATCACTTCATACAGAATCTGTTCATTGCTGGGTTAAAGTCTAACATAGTTAAAAGATACCTTTGTGCACAGACCACCAGATGAATGCAGTCATCCAACCAGCTGCTTTTACATTCATTACCAACCAGAAGCAATTGTTTTTGCATGTCAGCCCACAGTTAAGCCTTAGATCCTATAAACATAACTGTCAATTTGGATGAACAAGAAAATTCCCGATCCTCTTTCAACCGGGATTTTAGGGCTTACTCAGTTCTACCATGCAGAAAAAAAAAAAATCAGTCGTCTTGTACATGGTTCTGAACAATGCTTTTGTCTTCTATACATGTGTATGACTAAAGGAAAAGACTTACATTTGAAAAAAGCTTGGTAACCATTGAAATAATTATATAAAACACAGCAGCAACTCTAAGCAAACTAGCAAACAAGATTTTTCACACCTGAAGTTAAACCAATCAATCAGTACACAGCTTTTAAAATAAGCCACAAATTTCTCCAAACAAATTCCACCAAGTATAATGAAACTTGGAGAGTTAGAAGCCTTCCACATACACTGATGCAAGAGGCCTATGCAAGAGGCCTAAAAACAGAGCATTTTTCTTAGCCACCTGAGACAGTTTAACCTTGGACAGTGGCAAGGTGCTCACCAAGACACTCTTCCACTCCCGCTCCTCAGCAGGGCAAGGTGATAAAATGAGGTGAAGAAGCACGTGGGTTGAGAGAAGGAAAAGGGGATCATTTGCCAGTTGCCAGCACGGGCAAAATAGACTAAGCTTGGGAAAGTATAATTTAACTTACTACCAGCTTGGGCATCAGATTAGGAAAGGGAAAAATAAAAACTAAAGACATTCCTTCACACAGACTGCTCCACCATGAGCTCTCCCACAGACTGCAGAGAACACTTTTCTCCAGGACCTGGAACACCTTCTGACCTCGGTGGCTGCAGGGCTGCTTTTCTCCCATTTTCCTCACTCTCCTTTCACAACAGATGCTGCACAGTGTTTTATTTTGTTTTACTAAAGTTGTGTTACCACAGAGGCACCATCTGCACTGCTGGTGATCTCTGCATGGCCAGCAGTGAGCCAATTTTGCACCCAGCTGGAATTGTCCCTGTCTGACACAACAATAGCCCTAGTCTCTTCTCACAGGCTACGTCTGCAGCCTCTTCACTACTAAAGTCTTGCTGCATTAATTCAATACACCACCAATGCAGGAGCCATCAGAACATAGTCAGCTTGTAACCACTGTCAATATACCTTTTTTCTGATCATTAATACGTATTATATTTTCTGCTGTTTATGTATGAAGGTTGTAAACATAAAAGGGTATGAAAGAGGAGATGAAGCCATGCAACACGTGACACCTTGTAGTTTTGCCAGCAACATAAGACAATATACCCCCCTTTGAGTAACCAGTAACTGGTATTGCATGAAACCTGTTGAAGCAGCTGCAAACCTAGTAGAACCTAAAAAGTAAACTTCAGTAAAATAGTTACATCAGCGCTGATTAAACAGTAAGTTGTCAGCTTGCTCAAGATCACACTCACAACACAGCTGGATTCAAAACAAAGCTTCTGAAGTGGCCTAAATTCAGTCTGATACTGACCGTGTTTCAAACAGGACACATTTACACAGCCTCCACTAGCCTAATCTGCACTTCTTCCACACATTGAAGTAGCATGAGTTTGAAAAAGGCTGAAGGTAACAGAAAATTAACAGACAAAGCACTGTGAAATATGAAATGAACTTCAACCTCTCAGCAACACCAAAATCCAAACACGACGTGAATGCCATCCTGGAGCACCCAGAGCAGCTGCAGCTCTATCTCAGGCTAACCCACGTAAAGCAGCTCCAGACTCAGAGGCACTTCTTGGCAATTCACATCTCACCTTCAGAAGCACCGAACGAGTAGGAAGTGCCAGCACAGAAATACTTAGTAATAAAGATAGCAAAGATCCCTAAACCGTAAGATGCAGACGACGAGCAACACAAGCTGCACAGACGCTGATCAGAGGCAGCTCCCAGGCACAGGAAGCCAGAGGAGTCCGAAGGCCCGTAAGCCGAAGGGCCGACTCAGAACTTTCTACAGAGAGCAGTCTTTAGAAAGGAGCACTGTGCTCGGCACACCGCGCCTGCCCCGCAGTGTGTCCGCCCGGCAACACGGCGCCAGCCCCGCCCGGCGGCACCGGGCATTCCTCCCCCCACCGCCTTTCACAGCTCGCCCGGGCACCCCGAGCCCTCCGCCGGCCCCAGAGCCCCGCCGAAGCCCCTCAGGGGTACCGCGAACCTGGCAACAGCACTCACTCTCTGCTCCTCCATGGCAGCCGATAGAGGCAATGTAAGGTAAGGTAAGGTAAGGTAAGGTGAAGCGAGACCGAGCCGGGCCGCGCCGCCGGCACAAATACCGCGGCCCGAACCGCCCACAGGGCACCGCCCGCTCCCGCCGTCCTATAACAACGAATGCACGCAGGCTTCCGCTTGCGCATGCGCATATCCTGCTACTCCCTTCCGCTCCCCTCACGCCGGCTGCACGTGTGCCTCGCCGACCTTCGTTCCTGAGCATGCGCAGTTGGAGACGGCGGCGACTGGGCCGTGAGAGGTTGTGGAACTGCCCGTTCGAATCCCGGAGCCGGAAGGAGGGCGCGGAGCGGGTGTGGTCCCTTGAGACTACTGCAAAGAATGAGCTCTGGAGCTCTGCCCGCTTCGGGGAGCTCAGAGCCGCCCGCGGCAGCCCCTGCAGCACTAAGGGGTATGGGTTCTGGTTGCCTTTGTGCCCCAGCATTATTTTTGTGGCTGGATGTTCTGGCAGGCAGCCTTGCTTCATCTCAGAGTCTGCTAATCCAATTGAAATTAAAAAAAAAGAAAGTTCCGTCGCAGCACTTTTGCAAGTGTATCATAATGACATAATGGTGATATGTTACAGAGCTGCTGCCACAGAACAGCTGCTGAGTTGGAGAGCAACTTTACTGCACCAGTGCTGTGGGAATCCCTCACAGCTAGGAATGTTTGCCACCCCACAGTGCAGGAATCACTTTATTCAGGTTTTCATGAGCCCTCTGTAGTCATGTTGTGATTCCTTCATCTACCCCAAAAGGCCCATGGGGCAGCAGCCCTTGGGTAGCCACAAAGGTTGGAGCCCATCCATGGTGCTCTTCACTCTGCGTGAGCTGAGGCCGGGTCTCAACAAGGAAAACATGAGCAAAGTGAGGTGGCATAATGCTCCAAGAGTATATTTGGTCCACCGACCTCCTTCAGTTACCTTACCTCACGTAGTACTGACTGGGCCTTGGCTGATGTTTTAGCATTTATTGTATACTCCAGCTATATTTCCTTTGTTCCACGTAGTGCCCACAACCAGTGGTAGCAGTTTCCATGATGGCACATTCTCGTGGAGATAATCTTGTTCTTGTCTCACAGGATAGCTGTTTTCTAGTTCTGAGCTGATAGTTTTGCATGTGTTTCTATGTTAAGGCTTTCCCTGGTGTTTTGAAGCATCATCTTCTTTGCTAATAGCCCACAGGCCTAAAGACTCCACAGAGAAATTCAAGGAAATAGCCCTCACTTTGTAGTATGTGTTTTCACTTCATGTGCTCATTTTACAGTTCTCACAAGCAGAATCTTCATGTAAAGGAAGAGGACGAAAAATTGTGTCAGTCACTGAAGACTGCCTAATGAAAAGCACACAGTCTTACATGTGCAGGCAAAACACTAGTGGAACCAAGACATACCACTTGCTACCCATTTCAGAGCAGCCTGCTCTGTCTTGCTCTCCTTCTGATTTTGCTAACCCTGAACAGGAAAAGAAACCAAACAAGAGGCTTTCATTTTTGGACACCCCAGAAATCACTGGAATTGTTTGAGACCACCACTGGAGAAGTCAGCAGCCTGCAGCTGCTGGGCTACATGGCTGATGATGCTGGCATCCTTTCAGGATAGGATTTTAAAACTGCACATTTTTCCTACAGATAAAAATAAATGAATAAATAAATAAAATAAAACAGTAGCTGTAGTTCTTAAAATAAATGCCTACATTTTTAGACGCAGCTTCTCAAGGAGACTGCAGACTTATCATGGTCAGTAACCCATGAATCAAAAACAAAGTCTTCAATGCCATTTTCCCCAAAGAGTTCAGAATCAAAACTAATAATTTTTAGTGTCTTGGCCTGGGAGAGAATTAGGCAGCTAGTTCAGAATTAGTGCCCGTAGTCAGATGCCATGGAGTGTCGGTAACATCAGCATCAGAATGGGGCACGTTAGACTCTGAAACACTTAGAAGACTGTGCTGAGGAGAGGTGAGCAGAAATTGTGATTTCTGAAACTGAGGATTCTTTCTTTAGTTTGAGATCTGGATTACTTAGAAAGATTCAACCACACATCTTCCTACATGCTCTCTCATTACAAAACTGCAAATTCAAAGGAATCTTCACCTTTGGGAAATAATTCCATGCTGTTATAGGTTCCTTTATTATCATTGCAAACACAGATTGGCCAGACCGAACAACAGAATGTCTGCTAAGATTTTCTGTAAAGTTGTTCGTAATCTTTTTGTGTGTGTGCATGTAATTGGAGATTTTTGAAATAGGAAGGCCTTGTGAGAAGAAATATTTCTTGTCAATAGAATTGCTGTAAAGGAAACAGTAATGAGATGTTTGTGCTTTGCACACTAGCACTAACATATAAATCATCATAGAATCATGATGGAACCATCAGAGAATCCTTAGAGTTGACAGGGACCTACAAAGGCCATCTGGTCCAACTCCCCTGCAATGAACAGGGACATTCACAACCACATCAGGTTGCCCAGGGCCTGATCCAGCATTGCATTGAAAGTCTTCAGGGGCAGAGCATTCACATCTCTGGGCAACCTGTTCCAGTGCTTCACCACACTCTTCTTGCTCATATCTAACCTAAATCTCCCCTCTTTAAGCTTGAAACTGTTTCCCCTTATTCTGTCTCCCTAGACCTTGCTGAAGAGTCTTTCTCCTTTGTTCTTGTAGTTCCCCTTTAGATGCTGAAATGCTGCTACCAGGTCTCCTCAGATCTCTCTCTTCTTTGTGCTGAACAGCCTCAGCTCTCACCCTGCCCTTGTAGAGGAGAGGATCCACCCCTTAGATCATTTTTGTGGCCCTCCTCTGAATGTGCTCCAACAGGTCCTTGTCTCACCTGTACTGAGGACTCCACATCTGGATGCAGTACTCCAGGTGAGGCATAACCAGTTCGGAGAAGAGGGGTAAGATCACCTCTCTTGCCCAGCTGGCCACACTGCTTTTGATGCAGCTCAGGATATGGTTGGCTTTCTGGGCTGTGAGGGCACATTGCTGGCTTATGTCCAGCTGCCATCCACCAGTACCCTCAGGATTTCTCTATAATAGACAAAAGGATAGACTATACTCTATCCTTTTGTCCTCTAGCTTATATTGATAGTGGTGGTTGCCTTGACCCAGGTGCAAGAGGTACCTCCTATAAAAGGAGATTAAAACCCCTTCATTAGATTTCTCACAAGGAGGAGTACTCCAACAAACTTCACAGAGTTCTCTAGATCTTGTCATTATACATTTCAGGTTGAAAAAAATAAAACAATAAATTCAGGGGAAAAAAAAGTGAATATTAGATTTTTATTTTTTTTTCAGGCAATGTTTATTTAAAGTGGTGCCTTTTAAAATAATGTGCAGGATGGCATTATTACAAGAGAAGACAAAGAATCATAATTAATTAAGCATTTTAATACCACTCCAGTTTCAAAACAACATATTTTTAAATTTACCTGATGATCCCTCTGTAAAAGGGAGTGTCTTTAAAAAACATTCAGGTCCATGTTACTTTATCAGCCACCTTACAAGACTGAAGAGGGACACGTGACCTGTGCCTAGCCCCCAGTGTCAACAGCACATGTGGGATTCTAGCCAAAATCCAGCAGAGAAACCACATTAGGTAAGGTGTCTCTTGGACAGATGGCTACAAATATGTAGGAACAGGAATTCTTCTAAGAGAATGGAAGCGAGACTAGAGTATGTCTTTTAAGTTAAAGCACTTAAGGACAAAAAGTTATTACAAAAAGTTTTGTAATAACACTGCTCTACAACAGAGATAATAAAATGGAGGAAGGACTTTGCCCAGAGCAACTTCCTTCTGACACTAAACACACTGCTTTGCTACAGTTTAATATCTGAAGCACAGAGCAAAATTTAGCGCTAATAATATAGTTGCCTGCTGAACTCTTACTGTCTTCAGCTTATGACAGTTTACATATTGAGATTCTTTTCTTTTCGCTCTAAGCCCCATGTTATGCTGTGTTTATTTATTTATTTATTTATTTATTTAAAAAATAGTTGTACTGCAGTGTTTCAAGTTATTTCCTATGCCGGATATGTTTGTGCACTTGAGGAGGAGACAGCAGGTTGTATTTCTGAATAGAAAGACATTAGAGATTAAAACTAATACTAAACCTCTGACTGAGAAAACAAGCTAGCATAATAGCAAGGTAGAAAGGAGTAGCCTTACAACACAGTATATTTGCTTTGTTCTGGACTAAAGAAGGGCTGGAAGCTGTGGAAACTGCTATAGTATCCTGGTTTCATCTGAGACAGAGTTGATTTTCTTCATAGGGTCAGGTGTGATGCTATGTTCTGGCTGTAGGAGAATAACTGTGTTAATAGCACACCGATGTTTGTACTAATTTTTGAGCAGTACTGCACAGAGCTAAGGATGTTTCAGTATTTCAGCATCTCACACTTCCACCAGTGAGGAGGCTGGGGGAGGGGACTGAACCAGGACAGCTGACCCAAATGAACACAGGAATATTCCACACTGTATGTCATTATGTGAAGAAAATACAAAACTGAGGGGAGCTAGTAGTGGGGCAGCTGGGCATAAGTCGGTGCGTGGTGAACAATTGCTGTGATCATTTGTTTTGTAAATATAAATTATTATCATTGCTATTATTTCTATCTTCCTTTTTTGATCTAGTAAATAGATTTTATCTTGACCTTCAAGTTCTACTTCTTGTGCCCAGTTCTCTCCTCCATCCCTCCAGGAGGAGAGGGGAGTGAGCTGAGGTCTGTATGGTGCTGAGCTGCTTGCTAGGTTAAATGACAACATGCAGCTAAAGAAGTAGCCATGTGCAGAGAGTTCTCTGGCTCTGGCATGAATTGACCTCTCTCCTACAGTTGAAAGTCACCATTATCTGTTACTTTCAAAAAGCTGTCCTTTCACGTCTTAAAAGAAAAGGCAGCACACTCCCACCACTGACCCAGAGCACTTTTGTGCTTCTGAGGGCATGCATGCAGTCATGTACCAAAGCAAGCTCACATCCCAGACAAACCTCTCCTCTCTGAGCATTAGCTGGTATATTTTTTTCAGATGCTTGGTCTTTCCAAAAGAGACACAGCATATAGCCAGATGGCAAGCAGAAAAGCAGAGGGACCGTGCCCAGGGATTTAAACAAGACTTAAGCCACATATAGGGTGGAGACACTGAAGAAGGATAACAGCTTTCCTGGCTTTCCTTTCAGGAAGCTACCTGAAAACAGTTAAGACAGTGGTAGGGTTTTTATGGGCCAACACCAGAGCTTTCTAGAGTCACGACAGCTGGGTAAGAAATAGTGACAGTGCTGCTCTTTCAGCATTTGGTTCATCACCTTACTACTTTGATGAATATGAAAGCCTTAGAAGTCAGGCCAGTGATGGCTCATTATTCTGACTTCTATACTGAACTTTCATTTTTCAAAACAAAGCAGATGGTAGCTGCAGTTAAAGAATAAAACTCAGAATTTTTGATTGAAATTCCCACTGATATTTCCGAACTGGTAGAGGTCTGCCTCCCTCACAGTGTTTTGATTCATACTGAGAACAGAGGATAGTGGACAGAGGAAAACAGGCTGTTCCACTGTTCTTTTCAACCTTGAATCAGTTGCTGAATGTAACAAAACAATGCGTTATTTATGCACACACAGAAAAAGCTGTGGCTATGAAATTGCTTTACTGTTTCAACTGTCTCAATTGAAAGGCACTGAAATGAACACACAAACATTTCTTTGAGCTAAGTACTGTTTTTTATATACATATGCTTAGTAAAATAAGGCTTTGGTTTTTGAGGAATTTTCTTAGTAGACTTTCAATCAGAAAGGGAGAAGAGAAAATGTGTTTTGAGACTTCAAATGATTGAATCCCTCCCCTGCAATTTACACTAAAATCTACTGCATTGCTATTTTCATACGCAACAAGGCATTCCGCTTTCTGAAAACTAGAATTAAAAAAATAATAATAATAACTGAGACTTGAATTGCCCTTCGCTTAGTGGTATTTTCATGCCAGTGTAAGTAAATTTCAGATAAGGGTGCCATAACCCTCCAAGGATTTTTAATATGTTTTTGTCATATAATGCACTGTAAATCAGTGGTGAAACTGTCCTTAGTGGCAGTGAGTTATGAGGAAGGAGGAAAAGATTTTGATATGGTGGGCATAAAAGTCACTATTACCACTTGGTAATAAATCAGGACAGAGAGGATAAAATCTTTTTCATCTCAGTTCGAACTCAGCTTCTGTGGCCCAGGTGCAGACCTTGCACTTGGATTTGTTGAACGTCATGAGGTTCTCCTGGGCCCACTGCTTGAGCCTGTCTGAGTCTCTCTGGATGGCATCCTGTCCCTCAGTCCTGTTGAGGCACCACTCAGTTTGGTGTCAACTGCAAACCTGTTGAGGGTGCATTCAATCCCACTGTCGATATCGCTGATGAAGATGTTGAAGAGCACAGTACTGGCCCCTGAGAGGAACCATTTATCACTGATCTCTGTCTGGACTCTGAGCCATTGATCGTCACTCTCTGGGTATGATCTCACAACCAGTTTCTTGTCCATCAGTCTATTCATCAAATCCAGCTTTCCAATTCAGAGAGAAGGATGTTATGGGGGACTGTGTCAAAGGCCAGACAAATGATATCTGTGGTTCCTCCCCAATACAGAGATCTTGGAGCCTGACTGTTGTAAGTACCCATACTGCACCAAGGAGCAGAGTGTAGGTGCTGTCTCCTTCTGCCCTGCTGCATGCCTTGGGGAGCTGTGCTGGTGCCCTGCTGACCCATGAGCTCTCCCAGTAGGCCTGAACAATCTTCCAGTATGGGGAAGTCTTTGCCTACCAATCTTTGCTGAGCACACGCTTTATCAAGTGGGTGGAAGGAAACCTGGTTGGGAAATACCACCAGACTGGGGGCTCAGGAGCAGCAAGTGGGCCAGGATTTGCCACACTTGTGGGTCAGAAGGGCTGCTTAGCCACAACCTTATGTGGGGCATTAGTCACCTCTGAGTCAGCACTACTCACCTGCTTCATAACAGCCTCTGCAGTTTTCTGTAGAAATCCATGTGTTTTTTTTTTTTTTTTCCTCGAGAATGAGCAATCCCAGTGCCTTCAGCTGATCCCCATAAGACTTGTGCTCCAGAGCCCTCACCACATTTGTTGACCTCTGAACACTCTCCAGATCCTTAGTGTCTTTCTTGTATTGCACAACCCAAACAGGAGTCATATGGGCATAGCTGTCCTTGGCACAGTGCATGATCCACTTGGTGGAGGTGGGCAAGACAGTGGAGTCTGAAGGCTTGGTTCAGGGTAAGCATGGAGACATGGGCACAACAGAGCAGGAGGTTGTTACTTGTACAGCAACAGCTGGCAGGTAGCCTGAAACTGTTGTGAGAATTATGCATGCCAGCCATTACAACTGGTTCACCCCCTAGCTTTCCACTGAATAAACTAAAGGAGGGATTTTTTATAGAAAGTTTTCCTTATTAGCACTACAGCTGGAGCTGGGTGCCTCCTGAGAGAGACCCTCCTTTTCCAATAGCTTCCTGATTTGCAGTCTTCACCACACCTCCTTTGTATGCCACCAACATGGCAGAACAACATTTTTTGGGCTGAGGGCTTTACCCTTTCCTGATTTGTCTCCTGTCTTCAGGCTTTGTTGTTGTTGTTTGTTTGTTTTTTTAATATGACTTCTTTGCTCTTCTTCCTCTTTCTTAGAAGGAAATTTTGTAAATAGAATGTTGTTCCTAGTCTCTTGCATTGCAGTTTCATCTAGGCTTGTGTTAGGCTTGAGTTTCTCTTCTTAAAAACAGAAGATTTAAAGTACATTTTCATAGCCTAAAGTTCCACCAACTTTAGCTGCTCTTGTGGTAGTGAATTTCTTCTTCTACAGAAGTCCAAAGGAGTACGCCTTCTTCCCAAAGACAACCACCTCCAGCTCTGTCTCTGACACCACCGGAAATCTCCTGTAGAGGAAGAGAGGTGCTCCAGACATCATTCATACCCCTAGACCAAGCAGACTTCCTCCCTTCCCTTCCTCCTGCTCCCTGGGCAGGACTGCTGGGTTTCTGTTGATAGGATCAGCAAAATAGTGCATAAATCAGTGCAAGTCTGCATTCTCTGAATTGAAAATGGTGTGTAGTAAATAACTAGATCCACTGCTCTCCACTCGTCCACCCAGCCAGTAATTACATCACAGAAGGCCACCAGGTTGGTCGAGTGCGACCTCCCCCTGGTGAACCCACGCTGACTACTCTCTCTTCTCTTCCAACAGACCGGAGATTGCATCCAGAACAAACCGTTCAATCACCTTTCCAGGGACAGAGGTCAGTATGACCAGCCTGTAGTTCCCTGGATCCTACTTCTTTTCCTTTTTGAAGACCAGAGTGACATTGGCTATCCTCCTGTCTTCAGGCACCTCTCCCATTCTCCAGGACCAGCCCATCCTTAATACTAAGAACAAGTGTTTAATACATGGCAAGTCAACACATACACTAAACCCAATGTTTTGTGGCTTTTTGAGTCTGAGCAGGGTTCTCTCTCAATAGAATGCTAACAGATTACTACTTGCACTGACAGTCATCACCATGCAAGTGGTAACCCTGCATCCTTCTACTTCCCTTTCAATTGAGTGCCACTTGAAGAGAGCTGTTGAAATCCACAATGAATGAGGCTTTTGGGTCCTTATTCAAATAGTTTCATTTTGAAATGTTTAGGAGTGCTTTAAAGTGTGTTTTTTGTGCTCCACTCTGCATCAGGATTTGGGGGAGACAGAGATAAGTGCAATTGAAATTCCATATTTTGTGTAAGAGAGGGAGCCCTGTTTTATCAAGTGTTGTGCAATGATGTGCATACAGAGACAGAAATGGTAGCAAAGAGCATGCAAGAAAGCAGCAATACAGCTGTGTTCTCTGCTACCAGCATTTAGCTACAAAGCAAGGAGATTACAGCTAAAAATAGCAGCAGAATAGCATGGTCATCAACCAACTCTGTCAGAGGCAGGCACAGGCTGGAGCTGTTGTCCATCTGCCTACCTTAGGTTGTAAAGGCACAGCAGAGAGGAGGCAGATTCCATCTCCTTTCCCCAAGGGATGTCTAGACCCTAAGACAGACAAATGATATCTGAGTTGATAAGGACAGAGATAATGAGCAGCAGAAGAAGAATATTGCCAGATAGCAGGAGCAACAGTCAGTGTGAGCATCTACAGCTATGTGGCACCCAGGGTCTGAGCTGGAAAGGGAGGGGCTGCAGGGGGGTTAGTTGGGAATCATTCGCAGTGATGTGGGACAATCGCAAAGGATAGCAAAGAACCAATGGGATGATCAGTAGGTACAGCTGAGGCCATGAAAAGAACAGAGTGCAGGGGAACAGAACGGCAGGATCTTAAGTGGTAAGCGTGTTACCTGCACCATGAGGATCTTGTGTTTGTTCAAAGAAAACGGGGTTGCACTGATATGAATGAAATAAAAAAAGGTGATTTGGGGGATATGAAACTCAGGGACAAGAAAGTGAAAACATTGTAAGCAACATTTTCACGCCTTTGGAAGGCAGTGTTGTCCCCTTAGATGAACAGCAGCAGATGACATATAGGTTTTGAATTTTGGGTAGTCTTCTGTGGAGCCAGGAGCTGGACTCCATGATCCTTGAGGGTCCCTTCCAGCTTGGGATATTCTATAGTCCTGTGATTCTATGATGAGCGACTTGACTCCATTAAGCCCCACACATCTGTGGGAAGAGGTGACTGCAGCAAGTAAGATGCAGAAGGAAAAACCATGGTGCAGCTAGGCATGATGAGCCAAAACTCCTTTCGCACAAGAAGCTGGGGAATGCAAAATGATTTTCTGACCCTGTCCTGCGATTGCCATAACTGAAATGCATAGGAACAGATAACCTTTGCACTGAAGGCTGATTTCCTGCTGCTTCTTGGAGAATGGCAACCTCCGGTGCATCACTTTAAGTCCCACTCTGACCAGCTGACTGCAAGAGGGAAGGGGAGGAGCAAGAGTGTCAGGTAGAATCAGTGCTGCCAAAAGGACTCTGGTTGACCACCTCCTGACCTGGGTCTGGGTGAGTCACTAGGTGAGATTCTCAGCTGCTCATGCTTGGCATGGCACTCAGAGGCTGGCTGAACCCAGCAGGGAAATCACACCAGGTTACAGGACTACAGCCTGCAGAGGAACAAATAGTGTCAGAAATCAGCCCCTCTGGGAGGAAAGGGGTAATGAGCATCCATCAGAAGGCTGTTGAGCAGGTGGTATCCTTTTCCTAGGAAGGCAGCAAACTGTACTGCAACCCTATTTGGCATTGCAGTCAGCTCAGCAGGCCCAGCTAGTAGATGCAGAGAGTATGACGGCAGTGGGCATAAAAAGGAGAGTTTGAAAATGGCCCTGCCCACCAGCAGTTCCTCTCAGCAACCAGCACTGGCCCTGGAAGTGCCCTTGAAGGCTGGAGACTTCATTACACCAGGATGACTTCTGTCGTTCTTAGAAGATGCTCTGCTTGCTGATGGCTTGCTACAGGGCCAGAACAGACAGAAAAGGGAGCCATTTGTTTTTATAATGTAAAATAAAAACAAAACATGATGCAAATTTTGTGACAGAGAGCTGCAGGCATTCTGGCACCAGGCTTGCTGTAAGGGCAGTAGAAGCTCTGCTATCCAGCCCAGGAAGGAGAGAGAGAGCTCATCCCTGCACAAAGCAGAGGGAGCAACACATTGCTGGATGTTAATAAGCTGCCCTAACAAGCTGTGTGCTGCCCAGGCCACAGCCAGCTCTTCTTCCAGGAAGACACTGAAACGGCTCACAGGAAAACATGCATGGATTTTTTTGTTGTTTTGTTTTTGGTGTACCAGCTCCCATGGGCAGAGTGACATGGGTGGAAGGGTGAGCCTAGACTACCAGCAGTCTTTTTGAAATGGGGTTAAGATGAAGCTGATTATTATTAACATTATTAGTTAACTGTGCTTGCTAGTCAATGGTTATTTATTTCATAGCTAAATTACAACAGTTAGCTGACAGGCTGTGCAGTCAGAGTGCTTTCAATTTCCTCCAGATTTCATTATTGTGACTGCAGAGGAGGGAACAGAACAGCTGATGAAGCTGTTACTTTTTAGGCTCGCATAGGGTGAATAACCCAAAAGAATAGTATCCACAGAAAATAATGGAGGTAATGGAGGTGGACTGTATTTTGTATGGCTTATCTGGATGGTATACAGACAACCAGTAAATAAAGAAAGGCTCACCTGTCACTGATGGTCAGGGCTCACCCAGGAGTCCACAGGGGAGGGATCTCCAGCAAGAGATCCTTCCCTGGTGGTGGCCAGCCCTTAAATGGGGTCTGGGAGAGGTGGAGCCAGGCTCCACCCCTTCTGGTCACACAGGTGAATTGCCTTCACCTGTGTTCCTGTGGCTGACTCAGTGCTCAGTGGTTCAGGCCATGATTCCACTGTTCCCATACAGCTCATGATGCTGCCTATGCCTTGTATTGAGTTGTGGCCTTAGGCTGCAAGTTGGCAGAACTCATCTGGAAGAGTGACATCATTAAACATTTGTCACTGAAGCATTTTAATATGAAAAATTAACCCTTTGGCTCAAGAGCAGCTGCACTATTCTGGTATAAGATGTTTCCACTAAATAGTCAAGCAACATACCCAAAGCACATGGACATGACATGCTCAGCATCTCTTGCTTGCTGTGTTGCTGCTGTCACAGCACAGTGGGGTTAGTCCTGGCTTGAAATGGTGCATTTTTTCTTACCAGACTTCCTAACAGTGGGGTGTAGTGGTAGTACAGGCAAGGACAGCTTTAAGTAAGACACTAAAAGACAGCTTCTCCAGCAGCCCCTTCTGCCACAAATCCAGTGATCCCTGATGATAGGGGCTTATCTCTCGTAGTTTTCCCATAGAGCTCCAGGCAAATGCCTAATTCTAGCTAATGATGACCTAATTCATTTTAATTGCCAGCAGCAATTTTGTTATTCCAAGGCAGCTGTAACTGGCAGATGCAAACACAAATGCTCATCCTGCAAAAAAGTGTGCTGCTGCCACTTCTTCCATAAAGATAGCATGGGTAATGCCCTGGGGCGCATTTGAGCTTACCCACAGTCCACTTCTTTCCCACAGTCCAGTTCTGGGCTCCCCAGTATAAAAAAGACAGGGATCTCTTGGAAAGAGTCCAGCGCAGGGCCACAAAGATGGTGAAGGGCCTGGAGGATCTCCCCTATGAAGAAAGGCTAAGTGAACTGGGTCTCTTTAGCCTTGAGAAAAGAAGACTGAGAGGGGACCTGATCCGGGTTTATAAATATCTGAGGTGTGGGGGACAAAGTGGTGAGGCCAGACTCTTTTCAGCAGTGTATGGAGACAGGACAAGGGGGAAGGGACAGAAACTGCAGCACAGGAGGTTCCGCACGAATGTGCGCAAGAACTTCTTTACGGTGAGGGTGACGGAGCACTGGCACAGGCTGCCCAGGGGGGTTGTGGAATCTCCTCCTCTGGAGATATTCAAGACCCACCTGGACACCTACCTGTGCGACCTGGTGTAGGGAACCTGCTTTGGCAGGGGAGTTGGACTTGATGATCTCTTGAGGTCCCTTCCAACCCCTATGATTCTATGATTCTGAAGAGGCTGGCTGCGTTCTGACCACATCTGCATCCCATTGTACTGCTTATTGCCTGTTATGCATGGCCTACTTACTGCCCTTCTAGAACCACAGAACCACAGAATATCCTGAGCTAGAAGGTACCCCCCAAGGGTTCCATTCAACCTCCGGCTCCACATAGCAGCATCCAAAACTCTAACCCTATGTCGCAGAGCAGTGTCCAAACACCCTTTGAACTCCAGCACTGGGGCTGTGCCCACTGCCCTTTTCCCTGACTCTCCTTGACCTTTGTACATATAACCAGCGCTGCACCACCACCTCAGGTGCAGAATCCAACACTTGCTCTTGTTGAACTTCACACAGTTGCTGACTGCCCATCCACGAAGTCAGTCAAAGTCTCTGCAAGGTCTCTCTTACCTTTAAGGGAGTCAACAACTCCTCCCAGTTTAGTGTCATCCATGAAGTACCTTCAAGCCCTGCATTCTGGTCATTGATTAAACCATTAAAAAGAACTGGCAATAAAAAGGAACCCTGTGGAACTTCACCAGCTCCTGACTGCCATCCTTCTGTAACCCTGTTTACCCTCTGAGCCAACTCATTAGCCAACTGTTCAGTCATCACATTATGCTTTTGCCTAGCTGTATCTGGACATCTTGTCCAGAAGAATACTGTAAGAAACAGCAGTGAAAACTCTGCTGAAATCCCAACAGCAGGTTTCGCTTGGTCAGTCACCTGAGTAACCTTGTCACTAATGGATACTAAGTTCCTTAAATAGGCCTTCTCTCATGTGAACTTGTGTTGGCTGTGACCAATGACTGCTTTATTTTCTGTACATTTCTCAATAATTCTCAGAATAATCCATAATTTTGCCAGGCAATGAAGTGAGACTGACACTATCAAAATTACTGGGATCTTCTTTCTTGCTCTTCTTGAAAACTGGGACAATGTTTGCTGTCCTTCTGTAGACTGGATCCTCTTCAGACTACTGAAACTATTAAAAAATAATTGAGAGAAGTCTCATAATGACATTAGTAAGTTCCTTGGGTACCCTGGGATGATTCCCATTGAGCCCCATAGACTAACATACATCCAGCTGGAGCAGCAAATCTGGCACAAATTTGGGATTGTCTGGGAGTTTATCATTCCCTGCTCAGGGAAGCTGATCTTCCTCACGCTTGCTGCACTGTGCCACAGCGGGGGCCCTTCTGGAGCCCAGCACAGCTTGCACTGAGAGTTTTACCAGCTTGGAGCAACAGCTGCCTCACACCCTTGGCTGGAAAACTCCATTTTATTCTCTTGTTATGAACTGTTCCTAAAGGAAGTCCAGCTTAAGGAAAGGTTGGGGGCTGTAGCCTATGGTCACAGAGCTATGAACAGAAATGTCAAATTTTGTGTATAGTTCATCTCTCATTTGATTTTTGCTTCCTTATCATTTCTCGTGTGTTTCTGGGAAGCTTGGAGCTGTAGATCCCTGTGCTGAGTCTGTTAGTGGCTCTGTTTGTGGGTTTTGAGAAAATGACACTTTGATAAAGTTCTTGAGCTTCAACATAGCCAAGTGAGAATGTCAAATGCCCTCTGTGCTGCAGCACAGGCCCTGACTGAGGCTTCCTGCCCTTGTGCCATCCAACAGAGAATGGGTCCAACACCTGAGTGTTGAAAGCAACCTCTGGCCTTGCTTGTCTGAAGGCTGCAGGACTCCTGTGCTCCCATGAACCAGGCAGTCCTCTGCAGCCCTCCAGTTCCAGCATTTGATATGGAATGCACTCACCTTCATGGCATCCCCATCAACTAGAACAGCAGGTACAGGGACTGCAGATGGTGGGCTCCACAGCCCAAAGCAGGTGGTGCTGAGCAGCCATGGGAAGCCAGGCTGTGCCTGGTCACAGGGAAGAGATGGGGGACATGGCAGGCCCTACCACACCATCCTGCTCCAACTGACAGCAATACCTGCTTGGTGTTCATTGTACAGGGCTTGCACTCCTCCAGTGTTTAGTATTTAGAACCAGAAGACAGCTAAGAGTTGCCAGAAAAGTAATTAAAATCACATGACATCTTCTCGCTGCTTCCGGGATTGTGGAAGACTCATGTTTTGTTTTTATTTTTTTTCCCCAGCAGGTCAGAGGGTTCAGGTTTGTCTTTTCTTCTTCAAAGCACATAAATATCAAACCCATTTATTTCTCACCCATTTATTTCTCTCCCACTTTGCAGGTGGCCAGACAAAACAATACAGAGCTTCTGACATCGGCTTTGTTTCTACCTTTGACTTCATTAACAAGTCTCTCAGAGTGTCTACCCTTGCAGTGCATTTTCTTNCTTCTAGAACCACAGAACCACAGAATATCCTGAGCTAGAAGGTACCCCCCAAGGGTTCCATTCAACCTCCGGCTCCACATAGCAGCATCCAAAACTCTAACCCTATGTCGCAGAGCAGTGTCCAAACACCCTTTGAACTCCAGCACTGGGGCTGTGCCCACTGCCCTTTTCCCTGACTCTCCTTGACCTTTGTACATATAACCAGCGCTGCACCACCACCTCAGGTGCAGAATCCAACACTTGCTCTTGTTGAACTTCACACAGTTGCTGACTGCCCATCCACGAAGTCAGTCAAAGTCTCTGCAAGGTCTCTCTTACCTTTAAGGGCGTCAACAACTCATCCCAGTTTANCTGACCTTTAGGGGAGTCAACACCTCCTCCCAGTTTAGTGTCATCCATGAAGTACCTTCAAGCCCTGCATTCTGGTCATTGATTAAACCATTAAAAAGAACTGGCAATAAAAAGGAACCCTGTGGAACTTCACCAGCTCCTGACTGCCATCCTTCTGTAACCCTGTTTACCCTCTGAGCCAACTCATTAGCCAACTGTTCAGTCATCACATTATGCTTTTGCCTAGCTGTATCTGGACATCTTGTCCAGAAGAATACTGTAAGAAACAGCAGTGAAAACTCTGCTGAAATCCCAACAGCAGGTTTCGCTTGGTCAGTCACCTGAGTAACCTTGTCACTAATGGATACTAAGTTCCTTAAATAGGCCTTCTCTCATGTGAACTTGTGTTGGCTGTGACCAATGACTGCTTTATTTTCTGTACATTTCTCAATAATTCTCAGAATAATCCATAATTTTGCCAGGCAATGAAGTGAGACTGACACTATCAAAATTACTGGGATCTTCTTTCTTGCTCTTCTTGAAAACTGGGACAATGTTTGCTGTCCTTCTGTAGACTGGATCCTCTTCAGACTACTGAAACTATTAAAAAATAATTGAGAGAAGTCTCATAATGACATTAGTAAGTTCCTTGGGTACCCTGGGATGATTCCCATTGAGCCCCATAGACTAACATACATCCAGCTGGAGCAGCAAATCTGGCACAAATTTGGGATTGTCTGGGAGTTTATCATTCCCTGCTCAGGGAAGCTGATCTTCCTCACGCTTGCTGCACTGTGCCACAGCGGGGGCCCTTCTGGAGCCCAGCACAGCTTGCACTGAGAGTTTTACCAGCTTGGAGCAACAGCTGCCTCACACCCTTGGCTGGAAAACTCCATTTTATTCTCTTGTTATGAACTGTTCCTAAAGGAAGTCCAGCTTAAGGAAAGGTTGGGGGCTGTAGCCTATGGTCACAGAGCTATGAACAGAAATGTCAAATTTTGTGTATAGTTCATCTCTCATTTGATTTTTGCTTCCTTATCATTTCTCGTGTGTTTCTGGGAAGCTTGGAGCTGTAGATCCCTGTGCTGAGTCTGTTAGTGGCTCTGTTTGTGGGTTTTGAGAAAATGACACTTTGATAAAGTTCTTGAGCTTCAACATAGCCAAGTGAGAATGTCAAATGCCCTCTGTGCTGCAGCACAGGCCCTGACTGAGGCTTCCTGCCCTTGTGCCATCCAACAGAGAATGGGTCCAACACCTGAGTGTTGAAAGCAACCTCTGGCCTTGCTTGTCTGAAGGCTGCAGGACTCCTGTGCTCCCATGAACCAGGCAGTCCTCTGCAGCCCTCCAGTTCCAGCATTTGATATGGAATGCACTCACCTTCATGGCATCCCCATCAACTAGAACAGCAGGTACAGGGACTGCAGATGGTGGGCTCCACAGCCCAAAGCAGGTGGTGCTGAGCAGCCATGGGAAGCCAGGCTGTGCCTGGTCACAGGGAAGAGATGGGGGACATGGCAGGCCCTACCACACCATCCTGCTCCAACTGACAGCAATACCTGCTTGGTGTTCATTGTACAGGGCTTGCACTCCTCCAGTGTTTAGTATTTAGAACCAGAAGACAGCTAAGAGTTGCCAGAAAAGTAATTAAAATCACATGACATCTTCTCGCTGCTTCCGGGATTGTGGAAGACTCATGTTTTGTTTTTATTTTTTTTCCCCAGCAGGTCAGAGGGTTCAGGTTTGTCTTTTCTTCTTCAAAGCACATAAATATCAAACCCATTTATTTCTCACCCATTTATTTCTCTCCCACTTTGCAGGTGGCCAGACAAAACAATACAGAGCTTCTGACATCGGCTTTGTTTCTACCTTTGACTTCATTAACAAGTCTCTCAGAGTGTCTACCCTTGCAGTGCATTTTCTTCCATTTTTGTAAATGAGGACTGAGCATCAAATGCAGAGTATGACAGTAGGTGTCAGAAGAACAGCTTCTGTAGGTGCTCTGTGTACACTGCACGCTTCATCCATTTCATACACCCATAATTTAAGCAGTAATTAGAAATTCTAAATAATCTCTCCTTAGGCACTAGCTAATCTTCACTAAACATCTAAATACCAGCGGCTAAAACTGGGTCAGCTCCTTCGTAATGGCCCCATGTGGGTGGAAGGAGCTGTGCCCTGAGTGGAGGAATTGCTGGGAGAATCCAGTTTGTGACATGTTGAGGGTCTGTCATGGTTCTATGATTTTTATTATTGGTATTCTACATCATAACATCATGTAGTGCACTGTGAGTTAAAGAGTTAATGCTCCAGCGTCGTGGAACATTGATAGTTCCAGGTATACCTGTCTCAGAAGAGAAGAACTACATACCCCAGAGGACTTTGCACTGCTTGGCTTTTTTTTTCTGTTTTCTGCTCAGAGGGAACGATAAAAACTGTTCCCGTTACAAGACAGGCTCTTTCCTTTCAGATAGACTCAACAGCAGGTGCTCCCTAGCAGTCTCGCCTTCAGCGTTAGCGTAAGGCTTCTGGTTTTCAGACACTCCCTCATTTTATTTATTATCTTCAATTCCAATTATGTTGTATTATACTGTGTTACTTTGCATTCCTATATCTTATTTAGTAAATTAGCTTTCATCCTCAGATTGTTGCTGCTGTTTTGTTTTTAGGCTCATTCTTCCTTTTTCCCTCTTCCCCTCCCCCTTTTCCAGGGACTGGGTCCATGGGTCCCCCCACCCCAGTCATCAAGGAACCAGGCTGAACCAGCCCATAAAACACTGTCAGGATCCCAGCCCCACAGAAGGCCAAGACCTCCTCTGCCAATAAGCAGCATCTGCTGTGCCTCTTCTGCTCCAAGCAACCAAATCCACCTAGCCAAGCCCACAGCATCATCCTTTAACGGACACAAAAAAGGCATTCAGCAAAACAACAGACAGCAGCAGAAGACCTGTCTGAGACAGCATGAGCTGCCCAGGGCTCATGATTTGGATAATGCATGCTGAATGCATTATTCTGACACTGAATGCAGTTGTTAGGATTGAAATTGTCATGTCCCCTTGGAATCACCTGGAAACAGAGATCCCAGACCAAAAAGCAGCCTGAGGGGACATGGGGCTGCCAGGATAGGACCCTGCTGGTGTGCAGAGGGCCGTTGGGCCCTTTCCATCCCAACTACCATTCACTGCTTTGCCACAGTGGCTTCAACGCGAAGGCAGCTGAAGCCACTGTGAAGTTGAAGCCCCCTCCTTCAACTGGAGGCAGCTCCCATTTGAATTAAACCACATTATGCTAAGGCAGTGTTGATGTGGTTTGCAGTAAATAATTATACAAGCAGAAAACACTGTTCAGTTTGGTGTATTTATTAAAACAGCTGGCAGCCAGAAAGCAAAAAATGGGTGCACCCATTAGACAGAAATTAACTTGCATTTGCACATTCCTCTGCTAATAAGATTATAGAGGTACTGTTATAAACTGCTTTCGTCCACTGCCCATCTGTAGCTTTCTGAGCTCTTCATAACGTCTCTGCAGAATACAGATCCTCCTTAGCGAGCATGGAACATGTACAAGACATTTCATGAAGAGGAGCTGGCCCCACATAAGCCAGGGCACCAATGTAATGAACAGTTTGCAGAGCTCTCATAATATATAACAGGACTTCCTTCACCCTTCCCTACTTTGCATACCCCCTAAAATTGTCTCTGTAGGAAAAAGCACAACAGCCAGGCTGGTACAGGTAGCCTTAGCAGCTCTGACAGTGCTGTCTCCTGGCTGTGAGCAGGGGACTCAGCATGTGCATTATGCATAGTGAAGGCTGATCAACCTGCTCAGTGTGAGATTGATCTTTCAGTAGCTTGCATTCTGGAGAAGCCAAGGAACCTGGCCATGAGGCGACTTCACTTGCATACACAGCATAAAGTTAATGAGGCACTTCCATACTCCCGAGAGAGGAGCTGAAGAGCAAAAGGTTTCTAAGAAGAAAGAACACACAAAAACATGCTTGCTCTACAAAACCCCATTCAGCCCACCCAGCCCAGCAAAGCATTAGTATAGCATTTCTTGGCAACAGGACATGTGAGAGAGACAAAACGCCATGCACAGCACTTGCTGCAGCTTCCCATCTAGAGAGCAGGCCAGCACAGAGCACAAAAGCCGAGACAGACCTGGGTGGACTCTGCTTGCTTTCAGGGCTGTCAGACAGCATTTCTATGAGGAAATGTGTCTCTTAGCACTCCAAAGAGACAGAAAGACTTTCTTATTTAACCAAAAAACAAACTTTATTTTGATACATTAAAAAATCTATACATTTCTTAGACTAAAATACAGTTTTGCATCAGTATTCTGCCACAATGTCAGTTTACACAGAAAATATAAGATTAGATCAGCACTGTTATATTTCCCTTCCTGTATTCACAGCTTGCAGTATAAAACATTTCTAGTTCTCAGACAACAATAAACAGTCTCACATTTACTTTTCCCATTCCAAAAGGAGGTGGCATTCCACTGGAAAAATGGAGCAGCTGTTAATTTATTTTAGTTGAATGTACATTATTCAACCAGTCCAGGGGTCTAACTTCCCTGTTAGAACTGTGACTGAAAGAGGATGAAAAACTCTTTTTTTGCATGAAGCTCTAATGGGCTATGACAATGCAATAATTTTTTTAGTACTGTCAGGCCTTAAGCATTTCTTTGAAAGATTTTCCTTTCTGCTTATCACAGTTACTGTAACCAGCAACACAATCAAAAGTATAAAAATAAGATTACACTTTTTTTTTTGCTCCAAAGAGCAAAATAAAAGCAGGGCACAGGGGACACTGCTGTAAGATGTCTGTGAAATAGAATGTGAATCTTTTTAACTATGAAGATTCTGTGAACTATCTTTTACCTGTGAAACTCTGCTCTCCACAGCTCCACTCGCCTTCAGCATTTGCTCCCTGGCCTATATTAGAAACAAAACAAGCTTTTGTTGTCTTCTTCCTCTTCTCCCCCACAACACACGTGATCCTACAGCTGCTCTGTTCTTCTAATGAGATCCTCTTCAGTTTGAGCAGGGACAGACCCATAGAGTACCAACACCAGAGCACATAGAGTATTTATTTTGGAGTTAAAAATCATGAGTTTCAAGGGGACTCCAGTCAGTGCTCAGCTTTTGCTGAATTTCAGGAGTCTTCAGCTTCACAAACACACTAGACCTTTCTGAAACAGTCATTACCTGCCTGTATTTCAATCAAGCAAGAGGGGAGAGGTGGCACACTAAAGGAGTGGTAGCCACCACTGCCACCATAGTAATTCAGAGATGCCAGAGCTGTCTTTGAAACGTCAGACATTTTACTAATTCTGCAATTATCCATTACTTTTGCTCAACATTCTTGCAACTCTGATTCTAGAGGGAGCCCTACAATTTCACAGAAAATTGCCAAATGCTTAAAATACCGAACTGTGCTCAGTATATTCACGCATCATGTGATGGCTTCAGTGAGACAAGGGAGCAGAATGTGATGGAGCTTTTTAGTTTTCTGTTCTGTTTTAGCTGATTTCTCTCAAATGAATGCCAAGTATTTTAGCCTCCCAATGGATATTTTAGATGGATTCATCTAAAATATTATCTCTGGAAATATTCTCATAATCCTGATGTCTCTAAAGAACTTTGGCTTGGTTGCATCAGCTTGCAAACACTGCAAGATACCTCATGGTTCCATACTAGACCAGAAATTCTGCCTTCTATGTATGACCCACATCACAAGAGATAATAACTTACCTCTTCTCTAGTTTCTCTAATTATAAAAAAAATAATCTTGAGAACAGTATTTGCTACAGAGCACAAGAAATATAAAGTTACTAATCTCCATTATCTCTCTTGTAATGTGATAAAAATAACAGCAGAGGTGAAACTGTTGGTATAGCACTGAAGAATTTAATACTTAGAGTAGAATTCCATAATCTCAATAAAAAGCTGAGTGCAAGAAATGCTTCACATACTTCTGTTGGGTTTTGTTCTGTGAAACAGTTTTTTTGTGTTTTTTTTTGTTTTTTTCCATGGAGGGGAAGGAGTTTCCTCCTTTGGGAAGGAGCTATATTTTTTCACAAAGATGAAACAGAACTTCAGTAGTGGTATTATGACACACAAGTTGTTCAAGAAACAATGGGCTTGAGATGTTCAGATTCAGTAAACAGTATCTGCACAGGCAAAGCCATGATTTACAAAACTGGGATGTGCACTGTTAGGTATCTACTTTTAATCTCTGATGTTTCTTAAAATGACTGTGCCATGTTCAGTACATCATGTAATACGCATTCAGAACCAAATGACCACTGGATGGTGATGACTAGTATATGTTTGCTACATGCATTTTATTCTGACTCTGTAACATACATTCATAGAATACATCGTAACTACTCAGAGCAAACCCACTAAAGTGCAGGCCCTGAGGGCACATTAAATATGTTGTCTTCAGTGCTGGCTACTCAGCTGCCAGAACACTGATACAGACAGGGCTCATTTCTGCTTTACATCCCCATTTTGTGCTGAAAGAATAAGAGTCAGCATAACCTGCCCCCTACCTAAAGGGAGCACTGTGGAGCAGACTCATCGCCTACTCTGAAAAAAAGCCCTTTCAGAAAGAAGTAACCACCCTGAGAAGGTGCTGTACAGAAACGTGGGAAGTGAGACTTGGATTGACAGGTTAAGTGGACCTGTATGCTGGGTCTGGCTGAAACAGAGATAACTTTCTTTACAGGAGTCCTCACAGTGCTGTGTTCTAGATCTGTGATCAGAGCAGAGCTGGCAGCACCCCAGTGTTGTACCCACTGCTGAGCGGTGCTTGAACACGGTCATGGCCTTTTCTGTCTCTCCCTTCCCACAGAGGAGGCTGAGGGTGGGCAAGGGCTGAGAGGGAACACAGCTGGGAAGGCTGGCCCAAACCATACAAAAAATACTCTGTGTCATGGAATATCACACTCAAAAATAAAACCAGGGTGAAGGAGAGAGTCTTCCAAAGTAGCCGTTACTCAGAGAATGATCTGGACATCAGTCTGCTGGTGGGATGTGGTGAGTGATTGCCTTTGCATCACTTGGTTGATGTTTTTTCCTCTCAATTTTTTTCCCTTTATTTAATGAGCTGTCTTTACCACAACCCACATTCTGATTTTTCCCCCAGTTCTCCTGGACAGGAAGGAGCAAGGGGCGTAGGGGCTTATCTGGCAGGCAGCTTCAACCCCATTACAGCATGTACTTGGTTTTCCACTTGATGTTATCCCTTCTGGGACATGCTTCCTTAATACAGAACATACCAAGCTAAGGCCACGTGTAAATCCAAGTCTTTTTTTTGGCAGCTGGAAGTATGAACACAGGCTAATGGAAGGCTGAAGATGCAGTTCTAAATTGGCGATAATGTGCTAAGTTTAGCTGCAGAGCAGCAGTGAAATTGTAGAAGTAATGCACAGCACTCCTACTCACAGCAAACACAGTGATGGAGTGGTAGAACACACAAAAAAATACAGCTCTGCCATCTCCTCCCAACCCCAGTCAGTCCAGGTGATATCACTGCCTTGCAAAGGTGAGAAGGCATGGGCTAAGTACGACTGGACAGCTGCTTGGTACTCCTTTGCTGAAAGAGCAATACAGAAATGAGAGCTAAAAGAACAACAAAGGTTCTTTAGGGCTGAAAGAATCACAGGGGTTGGAAAGGACCTCACCTAGTTCAAACCTCTGCTAAAACAACATGTTGCTCAGCCTCCATATAAGACAGAGGGTAACAAAATGAGAAGAATTGAACAATGAAAAGAATGGCAAGCTTTTTTCCTTTGAAGACTAGCTGATTAGAGGCTATGTTCCAGACTGCCTGCAGAAACCAAGTGTTGGGAACCAGTAACTACATTCATTTGAGTCACCAGTCCACAAGCACTGCCTGGTTCAATGGAATTTCCAAGGAGATGATTTCTGTATCTCAGCTGCCTCATCTGCTTCTCCTGCAGTGTTATTCCCAGTGCAGCATTACACTCTAACCGGTGCAGACTGCTTACCACAAAGCAGTCCATATTTCGGCAAAAAGAGTATTTAATCCATCTCAATTGGCAGTCCCCAGCACCTTTACTCCGACTTGGAATTTACTCTTCAAGTGTTCTCCACTAACTCCACTAGGAGGAAAGCAGAGTTTAGGTTTGCCCTGAAAAAGTTGTTTTTTTAGGCTCCAGTCTTCCGCTTATCGCCTTGCACAAGACCACACTGGAAGAGGGCAGCTTGTAGTCTGGTTGCAATTCACTTCAAAGAACATTCAAAAGCTTTGAAGAGCCACTGGAAAGCCTGCGTATTGAGGGAATGCAGTTTGGCATGACTGAAAAGCTCAACATGCCAGATACACACAAGAATGGTGCATATGATTTTATTAAGTACTCTGTAATGATATAGATTTGTCACTTAAACATTACAGCTACCCATAGAAAAGTGTTGCCTGAATCTTTTAAACACCATGTAAATAAATCAGATTTGTTCTTAAAACAGGATAAACTGCTATAAAAATGGTGCACAGTCAGTCATACAAAAATACAAAATTTGTTTCCAATTGCAGTTCTAGTTGCGATTGCAGAGAAAAGCTCCCACTTCCAGTGAGCAGAAAGCATAAACTTGCAGAACTTGTCACGGCAGATATTTGTTGACAAAATGAGCAGACTCCAAAGCTTTGATCAAAGCACCTCCAATAATTTCCAACAAGATGGAAATTACAGTTCTCTGGAAGCAACTGGGTAGGTAAAATGTCTCTCAGCCTTGGAATCCAGTTTCTAGGATTCATCTGAGCCAGTTTTTAGATTTCTGTTGCTAAACCCCTCTGGTCTACACAAATAATAGTGTTCAGTGCAACTGCAGCTTTAGCAGCTGATACAGCGAGAACGCTTTCTCTCCACAAGCTTAAAGCTGTTCCAGGGCTTCTTCTAGATATCCTGACTTCTAGAGCTTACACTGAGAGGCCTCTCCAGTCAGTGCTCCAGTCTGAATCCTAGGTTGAAGTTCTAGTTCAGTTAACATACACATACACACAAATATATCTTACAACATCACTACTTAAGAGAGCCCTCCTGATGTCAGTGGAGTTGATATGGTTTGGTTAAACAAGTGTCTAGTGCTTAAAGACTTGGTAATTCTGTCTTCCCGCTGCCCCAGCAGTTACCACCTCTAAATGTATTTTTATTTTCTTTTCATACAGTTTGGTTTCTGTGATATGAAAAGCGTAAGTCTTTTTAATTGACTTACTGAAAGAAAACTAAACAAATGTAAGTATCAAATGACTTCTAGAAGCAAAAGCGAAACATTTCACTATTGCCAGAAGGTAAGTGCACTGATTAGTTACATGACACTGTTTTTAAAATGCCTGCTAGTCTGAAAGGAAGCACAGAGAACTTGAAACCATGTGTACAACTGAGTTTCTTTAACTAGACATAACCTCTCCACTCCATTGCAAAGCTTCTACAGAAGGGCTTTTCTCTTTCATAAGGTTTTCTTGAGTGGAGTGATCAAAGCATTGAGGCATTATTTATTTGTACAGAGCCTCTATTTAGTGCAATAATTTTAAAAATTCTGCTCTGAAGTATTAACTTTACATTAAAAAAAATATTTTATTAAAAAAATGGTAACAAAAGGACTATATAGCACTGACAGATCATGAATTCTTAGCAAATACACTTTTAACCATTTATCATTATAATAGGCTGAACAAAATATTAGCATTCATATCTGATGAACTTCCAGACTGAAAGAAATGCAATTATCTCAGAACGATACTACTACTGCTTTTTTTCTTTTTTTAACCAAACCAAACCAAAACACGTTCTCTTACAATTATACGATGACTTCAGGTAACCTGGGCAGTTACACTTCCAAAGAAATGTTTCTCTGTCCTTTCCTGTTTTAACCACCTGCTACAGTACATAGAAATATGGGTGAAACAATAGGCAAGGAATGGTTCCTTACACATACCAAACCTCTCCGACATTAAATGAGAGTACTTGTTTGTACAGTATTACATTTCATTTCTCTTTCCATCCTCAGCATCTTTACATCAAGTCATGAATAAATCATGAGTATGACTAAGACTGAACTTTAATAATCTGTTCTTTGAATTGCTTATATGGAAAATCCATGTCCCTAGAGGAGCACTGCTGACATTTGAAGGAGGCTACTGAATTCAGGGCAGAGGGGAAGAATTGGTAAGAGGGTAAGTAGGGTAAAATATGAAGTAAATTGCATATAAAAATCGTTATTCCCCATTTTCTAGTTTCTGTTGAATAGGAGATGCAAGGGCTCCCACACATGTGAGTACCTGAGGAGTTGGTTATTGTGATATCTGATACTGATAAAAAAACTGGGCCCTGCCCGGGTTGTAAAATTAAATGACTGCTTACAAACCAGTTAGAACTGAATTAACTCTCACTGAAACTACCTTTTAAAAAGCTGAATTTGTAATTGTTCTTGATTTGAATGTTTTCTTTACATGTAGCTGTTGTAAATTTAATGCAAATTTAAACAAACTAAACAAAAAACTCTGAGCAGATTAGCTATGTCACTGGTAATCTGTCTCTAAACCCAATCATCATTAGAATTATCTTTACAATGATACCTCCTCCAGATTGTGAAATATCAAGCAGATAAGAATCAACATTTCTGTAACTACAATGAATAAATTTTTAAAAATGGAACAATGACAAAGCTGCTTGTAAAAGCCACCCGTATGAAAAGAGTACATGTTTCACAAAAATAATTGTTAAAAAAAGTATTAAATCCCTGTTCCTTTTCTCTGATTTTGGCTGATTATATATATATATATATATGTATGTGTG
>VXAB01009989.1:33231-61767 GCA_013399175.1 Odontophorus gujanensis
TATATGTATATATATATATTGTTTTGGAATGTCAATGGGTTCCAATATGGCTGGCTAGTTTCAAGATGAACTTGCTCCAGAGCCCTAGAAAACAAAGTCATACAGTATAGTCTTAGACAAATGCCATAGGTCAAGGAGAAACTGAGTCAAGGGGGTCACTGGTAACCATAAAGAAAGCACAATAAGGTTTTCTTGACAGTCTCTTTGGAGACTGAAGATTCTAAATGTTTCCTCATTTCTTGTATTAATATCTATCTAAAATAAAAATGCATTTAAGGCACTCAATTTTTAGAACTAACTGTCATGCCTAGAAAATAACCATTTCAAGAAAACTGAGGCAAAACAGCAAATATTACTTGTTTTTGTTTTAAGAAAATGTTTTAGTGTTTACGCCACTCTGAAAACCCCAGTGTAAGTGTCTGTTTAAACAGCTAGAATTACTCCCTGAAGGAAACAGTAAATGAGCATAGAATTCATTTTTAAAATGTACAGACACATTAAGTATTTAGGTGTCAGCAAATCTAGAAACTGGTATGCTATAAAGAAACAGCAAAACACACAAAGCTACACAACTATCTATTCTACAGCAGGAACTCATTCCAGCTAGGTCAAAAAGTGCTCATGCAACATGGCTTCAGTTACATAATTTAAATAAGTTCTAATTATTATAACACACTTATTTGGATCCCGTTAGATTAACAGATTGTCCACTTGGTGAAGAACTGAGTTAGGCCCCAATCATTAATTTCTCAGAGTATTTGAAGACGACCGTATTTCACAAAGTCATATTGCACGATGACAAGTCATACCTTGCCCAGCCTGGCTTTCCATCATATGCTCTCAATTCTCCACCTTCCAAATTGATCCACCTATCTGTTACTTGTACCATGTAAGGCTGTTCCTTATTCCAGGCTACTCAGACATGCAATGCCTTCCTAATAGGCACATCATAAGTAAGACAGGCTGCAGAAGCATAGATGATGCATCGTTCACTGTCTGCATATTTGACAGTGTGAGATGGAAAGAGCACACAAAGAGACAAGCAACATAAGTAGTTGGCAATAAAAACAAACAACTGGGAGAAATGTCATTTGAGCAGGTTGAAAGGAATCACTGTACACAATCCCTTGACACTGTATAAAATAATTTGGTGACAGCTTTAAATGCCTGGTTCTACTTGGCAACAACGGATGTGCTCAGTAGTATTGCTCAGGCTTTTACAGGGTAAGATAAACAAAAATAGTTTATTTCAAGACTGGAAAGCGGATTGAAGTCAGAATGAATTCCAGAGTCATCTTATTTTGAAAGTTCTCAGCAGTTAAGACTACCAGTATACCACACAGCATTTGCTACTAAGCCTGAAGAAATGATACTGCGCTTGTTTCATATGACACAGTTCCTTTCATCTTACTTTTACAGGAGATGGTCTCAGCTGTGACAAAAACTCTGCCATCCAGGTGATAGGCAAGCTCACAAACAGAAAAAGCAGAACATCTTGAGTGATACAGAGAACAAAAACTTCTCCTGAAGAAGTGCAGTCAGTAAAGACAAAGAGGGAGAAGAAGTAAAAGTGAAACTCTTGGAGGATGGCCACCTCCTCATCTGCACCTACCATTGGTTTTAGCTCTCTGCCCTCAGCTCCTCCTCCCCGGCCAGCTTCTCTCATAGATTTCCTACTATTCTCCACAAATTCCTGAAAAAAAAAGCAGTAACGTGAAAAGTGCTTTCTTAGAGCAGACTTCAAACAACTAATCTAAAGAACAAAGCTTCAGAGATGCTAGAGCTCAAAAGGTCAATGCAATTCCTTCTTTCACTTTTCTTGGGTAAACTTGTCCGTAAAATATCAAAAGAGTCACCACAAGATTCTCCATCACCAAATTCTGAAGAACCAGAAGCCAGACAACCATCTGTCATGGGGTGGTGTAACAACTTTTATATTATCCACAGAGTTCCTTTTTGGGGAAGGAATGAAGGTAGGAGGCCAACTGTCCCAAAAACAGACTGTAGATACTAAACACTGTCCTAAGAATTATGTTTAATGTTAGAACATCATTAAACAGAGGGACTTAGAAATAATCACTTGTGAGTCTTGTTCATTTCCCTGACTTCCCTGAAAACACGTTTTTCAAATATTCCCCAATCAAACCTATATGAAGACTAACAGGTGTTTTTCATCTATTTTCTCCTCTTAAAGAGGTTGGCCATGTCTCTTTGACTCCCACATTTAAGATATTTATAAACATTAATAAGATCCCCTCTGAGTCTTCTTTTTTCATGGCTGAACACACCCAGGTCTCTCAGCCTTTCCTCATAAGAGAGGTGTTCCATATCCTTTATCATCTTTGTAGCCCTCTGCTGGACTCTTTCCAGAAGATCCCTGTCTTTTCTGTACGGGGGAGCCCAGAACTGGATACAGTACTCCGGGCGATGCCTCACCAGGGCAGTGTAGAAGGGGAGGATCACCTCCCTCGACCTGCTGGCCACGCTCTTTTTAATTCACCCCAGGTTGCCACTGGCCTTCTTGGCCACCAGTTACGCTGCTGGCTCATGGCCAAGCTGTCATCTACCAAGACCCATAGGCCCCTCTCCTCAGAGCTCCTCTCCAGCAGGTCATGTTCCAAACTGTACTGATACTTGTGGTTATTCCTCCATCCTACACCTGGGGGTGCAAACAGCCACTTAAAATGGTAAAACATTATCAAGAGATCATCTACTCAGCAACAAACTGAATGATCTAAGGAGCGCAATTTTTGAGTCTTGCCCTCCAGCTAGACTGAACAGGATTACGACAGAACAACAAAAAAAGAAACCGTGCATAGAGTCTTGAGATAGAATCTAGGCTCCAGCACAGAACCTATGATCTGTTGCTTTTATGCATGACAGACTGAGAAGGCATTTCTGGTTGCTGTCTGTTTGAAAAGAAAAAATTCAATATGGTCACTAGCTGTACATTAGTTGGAACATTCTGATGTTCTTCTCTTCTACATGACAAGGGAGGGCCTTTTTAGTAAAAAAAAAAAAAGAATAGAAGCAAATCTTTCACCTCTGATTTGCTGCCTTCTCTTCTACACTGCATCATTTACAAGAAATGATACCTAAAGGTATGATTCAGAATGAAAACTGATCATTCAGCTGACAGCAAATAGAAATCAGTGTTGATAATGCCAAATCAGGGAGGCGTCACTACTTATCTAATGCTCATCACACTACTCTTGGCTGATCAAGTCATGAATAAGACAGTGAGATAATCTAAATTAAAAAAAAAAAAAAAAGAACAAAATCTATACTCAACTTACGCATTCACTGTACTCTCAAGATATCCATCTTACAGAACTATGTGCTTAGACTTAAGAGAGCTACAGTAACTTACCATGAGAACTTTATCCATGTAGAATTCCCTCCCAGGGCTTCCATCATTGTATTTTGTATCGATGGCAAAACATAAGAAAAGGACATCAACAACCATCTCATAAATGGAAAGGAAGCAGTGAGCAACCAGGAATGCAAAGAGGCAGACAATGATGAGAGGCAGCACCCAGGTAGTGTAATCTTGTTGGTAATTCAGCAACATAATCCCGGCCAAACCTGTACTGCAGACAATCAGTACCTGATGAGGAAAACAAAAGAAATCAAAAGGCTTGTATCATTAGAATTGTCATATTTCAAGTACACTTTCCCTGCTCTGCCAAGTCTACAGCTAGGAGCTGCAGACGCTAGTGATAACAGCATCTTTACATCCTTCAGTCCCCACCTCCCTGAATAGAAATAATGTTTTACTTGTTGGTCCAGCACATGCAAGTCAGAATACATTCAAACATGTCCTTCAATACAAAAGCTATTTTTCAAGTCGAATAATATCTGCATCCAACTGTTAATAGCTCTAGTGTTACAGAATATTCCTACAAAAAAGAAGAACATTACTCTGTCAATTATTTAAAAACAAACAAACAACAAAAAGAAGTCCAGATGTTACCAAACAACTTAGGTGCATCTGCACTTGATTTTGGATTGTTTGCCTTTGGAGTGAAGCCTGGGGTGATAGTATGGTTTTTATTTAGCCATAGAAAATAACTTGGCCAAAACATCTTCCAAGTTTGTCATATCACTTCTTGTTTCCATATAGAGAAAGGAGATCAGAATTAGAAATGATGAGATTATAGGTCAGATTACAATGGTTCAGCTACACATAACACGCGTTGTATGTTTCTGTAAAACTATGGAGGTATTTCATGAGGTACCAGCTTCTTTCAGAATAGCAACTGTTGTGGATACTCAACTTTTTTAACATTGAGGAACCTTTTGTTATGAATTACAGCTATACTTAAGATTACAAAACAGGTCAGCTTAACTGTATCATGAAAGAACAGGGTTGGATTGTAGAGGTGTCAACGGTCTGCGAGTCAGTCTGACCCGGTACTATGACAACTGAGGCAGGGGACCCACGGGCCCACACCCTGGGGAATGGGAAGGGGGAAAGGGAAAAAGGANAGATGGGCTGGCAACCTAACGCTGTTTAACTGATACTATTTTTGATAAACTACACTATTCATTTCAATATTTTTGTTACTGGTGTATTTCTCTAATAATTTTGAAGAGATCCTTCACAAGAGATGCTCTCTAACACATTTCAGACTCCTCCAAAAAACTGCATGATGTATTTTATGATCCCCAAAGCATTTATATTTTCATTATATATTTACTTCTCCACAAATCTCATTGATTTAGTTACTTCATATTTAGCTCAGTGCACTGAAGTCTGATCTAACAGAAGAAGAATGTAATGAGGAAGACATTTCATTCAACTAGTATCCAAATACCAGGTTATTTAAGTGGGCAGTTATCTAATTTTAATAAATAATGGCAATTATTTACTGTAATAGTATTAGTAAATAAATCCTCTGAAAGCTAGCGGTTTACTAGATTACAGGTCTCTTATCATAAAATCATAAAGGTTGGAAAATACCTCCCACATCAAGTCCAACTATCAACCCATCACAACTATGCACACTAAATTATGTCCATTAGTGCTACACCTACATGGCTCCTCAACACCTCGAGGGATGGTGACTCCATTACCTCCCTAGGCAGTGTGTTCCAATACCTCATCACTCTTTCTGAAAAATTCTTCCTAATATCCAACATGAACCTCCCATGGAGAAAATTAATGCCATTCCCTCTCGTTGGGACTCTGTTACTTGGGAGAAGAGGCTGACTCCCACCTTGCCACAACCTCCTTTAAGATCACTGTAGTGTGCATTAATGTTTCCCCAGATCCGCCTCCAGAATAAACAATCTCAGTTCCCTCAGCTGCTCCCCACAAGACGTGTCCCACAGACACTTCATTGCCCTTCTTTCGACATTTTTCAGAGACTCAAATGTCTTTCTTGTACAGAGGGACCCAAAACTAAACACAGTACTCAAGGTATGGGCTCACCAGCACCAAGTACAGGGGAGTTCCTGTACAGACAGAAAGCTGACTGACCTCAAGAATTATCCTAGTCTACTTCAATTCTCAAGAGTACAAGTAAATTTTGTTTCAACTAACAGTTCTTAATTGCCAACTCCTAAACTGTCTTCCACTGCAATTCTGTCAAAAATGGTTATCAACAAAGCACCAGCTTTCAACAAAAACCCAGAGAGAAGAATTCAAAGGCAATGTATAATTTCCTTAGTATTTTATGTTTCCAACTACGAATACAGTCGAAACCTCAAAATTTCCAGCCACACTTTGCTTGACTCCTTAAAAATGTATTCAAGCAAAAACTGTCATCATCCAGCCATTTCTACTTGAACAAAGCATATCATCTGCTTACCTACGCTAATTTTGGACAGTTCCTTGTGTACATGGTGTAGCTAGATGCAATAAAGTAAAAGGAAAGAAACAGGAATTTTATGGCATTTTGTATCTGTGATACAAGTCATTGATAAGGAAAGCTTGCTGCTGCAGTGGTAGTATAATAACTAAATACAGTATACATACCTTTCCTAGGAACAACATAAAATCCCCAACAGTGTTTATGGCAGCTACTCGCAAAGCATTCTCCACTAGAATAACAAAGGCATCCTTTGCTGAGGTGCAGAAGTTGGTGCTGTTGATAGCTGTTGCTGTGTATGCGTTCTGGGAAAAAGAAAGTGAAGATTTACTTGACAAAAAATTTTTCAGAAGGAGAGGAAGGGAAGGACTAAAAAACGGAGAAAGTGTGTGTGAGAGAAATGAGTAGGAAAAGATTATGGCTTTTGAGTAAGTCATGACATATGGTAAAGATGTCCTTGAAGAGTTGCTGAAACAATCAGTATGTACTAGACAGAAGGCGAAAGGAGGTAGGGAATTACCATTCTTTTCCTTCCTTGCTCAAACTTTAAGAATAAACAATTTTATTAAAAAAAAAAACTAATTAAAAAGAATCTAAGTATCTCTGCAAGAGGTTGGCAGTGGCATAGCTACAGCAATTAAGTAGTTCGGGAAAAGAACTGGAATTCACTTGCATTCAAAGTTAACCAGGACAATTTTCAAGTTTGCACTGTTTTTTAATTCTGATTACATTTTCCCTATTTCCAGAAACAAAGCAAAACAAAGCCCACAACAGTAAAAGAAGGATTTAGAGGTGTATTTAAACAGTGGTGAAACCACAGGCTGACTAAACACCTTTTCCAAGGTGGTCTAACAAGCCTGTGTGTCACAACTTGCAACTCTTTTTCCATTTTACAGACGACAGTTTGATGTTACTTACTGTTTTTCAATCCTGTAAACATGAATTATCAGACTCAGAAAAGGCTCAGACCCTTGTCAGAGCAAACATATTTTTTAAATCAGATGTAGCCTGCCAGAGGACATAGAGAGGATCACCTCCAACCTCTAAATCAATCAATCTCTTCTAAAGGAGAGATACAAAGTTTGCAAAGATCAATACTGGCTATCTTTCACCTCTGCAATGTAAGCAAAGACTAATGAAATCCTTGTATTTTAATTTCAATAATGAAGACAAGGTTTCAGTATCATCACCCAGTTCAGTTCCAAAGTACAGTGCATTATGCATCAGTCTAATACTACATTCTACAAATCACATATATTATCATCCCTTTACTTTGAATAATGAAAATCTTACCTGATTTAAGTAGGTCAGGCACTTTTCTAGACACCAAAGGCAGCAAATGCAGGCTTTAAGCATACAGCGAGCACAAGCATTTTCCTAGAAAACACAAAATTTAGGGAAGCAAAGTAAAAAGACACACAGTAAAAAGAACATATTAAGAAAATAACACTACTTCATGTTTCAGTAACTGATACTCAACTTGGTAACTCAAGCAGTTACTCTCAGCCCTATGGTCTTTGAAAGACCAAATATTTCAAAATGACACTTTCAGCCTTGTCAACAAGTTTAACTAAATTATCTTTAATCACATCTCGCCTTGAGTATCAGAAAGGAAAGATATGGAACCTATTTCTCTTACTTTTCCTTTGAGTTGTGTATGAACATACGTAAGAATCATTCGTGGTATCTTCACTAATGTGATAATGAAAGACCCCTTTGCTACTGTTCCTAGATGGTAACAGACAAGGCGGTTAACAGAGGCCAGAATAGGAGTAAATGGCAGATTCCTTTTCTCCCTGTTGAAAAGAGAGAAAGAATGACAGAGAATGATCAACATGCATTAATATTGCTACATGTTCCCAACATGCCAGCATGCAGAAGGAATTTTTTATCCTTCTTTTAGTTGTGACTGTATATTGATATCTCCACATAAAACATGGACAGTCCATGCACGTTACAATTTTGGCTCAATTGTGCATGTCTAATTTAGCTATTATACTTCAAGTAACCACATATTAAAAGAACAAGTGTTGCCATCATGGCAGAAAACTATTTTCATGCAAGGTCAAGGAATGGTCTTCATCACAAGAAAATAACTTCTCTGCAACTTCACCGTGATATATTAATGACTGATCAGGCTTTACTTGTATTTTCTTCCAAATAACTTTTAGAGCTCAGGTGCAGGAAGTCGAATTCCCCTATGAACACAATCACATAAAAGACCTAAGCACTACACCTAGGCAATCAGATCAATATCTCCCGATAGTGATGAAGGACTTCATCGTTAATAAAAATAGAGCATCTGTCAGCACAGTATATTAATTCCGTGCTATTCCTTTGATATATTTTCAAGAGTCTAGGGCAGATAAGAGATCAAATGTAGTTCAGTTAACAGTCACAACTAAAAAAAGACAAACATTCATGACTATGTGCTTCTAAAAATATTTGTGTGATTGTTTAAAAAAAACATTAAAATAAAAATCTTCATAGCATATAACAAGGATAGAGTACGGTTGATGGACAGCCCTAGAAATTTTTCTTAATCATATCCTTCACATGAAAAGCTTTTTATACCAAAACACTTTCTGAACCACATTTGTAGTTAGGTTACTAATATATATATATATTTCATGGGAACATCACTATAGCATCACTATACTATCTCTCTCTTCCTTACTTAATTAAATCAACATAGCTAAATATTGTGTCAACACACTTTAATCATGCCACTCTTTAACCAGAGAACATGTATTTACATTGTTTGGAAAAGACAGAAAAACAGATGGTTCATTCCTGAATAATGATGTGTGTTTTTGTCTGGTTTACTTTATGTAAATGATAAACTGACAGCACTGTTAATGATTCTTTTCCTTACCAAAAGTATTGCCACAGTTCTGCACCACATACCAAAACATAGTATTTCAGATCACTGAAATATCATTTATTCTCATGAAATACTAATAAAGCATCTGATATCAGGTGTCTTTTTTGTTTGTTTTCTGTTGATGTTTGTTTGCTTTTTGTTTTGTTTTTCTAGGGAAAAAAAAAAGTGGATCCTAAATGGTTTAAGCACGATAATTTTCACTTATTACACATACGTTTTCAGAAAAGTCTTCAAACACTAGAAACAAAGCTTGGACCAATCTATTTGGACAAGCCTGTGATTCTGAGATCAGTCTTTTATCTTTGTGAAGCCAAATTCTAATGCCTGAAGGTTGTTAAAAAACACTGCTTAAGCATTAGTATTGCTTTCTTGAACAGTCAGCAGATAACATGCAGAACAGCCAGGATAACGTTCTAATGTTCTGATACCCATCTGGGGACATAAATATAGCAATGAAATATGAGCTCTAATGTATACTTATTTTCTGAGAATCTATATGTAGATGACAATTCTATTAAGACCCTATTATTACACCATTCTGGTGTAAGAAAGATCAACAAAGATTAATTTAAAGGGCATTGTTTTGCGATTAAAATAATAACAAATTACTGTCAGTAGTTCTTCAATCTCTACTCAGTTCAGCAGCACTAGTTATTAGTATTAAAGACAGTCTTCTAGGTGCATTCTTTTCTTGTAAACAATCACCCATGTTTTCACAAGATGCACAAGTTACAAGATAAACAAGACTTCAAATCCTAAATACCAAGAATATCATTCATAATCAGCAAAACATGTTATTACTGACGTAAGACAAGTTAACACAATTCAGCTGCTCTCCAGCTTTCACGCAGAAAGGAAGTATTCACCCCCAGAGCTCTATCCCTCATTATTTCTACTAATTGCATGTCTAGGCTGCTCTCAATAAAGTCAGTTTATCCTTACCTTGTGAAATAGTATGTCACAACAGCTCCTGCTACTGTCATCTGCTGACAGGCTAGGATGAACTCACTAATCCAGATCAGTCCTACTACATGGTACCACCACATGTACTTCAGGGGGCCTACCATCTGAAATTCAACAAATCCTTCTTCATTTGGGACAGGATTACCTAGAAATTAACAAGGACAAAAAAAATCACAGTGATTAGCTGTTCACAACCATTCACAGAGGAACCAGTCTAGATTCTACTCATACTACTAGCTGTCAGATTTAGGAAAATGGTTCATAAGAAAGACATACCTTTGGAGACAATCAGTCTAACGGCATTTGAAAAAAAACACACTATGTATTTTTTGAGCATATTCAAAATCTTGCAACACAGTTAGATTTTAGTCATATGGTGAAAACTTCCAAGATTAACCACGACAACCAAGTACCAAGAACTCACATAATTAAATACAATAAAAATTAATAATTCTATTATTTTCATTCTTGATTTGTCTTTTATTCTTGACATAATTTACATGGTGAGACTCATACCTCCTTAGACTTATCATACAGAAATAGCTCTGTGACTTGAAACACTGATATATTCAGATTAGTAGTAATTCGCAAAAGTCTAAGGTTTCGGTGATGAATTATGATCTTTATTGTCCACAACTCATTGCAAACTAAAACAAGCATCTTTTATTTAAAAAGCATTTGCTAGACGTCTCTACTGAAGTAACTAAGATTTGAACCTATACTATTCTAGTAGTTCTTTATAAGACCAGAACACAAGCAAAGATCTCATTCACACTCTCACAGTAGGTACAAATTCACAGTACAATGGCTGCTCTCAGAATGTCATGTACAAACAGAAGAAAAATCAAAACATATTTCACTAATAATCTGGAAAATATTGGACACTTCCAGTGTATTTATATTTTGGAGACAGCAAATGCCCTTACATTACTGTCTCTTCAAACATTGGAAAACTGGTTTAAATACAGTATGTTCTTCAAAATAAGCCTGGGAGCTGCTTACCTGTAGTACCAAGGAAAAGTAGGACTGTGGTCCAATATGTCCAGAAGAGGATAAGTACAAAGAATGTCCAAAATGGCTGGAAGACTAGCAGTGGCAGGTGAATGAAGACCTTGCCGGCCACATGGAACAAGGCAATAGTGAGAGCTACTCGTTTGCGCATAATTAACATTATCAAGAACAAGATAACCTAGAAGGAGAAGTTTTACAAATAATATTTTAGAGAACTGAAAAATAAGCAAGCAAATACTCTGCACAGTTGGGATATTTAAACACAGAAAATTAACATATGCTCTATTAACTCTGAACTGGGAACCTAACAAAAATCTCATAGGTGAAACTGGATTGGAAGCTTCACATTCAGCTACTCATGGGAGGTCTCTATGGACATCTTAAGAGTACATCAGAACAGATGCAGAGCCAAGAGCTCTCTCCTGTCATGAGAACATATTACAGAACAGTGCTAAGGAGAAAAAGAAAGACACTGCAACACAGTGTGTAGTAGAAATTAACTCTTAAAACTTGTGCAATATAAACCTTCCACCTGAACAAAAAAAACAGAAAAGTGAGACAAGAAAATCATATGGTAACTAGAAAAACATACTGTGAAGACAGTAGCTGAAATGGCATAGATCAGGAGAGCCTGAAGATTTTCTTTGGCTATTTGAGTCTCAACAGCACTGGCAGACATTCGTCCCTTAGCATAGAGCCACCACAGGACTCCTGTACCACCTATGTTTTAGGAAGGAAAGACAAAAGCCATATTAAAGACACTCTTTCTATATCACACAGTCATACCATCTAGAACCAAAGAAACTAAGAAGTTTCTTTTTTCAAGTCTGGTCTAATACATAAGATTCAATGAAACAGATCGGTAACTCAGCAGAAATCTGCAGAATCACAAAGTAACATGAATTGGAAGGGATCCTTAAAGATCATCCACAGCTAGACCAGGTTGCTCAGTGCCCCTTCCAGCCTGACCTTGAATGACTCCAGAGACAGGGCATCCACCAGCTCTCTGGGGAACTTACACTGGCGCCTCATCACCCTTATCATAAATAACTTCTTCCTTACATCCAGTCTAAATCTCCCCACTTCATATGAAAACACTTCCACTTGTCCTACCACCACCCTGTCCCCTTTTTTCTTACAGACCGTTTTAGGTACTGAATGGCTGCTACCAGGTCTCCTCAAGAGCTTTTTCTTCTTTGTGTTGAAAAGCCTCAGTGTTCTTAGCCTGCCCTTGTAGAGGAGGGGATCCATCCCCTGGATCATTTTTGTGACCCTCCTCTGGACACGTTCCAACAGGTCCATGCCACTCCTGTACTGAAGACTGCACATCCAGATGCAGCACTCGAGGTGAGGTCCCACCAGCACAGAAGGGCAGGATCCCCACCCTTGCCCTGGTGACCATACTTCTTTTGCTGCAGCCCAGGATATGCTTGGCTTCCTGGGCTGTGAGGGCACATTGCTGTATCATGTCTAGTGGCCATCCACCACTACTTTCAAGTCCTTTTCAGCAGTGCTGTAACCTACCTTTATGTCCCCCAGCTAGTAGTGGGAGGCTGCCATGACCCAGGTACAAGACCTTGTCATTTCAAAGGACGGAGAAGTGCACAATTCTCCTCTGTTTCTATCTTCTCAATTTCATACACTCCTTCCACTCTCATCCCACTATACCCACTCAAAAGATTTGCAGCTCTTTGTGTTTTAGAGTGAAGTGTGTGAAGGGACTAGTTCATGGAAAATAGAAAAGATAACAGCAATAATTAAACAGACAACAGAGGAAGTAAAAGCAAAGAAAGGAAAGAGAAGATAGAAGAAAGGATGAAAAGATATGGTAGAATATACGTAAAAATTCAGGAGGGGGAACCAAGAGGGATCTTCGGGTAAGGATGAAAAATATCAAAAGGAAAAAGAGAAGTCTACATTCTCTGGGATGATCAATAGAGAAATAAAAGAACAGTCTTGACCCTGAAAACAGAACGGCTGCTCTGTTTTGCGTTGAGCTGACCAAGGGTCCTCTTCACACACCTTGCCCCTCCAGACCCTTCATAGCCCTCCTTTGGATTCTCGCTAATAGCTTGACACCCTTCCTATACTGTGGCACCCACCCTGCAGGCAGTGCAGCCCAACTCACCCAGTGGCAGTGCTGGGCCTGGTGCACCCGAGTACAGTTGGCCCTTTGGGCTGCAGGGCACAGTGCTGCCTTATTTTCAGCTCACTGTCATACAGAACCCCATGATCTCTTTCTATGGGGCTGCTCTATAACTCTTGTCCCCAAGTTCTAACACATAACCAGGACTGCTCCACCTCAAGAGCAGAATTCAGCAATTGCTCATATTAAACTTCTCACAGCTGCTAACTAGCCACCCCTCCAATCTGTCAAGATCTCTCTGCAAGGCTTCCTTTGAGGAATTCCACAGCTCCTCCCAATTTGGTGTCATTTGTATACTAACATAGTATACATTTGAGTCCTGAATCCAGAACGTTTAAAGAAACTTTACAGGAACTCTGAGCTCTGTGGAACCGTACCAGATACAGTCAATTTACTGCAACGTTTTCAGTTTTAAAGTGAAGAAAACATATAACAAAGCTTACAAAGAAAATATTAATTATTTTTTCTCTTTTCTGTGGTCACTGACTCTGGGTTCAGTAACCAGAAAAACAGAAAAGCTAAGTTATGGTCTGTTTTTGGGGTTTTTTTCCAATCCATTACTATCATGAATTGAAAATTACTTTACTAGTACTTTCTAATTCAGTGGCTTTACTCCTGTTTTTTCCCTACTTTCATCTGTCCATACATCACACATTAGTTGCTGACTATCAAAAACTGAATGACAGCATTACAACTATAGAAGATAACCTTCACAGAGGGTAATGCATACTAAGAATCATTCTGTATATGACAATCTTTGGTTGTGGTCAAGATGTCATGGTTGATTCTACTTTATAGAAGTCACAGGTCATTTATAGGTCATGCAGGACTTCCTAGGTCAATGGATATAGGATTTGATTAGAAAACCAGAAAACCATCCTTGCTTTCTCTCCTCAAGGTCAGATCAGAGACGTATCTACAATAGCTCCAAGTTGCTGAAAAGAAGCTTGCCTGCCAAGCAAGAAGTGCATAATATCCTTATGGAGCAACATGCTGTCTTGAGAGAGTACTGCTATTACAAACAAGTATCTTGAAAGGGGCTCAAATGAAAGCTGAACAAAAAGGCACAGTCCCAAGATATAAGCAGCATTTTACCAGTATGTGGACATGGGAAACAAATACGAGAAGTGGGCACTCAAAAACCTGGGAGATGAACAGGACTTACCAAGTGATCCCAGAATGACAAGAATTGTTAAAATCCAGACAAGTGCTCTTGAAATGTACCTGATTATAACCATCAAAATCATGGACAATACTGAAAAAAAAAAAAAAAAAAAAAAAAAAAAAAAAAAAAAAAAAAAGAAAAAAAGAAAAAGAAAGAAAAGACAAATAAGATATGCAGAGCAATTATTTCAAGAAGGGATAGCCTTTCTAATTCTTCCACTGCACTAAGATCAGACTGCCTGCCAAAATATTTTTTAGGCAGATTTATTTTCTGTGTCTTACAGACTCACTGCACAGATAGTTAAGAAATTCAGGCACCTCTACATCCCCTGCTCTGGTGCCGCCAATTAGAACAAAAGAGTGCATTAAGTACATGTACATGGTACACTACATACAAAACATAATGTGTACATACAGACAGAGATGTGTTTAGACAGTGACATCACAGACAGCAAGACATGTTAGTACTCTGAGTCAAGTAATGTAAGCACACCACGTTCCTCAGGAACATAACTTTGTGTTCATTTTAAACCTTCAAAATGAGTTCTTTAACAAGCTCTGTTCATATAGTTCCACTGTCATTCAGGAACTACATATTAAAAAGACATCTTCAGTGTCAACCAACTATAATTTAGGGAGTGGTGTATGTTTCCACATACCTATTTGTATACAGCAGTAAGCTACTAAAAACAGGCTTAGAGAATTACATTCTCTGTTTAAAAATAAATTAGCTAACTATGAAAATACAAAAAATGTAAAAATCATCATATAGTTTTCTCCTTTAAGTTAAAACTAACTGTATGTAAAACATTATACTGATTTTTGACTCTTAACACAAAAATAGCACTAACAATTCAGCCACTAATTTTCAAAATATTCTTAATAGTTATTTTACCATAACTACAAGGTAAAACAAATTTATTTATTTTATTGCAACCACAGAGGTAGATTAAAACAAGATGACTCATTTTTCAGTTACAGCTTTGCAGCCTTTTATTTCCACCTCATGCCACTCATATATATGGCTAGTATCTGGTGCATTTCATTTTATATTTGGTATATTATGTATAAAGATTTCATACTTAGTAGGAGTATACTCATTAGGAAAGTAATTTATGTGAGTGACTAGCATTCCACTTTAATTTATAATGTTCTGTTACCCAAGCTCTTCAGTCTTGTGCAGTGTCTCACTTTACAGACCAGAAAAGGCTATTTATTTTTACTGCAAAACCATTCAGTACCTCTATACAGCTGGGAATTTACAGCTTTTCAGGCTGAGTTTTTCAAAGGCCTGAAGCTGAGTATTCATTTGTTTTTCTTAAATTCTGGAGGAAAGGGAGGGATGGAGTAACATAAATTATGCTTCCTTCATAAAATTTAAGAATTCCTGCACAATTAATTTAAATTTAAACAAACCAAAACAAGAAGAATGCTATTGTGCACCTCTCTGTCCTTTTTATTTGGAAAGGGACTTCAGTTGGCAAAAGATGAATATTATAAAAGAAAAATGTGAATATTTTAATAAAAATAAGGATAATGCAGATGCTCTGTTATCTACACCAAAACTAACGTTAGCTAATGAACTGCCCCACATCTTCTATCTCCCATCAGTGGAAGAAGAGAAAAAAACAGGAATGCACATGCATTGCTTCTGAAGAAGTCATCCAACTAGTCAAAAAATATGTATCATTCTGAACCACTTTCTAAGGGCTTACTGCTATAATACATTTATTTTTTTTCTTGTATAGTGATTAGAGGGTTTTAACAATCTCCTACTGCATTAAATAGCTAGTAATGAGAAAAACAATTACCTAGTGACAACAAGCAAAGTCCCATTATAATCTCTTTGCTGGTCATAACTCCACTAATCAGCCTGTGTAAGACACTACTGTCACTGACAAAGGTGATCAGGGCCTCTGCAAACTTGGCATAGCAGGAAATGTTCACAGGAGCACAGCGATGGAAGAATGGAATAGGTGCACTGGTGACACAAGAAAAAAAAATCAGGAAAAAAAATTACTCCTACTTAATATAAATGCCACATCAACACACAAATGAAAGGTGAACAGATGCAACCACTCCACCCTCATAACATCATAACCAGAAACCATGTGTTGAATGCACAAGTGCTGCTGGAATGAAGATGGTAATAATGGGAAATGATGATGTTCTTACAAGTAACCCTGTGAAGCTGGAGCACACATTCCAACAGCATATTACACACCCACCCTTAAACAGCAACACTCAGAAAATGTATATATTCCTATTTCTCTGAAACCTCTCTCATTCAAGCGTCACATGGTCAGTTAGCACTGAAACAATGCCCCTCACTCATGCTGAGAATTGGCTCACATTTGAAGCAAAGAAATCCCAGAATGACAATACTATTTTTGAAAGGATACATTCTGCACTTAAAGACATCTGCATTTACAACCATAGTCAAGCAAAACCTATATATATATGTATGTATATATATGATATTTAGTATTCCCCCATACTACACTTGTTCTTTGTTTAGCTTCATTACTTCATTACAATAATGAAATACATTCTCTGGAAAAACATGAAAAGACATTTCTATGGTTTCATTACTCCTTAACTGCTCTGGAAGCACCCTCTCTCGAAACACTGGTGCAAGTATTAAACTTCTTGGAACGCTCAGTACAACTAGCTATGAAGTCTATCAGCAGATGATAAAAGAGCAAAAATTTTCACATGAAAAGTGCATAGTTTTGCTTTCCAAATATTTCCCATTTCTAGTTCATCAGACATGTCAGATCTCAAAGTGGCCTATTAAAGCTTTGTGTCAATCTTCTCAATTGCTGTTCAGATGTATTTTTCATTAATTATACATTCCTTTTTGAAAATGGAACCAATAGAAGAAATACATTATATGCTAAGTCAATCTTCTTTTAACATTAAATTTATTTAATCCCTTGCAATGCTCCTTACTTAAAAGATTTCAGTGGATTGCAGCAGTAATGCACACAGTGTTTTGCAGTTTCCCCATTTCAGCAATGACTCATAAACCAATGATTTCCTATTTGCTGTACTATTTGTTAATCCCAAGCCTTTCCAAAATTCCAGCCTGTATCTTAAACACACTGTATATCAACTGCATTAGGCACATTCTTTCTATGCATTAGTGCTTTTTATAAAAAAAAAAATAAATAGTAATAATTAAAAAAAAAAAAACATTACCTAATCAGACTTGGACAATTAATAGATTCTAGGTTTGTGCTTAAAGTGAGTGACAATTGTAAATTACATAGTTTTAATCTCACTGTGCTGACCAGATAAATAGATTTGCAGGTGCTTGTATTATAATCTACTTTTGGTTACTGATGAAGAAGGCAGTTAAGCACAGCAAAGCCATTCTGTATTGTTATTAAAAAACAAACTAAACCCGTAACGATGGTAGTCCTATTTAAAGGACAGCTCACATATCCTGTATACTGTCATAACTTGGTGGCGCGTGACGTGGCTAATTGGAGAAAACCTAATAACATCAGTCTATACCACTACACTGATAATCTCTTGTTAACATCCGACTCGCTGGAGGCAGTAGGACAGACGGCAGATTCATTAACCGCCTACCTATAATAAAGAGGATGGGTTATAAATCTTCAAAAAGCGCAAGGTCCAAGCCTATCTGTAAAATATCTGGGGGCAGTCTGGTCAGGAAAGACCAAAGTACTACCCAGTACCATCGTAGATAATGTTCAGGCATTCCCAGTCCCTGCAACACCAAAGCAACTGCAAGAATTTCTAGGTATACTGGGATACTGGCCTTCCTTTATACCTCATTTAGCACAGCTGCTGAGACCTTTGTATAGACTCACAAAAAAGGGCCAATTACGGGATTGGGGGAGAACAGAACAGGATGCCATCCAACAAGTAAAACAGGCAGTTAACAAGCCCAGGCATTGGGTATATTCAATCCTACCCTCCCAGCCAAATTGGATGTTCACGTTGCTCGGGATGGCTTTGGCTGGGGCCTGTGGCAACGTCAGAGTTCTGTTTGGACCCCCACTGGTTTCTGGTCTCAGGTCTCGCATGGAGCAGAAGAGAGATATAGTATGATTGAAAAACAGCTGTTGGCTGCCTATTCTGCATTACAAGCGGTAGAGCCAATAACCCAGACAGCCAAAGTCCACTATGGACCACTATGCCTGTTTAGGGGTGGGTAAGAGACCTGACCCACCTTCCTGCAGCATGCTGGACAGAAGACAATGTGGGCAGCTGCTAAAGAATGGGGACTGCCTGTACAACTATCTGACATCGCTCAAGCATGCCGAACTGTGATGCTTACTCCAAGATGAGACTGAGGCTGTTGCCTGAAACAACAGCCCAGCTTGCTAGAGGACACAATCCTCTACAGAGCTGGCAGGTTGATTACACTGGGTCCCTCCCTCGATCGGAGGGAGCAAGATATGCACTAACCCCTTGCGTAGGCACCACAAGTGGGCTAATGCAGGACCATCCAGTACCGAAAGTGAACCAGGCATATACCATAAAAGCACTCATAAGATTGATGGCTGCCTACAGGATACCACAAGTCATTGACCAAGGGTCTCACTTTACGGGTGCAATGATACAACGCCGGGTAGAAGAGAACAACATCGAATGTCAATTCCACCTGCCATGCAATCCAAGGGGGTAGGCCTTACTGAGCGTTATAATGGTATTCTCAAGGTTGCCCTGAAGACAGACTCTCAGTCTCTGCAGGGTTGGACAAAGAGACTCCATGAAACACTGCAAGTCCTGAAAGAAAGACCTAGAGACAGCAGACCCACTGTCTTTAAAACGTTACAAACAACACGGGCCTCCCTGCTTAGGATCCAAATTATGGGCACTGATAGCCAGGTAAGACCTCAGATTGGCAATGAGAACAATCTTCTCTCCCTGCCCGAGAACCTAAAAGCAGGTGTCAATACAATAAAATGGTCTTGGAAGGTGCAGGTAGGACCACGGTGATGTGGCCTACTTGCACCTTGGGGGAGACTACTGGGGGTGGGAGGTTCGGTAGTCCCTCCGGTAATTGGTGCATGGCCTGCCGATATTGTGGTCAACACTCCAGTCTTTATTGCTAAAGGGACCCCTACCATGTCCTCATGGCAGATCCGGACACCCCCTTTGGTGCCTGATACAGTTGTGCAGCCACAGACATCTGGCCAAAAGGTTTGGTACAGGCAGCCAGGGCATGCCCTTGTACAAGCTGAAGTGTTGACCCAAGACAGGAATACAGCCTGTATCTTACCTTGGAGGGTAGAGCTACCACTCTTGGTACCCTTGAAACACCAATATTATTCCCTGTTAACCTAAGTTTTCAGAATCGACAGAAGGAACAAAATACTGCTGAAGTGTTCCAGAGTTGCTGTAAGATCATGTACAACATCCAGTGATGGTCTACCTGGGACTGATGGAACATAGGATGGACCTGCACCACGTGACCGCCTTCCAGTAAACACCACTGAGCACTGGCCCGAGGAAGAACATGAGCCATACACTGATAATCACTCGACCTGGATTATATCAATACACATCGCGACAGGCAATTATATAAGCGTCACAATGTATTGGATCTCTGTATTAAAGAAGGCTCACCCTATAGTTAATCTGATCAGTGGTTCACCTCATGAAGGGGTGGAATGTATGGGAACTGCTGAATCACAGCCTGAACCACTGACTGATCACCTGGGGTGAGCACTGAGTCAGCAACAGGAACACAGGTGGAGGCAATTCACCTGCGTGACCAGAAGGGGTGGAGTCTGGCTCCACCTCTCCCAGATCCCATTTAAGGGCTGGCCATCACCGGGGAAGGATCTCTTGCTGGAGATCCCTCCCCTGTGGAGTCCTGGGCAAGCCTCAACCATCAGTGACAGGTGTGCCTTTCCTTATTTACTGGTTGTCTTTATACCATCTAGATAAGCCATACAAAATATACCATCCACCTCCATTATTTTGTGTTTGTACTATTCTTTTGGGTTATTCACCCTACAGAAGCAAATGCAGTTCAAGCCAGCAGCTGAAGTTAAGACCTCCACCTAACTGTTAAGAATTCAGTTTCAAAAAACAAATATTTTCTTTCACAATTACACCCACAGAAATCTATGTATAGGGAGACCGGTAGGAATGCCACTGTTAACTAGTTGTTTTTGTGGTTTTTATTTTTTAATAACCTTTACCAAACAGATCCTTGGTACAGCTCCACAAAGCTAGCTGAGAGAGATATGTTGCAGGAAAAAGTTGCATGGCTTTTCCTTTAGAGTTCTCTACTCCAGAACTAAAAAGAGAGGTTATGAACCACTGTGATTCAGAGAATCTACGCAGTTACTGCAGAAACATGAATGCTGGCTGCATTGCTAGGCTGAATCGCTAAGTACATAGTGCCTTGAAAGTGGTGGATCTGAGTATCTTGAGAACTGGAGTCTCAACTGCAAGGCATGAAGAAGTTGTAAAATATCAAGGGACAGACCTCACAGCTTGAGTTACCTCCATTCCACTGACCTAACGGGAGCTAATGATGGCTCCGACCTCTGGTAGACTGAAAAGGAGGACTAGGTAAGCTCAGCCAGAATGTCTCAGTCTACAGTACGCAGGCTTTTCATTTGTGACCCTTCACAGGATTCCACTTACTCTCCAAATTACACCAATTTTCTCAAATAATTTAACCATAAAAATCTGAAAAACTGTGGATTACATATATAATATAGGCCTTTCCTGCACGAGGGCATTGAGCTTAGACATTTCAATCTCAAAAAATATTCAAATATGCTGTACATTTCATTCATGCCTAATAACAAAGGGGAAATATGCCACTGACACAATAGCTTTTCAGAAATAATTTGAGGCAGCTTTTGCACAGAATTTACATAGTATCATTAGAGTTCTGATGTGCTGTTCTACCTATCTGTTTTCTTACTAAGTTATATTCATTCAGACTGCATGACATGGGAACACACAGCAAGAAAAGTCAATATATATATGACAAAAATGAAGACTGACAAGCCCTTTCAGTATGCAAACTGGAACTCAAAATTTTCATTTGGTTTTGTATAACAGCTGTAACAGCTGGTTAGTTGTGTGGAATATCGACTTGCTGTAGGGAAAAGTAAAAAAAAAAAAAAACAAACCCAACCAACTTTATTCCAGCTGCTACTTACATTTCAAAAAATATATTCACCGTATAGCCTACCATAAAGACAAGAGATACTTAAAACTAGAGTTTCTAAAACTGACATTTTATTAAACTGCAACAAAAGGGCAAGAGTAATTACAATCTTGGCTGAATGTTTGAAAAGCTAAAATGTTTGAAAACAGAATTTGATTCTTATTGAGAAGAATTATTCATGAAACGGTGTGCAGTACAGCAAATACATTACTTCTTTTCACAGAAATGTTTCCAATGGAGCCAACACTGCTAACAATTGTCTTTCTACTTCACAAAAAGCAGTCCAACATAACATTTTGAACAACAGAACTCAAATTCATCTGTTTATTAAAGAAAAATCTCTTTCTGCTTCTTGAGCATCCTCATATTGGTCATTCAGGAACTGAAAGAATAAAAAATGAAGCAACTTGCTGCACCTGATTAGTTGAGGTAAAGTGCAAAAAGTTAATATTTTAGATGTAATTTCTGAGGCACACTGGATTTTTGAGAGAGCATATAATGTCACACAGGGCCCTCTGAACTGCAGTGCTGGAAGGCAGTTGGCTGTGAGTAAAAGGTAGTAAAACAGCTGATACTCAGCACTGTATTAGTTACACAAGACAGAAGAGAACTGACAGATACCAACTCAGTCACCTTACTAATGCATGTATGGATAGTATATGTTTTCCTTCATGAGTTGAATTCCCAATGCATTTTAATAACATGCAACAATAATAAACTAAAAAAATCCATCTGTAAGACAGAAGACATTCATGAGGTATATTTTCTAAAGAACACTCAAGTATATAAACAAAGTAAGTCTCTGTTCCCGTCAACCCCCATCAGACAAGATGTTAATATTACCTCTCTGGAACAGGATATTTAGGACACAACTTGGCAGCCCTTGGGTCTGTAGTATATTCTGATGGCAGTAGTTCATAGCTACACAGAGTAGATCCTGTTGAGAGGGAAAAAAAAGAAAAAAGACTGATGGGAAAAAAAATTTCCTAATCTTCGCAAACAATATCAAAACTGATACAGACTGTTGTTCTGTAGTGCCTCACATAATTGATGCAATGTTATGCTACAGCTCTTGTAAGGAAGCACTGAATGAAGCCCAGTGCACACTTCAGTTTAACAGAATTACCCTTCCCATCTAGTTTTCCAGAGTTTGTGCATTCAAGTGGTAAAGGCTAATTCATGATCCCATGTGAAAGACACAAAGCACTCTGAAGTCACTCTTCCCTGCTACTCCACTATACTTTGTCTTGATCATTCAGTCTATGAATATTGCATAAGATAGCATGTGTTACATTAATAAATATTCTGTTATCTTTAAAAAAAAATGTTTTTCAAGTACAACTGATCTATAGACTTCAGGGAAAGGAACAAAGGAACCGAACTGCAGGAGTATGTAGTTGGCTGAACACAAAGTCTGACTATATCACATGTCCAAAGCTCTTAAAAAAGCTGAATATTCTACATATTCAAGTCAGTGCAGACAAAAAACAAATTCAAACATTATTTCAGCTTTACTTAATATCTGACACGTGCCTAACAGTCATACACTATCAATGCAGAAACCCTTTCCATTTGTTTATTATCAACATATTTAACATTTAAATCCACATTTCTAGGAATACAGAGATTGCCAAATCAGGATTGGAGCAGTGGTTTCTCAGAAACCAGGGGAAGAGAGGAAGGTTATAATGGCATGAGCTGCCTACTCAAAGAGAGCTTCTTCCCAAAGCTTGTTTGCCAACAGCTTTCTAATTCTCCACGGCAAGGGTTCTGTAAATGTAGCCTTTACCATTCTTTTTTACATAACAAACTAAGAACATCTTTGTGATCCCTAGATACATTTTATTCCTTGTATTCTCAAAGTCTCCTCTCCAAAAATACTTACTAGGAGGGTTCTACAAACAGGATCAAAATAACATTCACTAGCTTTTTCAGAAGTTAAACTTTATAAGACTTGCGAAACACTCTTACATTGACTTGTGTGACACCAAACATTATTATTTACAGAAATCAAACTTCCCATTTGTAGAAGTTGTTGGTTATTATTTGCAGGAATCTTGTTTACCTCCGGCATATTGCTACCTCTATGAAAAACATTTCTATATATGGACAGGAAGAGAAGACAGAGCAGCTGCGGAAGCTATTCCATGGAGTCACTGGAACACTGGTTAAGTATAACTTCTACGATTCTGGGGGGAATATCCAAAACACCAAATACACCACAGAAAAAAGATCTCCTGCTGAGGAAAAACATCTGAACTCTGTTTTCAGTTCTACTGTTTGTATGCATCCTGATGCCTCTGTTTGATTATGTGGAAAACACCGTATTAGATATGAAGACATGAGACAAAATTACATCACAGTCAGAAAATAAGTATTGTTCTTTTTGGACAAAAGGCTCTATAATACTACAAAAGTTTTTAATTTGGACATCTCACTACAGGTACGAGAACTTCTGAATCAAACATGCGAATAAACAAATCCAGAATTTCGTAGCATGCTATGAAGGATACAGTCACATAGGTACTACCTATTACAAACACAAGGAACAACTATGTTCTGCTTTGAATACAGATCAAAATCTAAGTTGTAGAAATTACTACAAGAATAAGTAGGAGGGACTGTAAAAGGACAAGTGTAGCCAGATTGAAGACACTGAAATTGCTCTGTCAGCTTTGTTTTCTTGTTCAATGCTATCAGTATTCAGCTACAGCTTTTGTAACATACACAGAGGCTGCCCCACCATATAAGCCAAAAGGACAGATGATCTGTGGAAGGCCATGGCTACTTGTGACTTTCATCAGTCCCAGCTGATGAAAAAAAGAGCAAGATTCACTATGGGCCTGGGAAGTACTCAACGGAAGTGCATCTTGAAGTCCTTCTCTTTGCATCCCACTCAAAAATGTAAAGCGAGAAATAATGAATGATCTGCACACAGACATTCAAGCAGAAATTGTAGATGACTAAGATGATCCAGAAAATCCCTGGCTGTGGAGGAAACTGAAATACACTACCAGTTCACTCCAAAACCTTCCTGACCACTCCCATCATACAAAGCAGCAAAGGATGCCTCTGGCTGCCACTACCACCTCTTGACTGCGAACTTTCATATTTGCAGATGATATGAAGAAGGAAGGTATGCCATCCAAAGGAAGCTGGATAAGTGGGACCATGTGAACCTAGTGAGTTTAAACAAAGTCAAGTACAAGATGCTGCACCTTGTTTGGGACAATCCCAGACACGAACCGACTGGGAGAAAAATTCCATGCAGAGATGAGATCAGGAAACCCAAGGTACAGACAAAAATGAACTTGACAAGGGATATAAAAAAATAACAAGGGATACATTGGTCAGAAAAGAGATGCAAAAGGGAGCATTTGAATCTCCTCAGATAAATTAGAAGGGAGAACCAGCATCAATGGACAAGGAGGTACTCAATGAGTTCTTTGCCTCTGTCTTCACTGGCAGTCACATCTCTTAGATCCCTGAACCTGTACATGGGGATCAGGTGAGCAGAATACCTCCCACTGTAAGAGAAGAATAAACATGAGACCACCTCATGAGACTGAATGTGTACAAATCTATGGGGATGATCAAAATACATCCCAGGGTCATAAGAGAACTGGCTGATGTGATTTTGCCAAGCCACTCCTTCATATTTGTAAATTTATGACTATTATGTCCATGCAGATTGTAAAAAGGAAAACATAGCTCCCATTTGTAAAAAAGGGAAGGACTGTGAACTACAGGTTGGTGAGCCTCACTTCTGTGCTCGGGAAAATCATGGAGCAGATCCTCCTGGAAGAGATATTAGGGCACATGCAAAAGGAAGAGGTGACCCAGGGTAGTCAACACGTCACAAGTGCAGATCATGCCTTCCAACCCAAGCCATTCTCTGATTATAAGAAATTCTTCACTCAAGAGGGCAGTGAGGCACTGGCACAAACTGCCCAGAGAAGCTGTGGATGCCCCATTCTTAGACGCATTTGGTGCCATGCTGGATGGGGTCAAAAGCAGTCGGAGTCGTAAGCAGTGGGTGCCAACTCTGCCCACAGCAGGGGGGATGGAACTAGATTACCTTCAATGTCTTTACCAATCCGAACCATTTTAGAACTCTATGATGATTCTATGAACAGCTCCTGGGGCTTCTTTGGGCCTCTTGCCTTTAACTGTATATCCCATGGAACACAACTCTTAAACTCCTTTAATCTGGGCTAGTAGAGACTAATATTAGCAAAACCAGTCTCAGTTGTGCTCTTTGAGTTTATAAGGCCTGGAGATGCTAAAAGATGAATTCCAACTGTCTACTTTGCTGAGACAATTAGTTTACCAGAGACATTACTATTATTTATAAACTATTAACACTTTTGTACATAAACAGTAGAGGTAGAATTCAGAGAACACACTGGAAAATCATTAAATAAGACATTCTTTGCATATATTTATTCTGGAGAAATCATTAAGCAAATAGCATTCAACTGTCCTACTGCAATGGGATTGCCTGGTCACAACCTGAACCAGTAAATGAACACCTGAGTGACCAGAGCAGAGCAGGCCAGATCTACCTGCCTTCTCCCCCTCAGTGGTGCTTCCAGCTGTGCTTCTGGGACAACAGATACGCTCAGAGCCTGCACGGGTTGCCTACCCCCGCTCTCCCCTTGCTCTCTTCCTTCCAGTGTGCCAGAGTTCGAATGAGAGGCAGCTGCATTCCTTAACCCAAATGGTTGTCGGAAGGGGTGAGTTAATTCCCCTATTCTCTAGTAACCCATAGCGCCTGTATCTCAAATAAAGGCTCCGTCACTGCCTTTGCCTACTTAACACCTACATGGATTGAATTTGAGATCAGAACACACTGTAACCTTAAAGAAAAATACTTTTGAATCATGTGGACTAACAGCTGCCCAGCCAGCAATGAACGCACAGAGCCGTCTGTTCTCACAGTGCTTTTTATTTGGTGCTTTCACACACTAGGTGGCACTCTGGAGACACAACACAGTTTCTGCCCCATGGTCTCTCCATACGTAGAGCTGCTTCAGGCATTAGAATACTCTGAGGACATACCTGGGACAAAGTATCTCAAAATTAAGCTTTTTTTCAAACCTTATAACAGCCATGGGTGCAATCATCCCATTTCCTTAAAAAATTAGAAAAAAAAGTGGAAGCTTAAGACACTGTTTCATGCATCTGTGAGGAATTCTGCTGTAAATTTTACAGCCAAAAACCACAGAACAGATGACACGTAGTGTTTCCATAGAAAAAGACAATTTATTATTCACTGCCAACAAAAGCCTCCCTTCATTGCTCCGAAGTTGAAGAAGGTCCAAGCCACCATGAAAGAAAATGTACTGACACTGACCAGGCTTCTTTCATTCCTTATCCACTAGGTTTGACAACTGTAATTATATCCTGTCAACAACCATATGAAATAATTGCACTTAGAACACAAGCACTAAGCATGAAGTTTTGGCTTGGATCAGTTTTCTACTTGACAAGGGAATAACAGAGACACTTTAGAAGTAGATAGTTCACATCTCATGTTTCATTTAGGAATGAAGCAGCATTATGTTATGCACAGGTTGGCATTAGAACTAGAAACCAATGTGAAAACAAGAACACCACAACTGAGACACTGACACGAATACAGACTGAAGTAGTAGTTAACATGCAAGCATCACAGAACTGCATAAACATACCTAGATACTGTAAACACTTCTATTATTAATGGTTCCAGGGTACAGGTAAAAGGCCAGACAAGGATAGAACTTCACCCAACATATTAATCTAATTTCTGGGTCATACTAAAGTCCAGAAAAGTAGTGATGCCTGGAGACTAGCAAAATGGCACTGGACCACTTTGTGGTCAGGACTTCTCAAATACATATAGCAGATTCGTTCCCAGCGAATAAAGCAAGTTTCATTCTCTATACCCACCCATCAGTACCTTTCAGTAGTACATTGTTTTAAAGTAGGGAAAGAGAGGAGACTGCATGTATTTAAATTCCTGGGTATTCCAGAGGGACATACCATCACTTCTTTGAAACAGTGAGAATCAGAGAGTATGAGCTATTACAGCTAGCTTTTATAAATAAGTACAGAACTGAAATTAAATGAAGGTTCCCTCTGTGCCTCACCTGTAAGAGTACACCACAAAAAAGGCAACATACTAAAATTCAGTTATTTAAATCTTTATGTTTCCTAACTAGCTGTGTGTTAACGGATACAAAAAAAAAAATCATCAAAAAAACACACTTCATTTTCTAAAGTCAGAATTCATGCTGATATATATTTAGTTGTAATTAAAAAGCACATGCTGTTCCCTTGCCAATCAGCAGCTCAGAAACTTGAAAAAAAAACACCACACCTGGTTTACTAATGCATCCACCCATATTTCTCACACTTAAACAAAATTAACTATTCTGGAATCCACGTAGAAGTTAATCTAGTCCAGTAATAATTGTTTACCTCCTACCAAAGCTTGAGCTCTTCACCAGTCAACAGCTCAAGGCTATTCTTGAATACTAGCGCTTACTTTTAAATATCCAAAAACTATTACTCTAACAGCTTATTTTTTGGTATATATTATACATTCTATATAAACACATAAATATACATATTAAAGATAAAAAGAAAATAAAAAAGACAAGACATTCACAAAGTAAGGACCATAACATACAACCTTTATGATGACAACAGAGCAAGAATTCACACATAATATGGTTCTTGTTTTTCTCTCAACAATTAATAAATCTTATACGTTTGGACAATTCTGTGGCTTTGCCTAATTTTTTCACTGTATTCAGCAGCTTCACAATCTCTTTCTCAAGCAGCAATAACCAGTTTGTACAACACTAAACGCACATTAATGACTAAATCCTACTCCTTCATTCTGCATTTGATATTATATTCCACTCCCATTGATACTAATTTTCTCATGTAATTCTAAATAATTATACAGCAGTAGCAAAACATCACCTCACTGCTTCTCCCCTTTCCAAATGTTTCTTTAATGTAATCAGTAATACTATATTGGTGCAGATTACTGAAAAACTCCAAGTGCAGCCTCCCCCTGTTGTGAAAACTGCTTCATTCTAACTACAGTTCATTTTCAATGCAAAATAATTATGATAGGCAGGTTGTAGTAACAAGGCAGAGAAGTCATACTGCCTTTTATCTCAAAAAAAAGTTGCTTAAAAATGGCAGTCCAAATAAATACATTCAGATCCCCAAAGTTCTTTAGGTGTGGAACCTCTTTAACCGCTGTCACGGTTTTATGATTTTTGGTATTGGTATTACACATCATAACATCATGTGGTGTATTGGGAGTTAAAGAGTTAATGCTCCAGCTCCCATGGATCATTGATAGTTCCCAGTATACCTGTCT
>VXAB01009991.1:0-116233 GCA_013399175.1 Odontophorus gujanensis
ACAAATGCAGGCCACGTGTCCAATTCAGCTTCGCTTTTTACGAATGAAATACTTAATAAAAATGAATGTTGCGAGGGTTTTTTTTTTTTTGGAAAGACATCTATTTAAGATTTTTTTTTTTTTTTTTATTACACACCTTCGATGTAAAAACTACGAATCGTTTAGATTAAATACATATATAGTACAGATAAATTTTTATTAGAAACCACATTAGATACAGGTGGCGTGGAATTTTCAACTGTTTGTTACATAGCATGGACATTTTATTTTACGTATCAGAACATAAAGTCATTTTACTACTATTAACTGTCTCTGGCTGCGTTTCAATAACTGGCATAAAACTGTTCCGTGGTTCATTACTGGATGCCTGTTCTACCTTCTGCCTCCTTCTGTCCAATTACACAGATCCCACACTTTCTGCAGATGCACACTTGACTCTTTTTTGGGATATTCTGCCTGTTTTACAGGTACGGCTAACAATAATAATGTCCTTTTCAAGGAGTAAACACCGTTTCTTTTTTTAAATCTTTTTTTAATTTTTTTTCTCTTTTTTTTTTTACTATATTTCTATTGATACAATGCAATACAATATTTATTTTTTTAAGGCAGTTCTGAAAGTGGCTCCTACAAGAATCATCCCAGCAGTTTTCTGTCAAGGGAGTATAGAGGAGCCCTGAACCTATAAGCCATCCAGGTTTGAAGGCAGAGGCTGAGGGCGCACGCAGCAGGTCGTGCTGACAGCATTTCCACAATGCTTGCTGATGATGTTGATTGCCTGGAGCCACAGGAGCTGTGCAGGCACCGCGTGGAGCTCTGTGGTACACCATGAGCCCTGGGAGTTATAAAAATAGTACCTGCTATGGCCACTGCAGGGCCGATTGTAAAAGGCTGAGTGAGCACATACATGCCTGAAATTTGGATATATGCTAATCTGGTCATCCGGGCCCCTTTTATAGTCAATGGAGGGAGATCAGGCGGATTAAAATGGGATGAATCATTATGCAGCGCTGATATTTTCCACTCACAGAGGAATCCAGTGCAGTCAGACTAGATTTCCCATTTCTAAACAGCTAAAGTTAAGTTAGGAGGATCCCACTCCTACTTGACCTTTATAAAAACATTTAGATAGCATTAAACAGCATCCAGCTTACAAACCACAGCTGAACTGAGCACAGATCCTCAGCCAGCACGCCCTTGGGGCATGCTTTGGCTGCATAAAGGAATGGAAGGGTGGTGGTTTTTGTCTTGTACTTCTCATTGCAAAACGTCTAACCTGTTTTCTGAATCTGAACCCAGAGAGAGCTCGTGGGCAACGTGCAGGTGTGACCAGACGAGGACCCCAAGCCCCAAGGCAGGTCTGCATTTCCCATCTGGTTGGTTGTTTGTCTATTTGCTTTACGATCCAGAAACAGTAAACTGCAGGCATCATTAAAAAAACAACCTGTACAGCACTAAAATCAATCAAGTATGCTCTCTGTGCCCACGCTCTATTTACTACAGATTTCACTTCTCAAGAATGCAGAGGACTTCACGTGTGTGAAGGCTTTTCCAGCTCCAGCTCTGACCTGGTGGCTGCATCATAACAGCGAGTAGCAGCCCAAGTACAGAAAAACTTGGTCCAGTTCAAATTAGATTAAAGTGAAAATTAGCAAGTGAGGAAAACTTGGCTACACACGAGTTCTGTTTTCCATTGATGTATTCTAATCTCTACCTCAAAGGTTGTTTTTCTTTAAGGTAGATGTCCAAATTTAATATTGGCACGACCAAGACTAGTTCCACCGAGTCCAGCAGCACTGGTGCCAGCAGTGAGTTTGGACTTCACTCTAAATAGAACAAATATTTGTATCAGTTTGCTGAGTATGTGAGTAATACGAATATTTGCCAAAATTTAAACAAGCTAAACTTAAGTCATGCCAGAAACCCCACCGTTCAGTTTGGTATCGTTGGCAGCTCCCAGGCTCAGGAGAGGCCTAAGTCTGGAAGAGCTGGGGTGTTTTTGGCAACAATAATTTTTTTTTCTCTCTCTCCACATTTTGGAAAATTTGTGCCTCTCTGTATTAATTTATGATGTCATTAAATAATTCTTTTTGCAGCTTGTATAGAAGGAATGTTTCTTTTGAAGATGAGAACTCCCCTGAGGATGGTTATAGTGAAAAATTCCAGCAGGAGGAAAAAATCTCATTTTTGGCCACTTGCATTTCTGCAGTACTGCTGGAGCAGCAAAAAAAGTTATAATATTTTAATTTAGGGTCCTGCTCCAAGGAGGTGCCACGCACTTGCTTGTGACAAAAGGCAGCCCAAATTCAATGTCATGTGAGGGCTTTCAGTGCTTTGATAGTTGGATGTAACAGAAGTCACGAGCCAACAACTTGTTGGTGGGAAGAATAAAGTTTCGTCCGATTTCCTTTCTACAGAGTACAGGTTCAATATTAAAAATGAAAGAGCAGAAAACATTGGGAGCGATGCAACAGAAGCAAAAAGCCTTGTCCAACACGAACTGAAAACAAAACCAGTGTCATGCATGAAACTGCCAGCCAGGAGGTGCCCATCACAGAGCCCCTAAGGAAGGGCCTTCAGGTAGCAGTGTCATGGCAGATGCTCTGCCACTTCTTGCACCAACGCTGGGTGGTACAGAGCAGCCTGTGTTGTACTTAAACTGAGGTGCAGTAGAACATTAAACTCAGGTCAGGCTGCACGGTCTGGTCGAGAACTGCCTGGGCAATGACACAACCTAGCCAGCCCTAGTGATGCCTAGTGAGGCCTAGCAAACCTAGCTAAGCCAAGTGAGGCTGAATGAGGCGTAGTGAGGACAGGCACCTGTCAGTCATGGAGCCCCTCCCTCTAATGGCAGCCAGAACGCATCCCTGATGGACAGCTTCTGGGACTGAGCTTCAGCAGCCGTGGTGTGTTTAAAGTAACAAGCCTTCAGTAATTAAAAGATAGCATAGACCTCCAGACCTTCATGCAGTCCCAGAAAGATGTAACTTCTCAGTGTCAGGAGGGCTGGGTAGTGACAACTCCCCGCCTGCTGCCACTCCCAGCATCCCAGAGGTATGCCATTAGCAGCCAGCACCGGGCTTAGGCACACGTTTCTTCTTTCCATCTGCACGACCTGGGCAGTGGCCTGGGGCCTCGCAGTCCTTGCAATGCTAATTATTCCCATGCGAGTGGAACAGCCTCCACCAAACCATTAACTCTCCCAGTCCATGGTACACTGCGGGCTGGGCATCCGTCAGGAGTTGAGGAGATGACCACGGGTCCCCTTTAGCCATGAGGTGCTGTAAGCACCAGGTATAGGTAGAGAAGGCACAGATGCAGCTCCTCAGGTTTTCTTCCAGAGGAACTACACTCCAGGAGAGGGCTTTCAGCTCAGGCATCTGGTGGTAGTAAGCCCTGAGGCTTTGGGACCTGAGCCTTTTCTGCTCAGCCACCATATGCCTCTGATAGTGTGCACCAAAGCGCAGCCCCAAGCCTGAGTCTGACCTCAGAGCCTAAAAGAGGAAATAAAAGGACATATAAATTAGTGCAAAGTGCTGATAGCTCTAGCTCCATTAAAATCAGGCTTATTTTGACTGATGCTAATTATAAACTTGTTCAAGCAAAAGAAAAAACAGTGAAATGAAAACTGAAGGAATAGCTAGAACAGGTCTAGTTCCACAGACAAATAGTAGACAGAAAGAAGTCAGAACAAGTATCCTGCAAGTGCCAGCAAGCTTTCATCTGGTTTTCTTTTTGTTGCCGTTTTCCTTAGTTTTCAGCAAATACAAATCTTTGGCCTTTAGCCGTGCATTGTTACAGTTTTGATGAATATTTGCAGTGGGGTTGTACTTACAAGCTGGAGGACGTGTCTTTTTTTAAAGAGTATTTCATCGAATGACCATTTTTGTCAGCACTATCTACTTGGATAGGAGTGATTTTAACAATTTTGAAAGACAAAACTTGATAAATGCAGTTTCTAGTTGGGAGGTTTGCACTGACAGCAGGAAATCAGGCCAAATTTGTCCAATGCCTTGGACACTGCCAGCAGGAATGGACGCATCCTTCAATAAATATTTACTAAAGAACAACATGTGCAGAGAACAGTATGTGCGAAACTACTATCTTTCCTTAACAGTCTCTGTCTTACGTAAGGCTGACAACAATGAACTCTGGAGTTCAGCATTCAGCAGAGAGTTGTAAAGGAATATTCTCAGATTTTCCTGTCAGAACCATAAGGCTTAGTCCTGTTTCTGTTGAAGTAGGTAGGAAAACTTTTATAGATTTCAGCATGGAAAGACCAGGCCTCTGATCTTCTTTTCAAGGTTTTCAGCCTTGGCTTTGCTGTGTGCAGGTTGGGTCTGAGGCAGAGAGTAGTTATGTTTGATGGATGACGCAGACACACTCTGCATATTACGGTTTAGTCATGCCCAGTGTGCCTGTGCAGATATGGAGAGAATAATAACATTTTAAATTTAACACATTATATTGTATTTAATATTGGTTGTGTATCTAATAAATAGATGAATTGCTTATGAGAAGAATAAGTCTTAAACCTCTGATTATTCACACTAAATCCAAGCACTCATTTTAGTCTGAAACATAAGAGCAGATTTCCCCAGACATGAGGAATCAATCACAAGACATCCTGGAAAGGTGATGAACTTGCTTTGTGCTTCAGAGGTAATGGGAAACAGTCAGCACGCAATGGATACCTTGACTGAAAGCAAAGGTGACTGCTACCAAGCAACTACGTGCAGGACAAAATATAAGTGGGAAAGGCAATCAATTAAAGTAAAAAATAAAAGTAGTCACATCGTCTTACCTGATGAGACATTTTTGGGTAATGATTTAGTCTTAAACTTACTTACGATAATGGAAAAGGTGATCAAAAAGAGAAAAATATCAAAGATTTTAGCCATAAAAAAAAGTTCTGTTTTATATGAATTGACATTCTTCCTTCCCATCCTTCTACAGACACAATCGGTTCAAAGCTTAGATAGTTTCCCCCTCCCTCAAGCTTTCCCATCATTTATCATTATGAAAGAGAGTAGACAGGTTAGAGGCAGGAAAAACTTCCACTGGGATTTCTGTCCAGTGTCACAGAGAAAGACTGCATTTAAACTTAGTGCTAAAAGTGAGCACATGCCTGTCACACAAACATTTGAATGGATGATCTGTAGTATTTCTACATTTCTTCATATGGAACATGCAAGTAGAGAGGGGGTTTAACTCTTTGTATAAATGTTGCCTGAGCACTCCAAGGCTGGGAGGTGTTAATGCAAGCAGACTGCACGACGTGCATGGAAAAGCAAAAGGGCAAATCTCAGCCTTCAACAAATACTGCACTTTTAGAGAGAGGCAAGTGAGTGCTGAGATAATGATGCCTCTGTGGACCACTTGCCCCCCAGTGTGGCACAGGTGGGGAGCAGCAGGGGTGGCCATGGGATGACACCGATGAACAACGACACACAGACTGTGCTGTGCTTCCCAAGATGGTGCACAAGGAAGATCTGGTCCTGCAAGCTGCACAATTATCTCAAACAATTTCGAAAACAGCTTTAAATGCTTGTCTAAGAACTCGAGTGACATTCAAGATTTCCAGTGCTAATATACTCAGCAATGATTCAGCCTACAGCCATTAGTGAACTACTTAATTTTTTCTCTGTTTCTGTCATGCACAATGTGAAAATAATCTTTACTCACCTCTGCAAAGCAGTTAATTAGATCGCCTGAAAATCAATATTCATACTACAGACAGCAAAAGAATGGAAGCAGGAAGTCAGCAGCAAGGAGCTGAACACAAAGAAACCGTGAACTTGAAAATGAAAACAAGGAGAGAGAGGGAGAAAATGGTATCCAGAAAATAAAAACATTCTTCTTGACAGAGCAAAAGCAACTGGCAGCATGCAAACAAGCCTTCTGAGGATCTGAGTTTTGATGTGGAACACATGCACTTCTCTTTAATTTCAAAATGACAGGGTATTCTCCTACCACATACACTGCATGCCCCATTTCTGAAAGCCTAACGTAGTAATAATTCTTCACTTGGCTCCAATGCCACACTCAGATGTTTCTTGGGAAATATTTTCTTCTTTTTTGTTGTTTCTTAGTGCAGATTGAGATTCTGTGTTTGGCAATGGTTTTCCATAGCCCAGCTTCTTTTGTGTCTTTCCCAGTTTTCTTCTCCACAGATACTGCAGTGCATCAATTCAATGAATCATGATTTCTTCTAATAAAATATTGTCTCAGCCCAACGCCAAAGCCCAGATTTTTACAATAGTGATTCAGTATGAGCAATAATTACAGTAAAAGGGATTTTTGTTGTGCATTTTCTTTTCCTCTGTTTCTGAGGGTCAAAGACTTCCCTAATTATTATCCGTCTGTAAGAGGTGCCTTTTCAGCTGGAGCCTATTAGCTCAGCAGGGCAATGGGTTGCCTTCAGCCATTGCTCCTGGGCTCCACTGCTACTGGCCAGTGTACTCTAAGCTCTCAGCTGCTTTACAGAGCAGCGTGGCTGAGCCTGGCTTTCTGGCAACCCCCTTGAAGAGCTTGGGTTTAAGGCTGTGGTTACTGGCTGTGAGTATCCATTACCCAAATACCTTCAGTAAAGGGATACAAGTCAATAGACAGTTCAGTGAGGCTTTGGCATATAAAAGTTGTTATAACTCACCAAGAGAGATGCAAGAGAAGAGTTGCTTTGTGCAACCCACCATGTCAGGGAGCCAAAAAAAACCCATTTGTTCTGGTTTTGCACAGGCGACCTGGCTGTCTGTGCAAAAAAGCTTTGCATATCTCACTGCCTAAATAGGCAAGATCTGAAGATCTTCAGGGTACCAGCAGCAGTTTTCATGTGTTGGTGCAATGCCTCACACAGAGGAACCGCTGGGAACTACCAATATAAAGTGATAATAATGGCTGTCCGCACATTTCATTTAATAGGGTGCATTCCTTTTTGCAGTATTACTGAAAATCACTAAAATACAAATGAAATAAGAACCGTTCTTTCACTTACTGCTAATGGCAGCCAGTCATGCTACACTTGATAGCCACATATAATGACATTCAAGAAATATTTTAAAATGCACTATGGCAAAATACTACACTATAAATGAGACTTCTGGAGATGTTACCTAAATTAGTCTTGCCTTCATGATATTTAATCATAACAATAAAAGTTAGAGTGCTTTTGCCTTTCCATCAGAAACTGCTCTTATATGTTTTGCTAGCCCTACTCTCTACTGGCAATGTGGTGTCGTGGTGTATAATTTCATAGACACAAAGACACTTCACTACCATAGCTCTCATTATTAAACAATATATTTTAATTGTCACCACCTTTCTCATATAGACATGGGCCAAATCTATCCTTATTGGCTTCAACTGAGCTCCACAAGGGATGGATTTGGCTCAATATATATAAAAATACAGCAAGTCAAGTCATAAAAAGAAATGTTTGGGTTTCTTTTTTTTATAGCAGTCAATGCTTTTTGCCATAAGAACACACATGCCTGGCCAGTAAAATCCCATGATAAAGGACTAAAGTGTTTAAGACTTCATATGCAGAATAGTCCGTGGTGTTTAATTACAATAGCAAAAGATGCCATGTTATAAAAGCATTTCTTACCTGGAGAAGGGATCCATGCTCTCCAATGAAGCTTAATTACCCAAAGCATGCTGAGTTTTTCCCTCCTGGCAATAACCTCTAACACCAATAACTCTGCTGTTTCTTTTGACATCTGAATAGCTGAATATTGTTAATTTTTGTTCTAATTTCCTTATTTGGATTATAGCCTTCCACAGTTTTACTTCTGAGGAAAGATTTGAATATTATAAGAGCTCCATTCCTGGGACATTCCTCTTTCTTTCTCCCACTTTTCCCTGCAGGATTTCATGCTCTCAGCCCTGTTCTGGCACTCCTGCTCCCCCATCTCTTTACGCCTTCCCAGCATACTTGGCTCCAGATGTAGATTTATGCATTTCCCCTCTTGCGACTCTTTCCAACCCCACTAGAAAGGTTTCAGCTTCATCACAGACCCAGAATATCCAAATTTCTGCATCAAGAATTTACTTAGAAGCATTAAAGAAAACGCCTTGCCTGCCTGTAAGTCCCAAGCACTCTGGAGTCCTTTGTTTTACAGCTCTCACAAACACACAAATGTGCACAGGGCAATAATGCTCTGAAGTGAGGAATGGAGCTTATAAGGAGTCATGTTTTCCTTGTGTAAAAAAAAAAAAAAACCAACAAAAACAACAAAAACAAAACCCAAAATGTCCAACCGATATTGTTCTGGGGAAACTGAGTCTCCATTATTTATTAAGTTATATTAGATTTATAGCTCAGATTTGTGCTGAATTTTTATTAATTCTTAAGGAGAAGACAATTTTTATATAGAAAACCTGCTTTCTTCAGGGCGGGGATGGAACCTCTCCCTTGGAAAACGCTGTGATATTGAGCCATGATTTAGAATCATCACCTGTGTTATCCTCCTCATCCTCACGCCTGCATCCCCAGCTTTTGATGAAGTCAATTTCCTGAGTGCATGTGAAAGCCTGTGGCTGCAGCCTGGAACAATCCTACCTCAGTGCTTCCCTTGTGTTGTTGATCCTTTAATTTCCTCCAGCCGACTCCTGCAGGGGACTAGCTCGAAGTTTTATGCTACTCTTTTGGACTAATCATTTACGACTGACTTAAAAAAAAAAAAAGAAGAAAAAGAAAAAAAAAATCACTCACATACGGCTACTGCTAGATAGAAGGGTCACTAATTGGGATGTACTTCTAGCCAAATGGCAGCAGAGGTTTAACAGCAGTTCCCAGGGACTGAAAAATTGCGCCCAAAGCTTTATAACCAGACCAGTTATTTAGAATCTTATTCAGAAATTATGGTTGCAATCTATAAAATACCTCTGCAGTGCAAGTTTTCACACCTTTAAAAGCTAGGCTAGCAGAAAGTCATATAAAACTGATTAATAGAAGAAATCATAATATCAAGAGAATGATCTCCTATTCTGCCTGGATATGGGAGTTACACACAAAGCTCTCATCTGCATTGAATTCTGTGTTAAAAACGCAAAATCTAAGAGTGTTTGAAATTACAGATCTGAAAGAAAGATTGGAAGTTTAAAAATGTCTTAGGGGTTAACGGTGGGCTAATGACAGAACAAGAAACACGATAAAATACAGAAGGACCATACATTCATTTATCCAACATTATCGATGTGAATGCACAGTAAAACAGATCACAGCAGTAACTTTATTGTACGAGAAAAGCAATATTCATTAAACATTTCTTTTGTGGAATCTACTACTTTCCAGCTTAAAGTTGAGAATGTGATGCCCATCTCTCAGACAACATCGCTTTTACTTTATTTTTTTTATATATAATGTTTACTACGTTATCTCAGATGTGATTGTTTGCAACAACCACTCTGTAACTGTTGTGTCTTTTTTGAGGTATCCAGATGAGGACTACCACGACAGCAGTGATCCAGGAGTAAACACATAGACACGAATGGTCAACCCTACTTCTTGTTTTTGTATTCATGTACATTACAGGTAATAAAATTGTGTTCAAGGAGTTCTTTTTAATTACACTGAAGGACGGATTGATGCCATTTGGATCCAGTATATGCTCCAGCTATCACTATTGACTACTGTTGTTCCTTACACAGGCACATTGCTCCAAGTGAAAGCAAAGTCACACCACGTTTTGGAGAACAGAACTGGGTTCTGTTGCTATTTCTGGCTGCATCTGGCTCAGATTCACTTACACAGTGCGGGTAGGAGCTGGTAATTCAACCCTTTCACATACTCATGATAAAAATTTGAAATTCAATTAAAAAATTATTCTGGCATACTAAGTCAAGTGTGTCTCAAACTGCTCCAGGAAACAGAAAGAAGGAGATAGAAAGTCTGAAGTGGCCATTTAAATGAATGGTTATGTATGGCAGAAACAGAAAAATCTCGAGCAGCAGCCGATTTATACGCTGCTAATTCCTTCCTTAGACGATCAGACTTAGGCCGGTCTGATTTCAGCAGGAAAATCTCTGCATAGAGATCAACACTGGTCTCAAGCATAAGATCCTAATTATTTGAAAGGCATTTGTTTTCATAGCTTTTTTTTTTTTATGTGTCCAAGTCGATGGCATTTTAATGCCTTATTAAATGGTTGTTTTACAGCAGCCCGTCTGTTCAGCCTCTGTGCCCATGTCTGTACTTTGTGCTGCAGGATTTCACCTTTCATGCTGGCCAAAAAATATTTTCCAAATTCCCTATAAAAGTTTTCGATATTTCCTAAGACAAATAGAGGTGTTTTTTTTTTTTACATACTCTAAAATGTCATTGATATGGTAGATATGACATGTGCACCTCTCCAATTACGGTGTGCTTGCAAAAAGGTGAAGGCTTGTGCTCATTACAGGGATATTCTCAGCTAGCCCAGGCCCAGCTTTATGTGATATTTTTTTTAATTACATAAACAAATGCAAAATGTTTTCATTTCTGTTTTTCTTTAATTCAGTTTAAATCCCAGCAATACAAAATAAGTGAACATTCCCCTACTGTGCTTTTAGCCCAGACACTGCCACGTGGGGTCTCTAAATGCACGAGAAGTAAAAAATGAACCAATTCAAAACCTACCTGAAATAAAACGAAACTGAGGAGACAGTTTTGTATCAAATTACCATCAAGCACATGTGAGGTGAACAAACATTTGAATGTGAAAAAGAAGGTACATTTTAAAATGATATATTTACTAGCATGCTGACAACACTTCCAGCAAAATGCTCCTGTTAAACACGTGGTGAAACACTTTGCTTTGTTGAAGGCGAGTGGCAGAGCCCCCGCTGACTTCTGTGGGGCCAGAGTTTGTAACCAGGTAGCTCTTTCCCATCACTCACACACAAAGATTGTACCACCTCTCCGCTTACCCCAGAGTATCTTTATGGAGTTAGCATGTAATAACAAAATCCTTTACTTATCTGTCTCATTAGTCCCGATGAGTTTGCGGTAGAGATCAGGAAAATCTTTTAAGATAAAGTATAATCTGAATTGCCTGTTTTCCATTTTTGAGGGTTCTGCAGCAGTAAGCAAGAATGAACAGACGACGGGAGCAGCCAGACCTACAAAAGAAATAGTATTTTAAGAGTACTGTACTTAAGGGAAAAAAAAAGGTTTGCCTTTGTACATAAAGAGCTCTATTCATTAAAAGAAGTTTTTACAAATGTGGTTATTTCAAATAGTCAAAAAGCGTGAAATACACTTAAAATGAGTAACATTTGTGGGCTTTCCTATGGTTTAAATACATGCCATGCTAATAAAGCTCTCCTCACACCTCTTCCTCACTCACAGTCTTTGGCCTCGTTCTGTGAGGTGGTTTACTCGGCGGGAGCTCAGCACTCTGCTGGAATGAAACAATGGTTGAAGTCCCAGCTCTGCAAAGATGTGTGGAGTTTACAGGGATCCAGAAGGAATCACCTGTACCTGGTGCCCAGCATGGCACACACCGCAGTGCCCGGCATCGAACCCACCAAGAGCACTGTTACACTGAAGAGCTAAGTGGGCACAGTAAAGCTGAAACGAGAATGGACATGGAGGCACACAAACCTGAAACCCTACAGACCCCACCGGGTCCATTTTTAAAGCACAGATTGCTTTGAGTTCCGGAAGCAGAATCCATGCACTTCCAAGCACAGCCAGACCAGAGACCCCCAGCGCTGGTGCAGAAACAGTTGAGCCTGCTGTGTAAGAGCAGCCTTGCTTCTGCAGGAGGCCTTCCCACGTCCCGTCAGTTTGCTTGTCCTTCCCACTCTCAGTTTTAAAATGGGCCTGGCACTTACACTGTACACAAAGCGTATATCAACTGCTTACACATGGAACAGAACTGCTTCATGTGTCATGAAGTGTTTCCTCTTCTGATACAGGTCAGTGTTGTTGGACAGCCCATAGTAGCTTTGCAGTGCTACTGATTTAGATTCAAGCTCATTCAGCTGAGGTCTAACAAAGTGATGAAAATCTTCACAGAACAGATTTTACAGTGTGCAATCCCTCCTGCTGCGTGAAGAAAGCTTTAAATAGCTCTCCAATGAAACAACCACATTAAAATCAGATTATTCAGAAGTACTCTTTTTGCTTTTGTCCTCTCGGTTCTCAGCTCCCTATGATGCCCAGCACTTCAGCTAGCTGTTTTTAAAAGAAATGCTCTCAAAACCATGACCTTATTTGCCTCTCCTTCTAGATCTCTGCTATCACGCTCTGCTGCTGCACATCAAGGAACTGAGAGGAACACAGCGTGACAGCTCCACAATGGCCCAAGTATGACAAACATGACATGTTTTGGAAAGTTTTGCTTTAGATACAGTAACTTCAAAACTGGACCCGTTAGCTACAGCACAAAAAATCCTTCAAATTTTGAAGCGTTTAGCAAGGAGATGACCTGTGCAACCTGGCCTAGGGAGCATATTTTGGTGGGGGAATTGGACTAGATGATCTCTAGAGGTCCCTTTCAACCCCTACAATTCACAGTTCACACACAGAGACCCAAGAAACCATCACAGTATTTCACAGATGGGTAGACATAAAAATACACGTGTGTCAGTCAGTATCTATTTTTTACTAAGGCACAGATCTTCTTTGCTTCTCTATAACAAGAGAGAAGGAGAATTTAATGGCAACATCCCTTGCTGAACGCTAACAAATTAATCAAACCCAAAATACTCAGCAAACTTCTGTCAGGAGAAAGTCATGAATAATAAAGCCTTATGTTCCTTCAACGCTATTATGATTTACCAAAATGCCTACAGCTCTGCCCCCAGCCCAATGCCTGCCCCAGAGAAGGCAGACATCCACCAGGGCAGCGTCCATCAGCTGCCTGCTGAGGCTCTGTCCAAGCTATATATCCTTTTCCAAAGAGACGGCAGTGAAAATGCTCTACAGGTTTAACCATTGTCAGATGTTCTTTGAGTGGAATATTAATTTCTCTCCTGAGAACCTAAACGTTTTGTTGTAATAAGCCACCATCCTCTCAAACCCTTTGATTCGCTCTGTCAGTGTTGCCCCCAGCCCAGCATCTGTGTCCAGCCTGGAAGGTGTCTGAAACATGGGAGGCAGGAATGGGAGCAGGAACATGGATTTTTTCAAAGTCTGAACATGTTAAATCACACCATGCTGCCCGCTGAAATGGTTTCCTTCTCATCAAATGCATACAGTGGTTTTACAGCGTTAACAAAGCCACAAATAAGCTGTCTGAAATAGCAGTAGCAGTAATCTGTAAGAAAACCTCAAGCCTTTACCTGGCCGCCACTGTCTGGGGAGCTGGTCAGGGCTGTCCCGCCTCCATTTGCTTTTTGTCTGTGCAAACCATTCCCTGGCTGACTGCGGACTCATAATGAGTTACTTCTGCCTGCAATGATTCACTTGTCTTTGGATTTGATTTCAGGTTGATGACTTTCAGCACATTACAGACCATTTACCACTACATCAGGCCCTGCTTGAGTGTTTTCCTTCATACTGAGATATCATCTAGAGATAATGTGGAACAGACATGCTGCATGATACCTGCTCCCCATCCTCTATGGCTTACAGGTGTGGTGCCAAAAGACATCTTTTCAAACTGCAGTAGGCCCAGTCTTGCTCTGGAGGCTGTTCCCTCCCCTGTTGCTGTTATTGGCTCTGCTGGCTCTGGTCAGGCCACCATTTGACTTTAATCAGAACTCAAGTGAGGTCCAAAAATTGTTGAAAGCTCACTTATCCCATCCCTGTTCATTTCCTTGATGCCCAGTAGCAGTTCTTACCGCTCTGCTTTTGTTGAGCAGCAAGGTGCTGGGTAATGTGCTGCTTCCCCTCAGCATCAATCTGTGGTAGACCACTGTGTGCAGGCCGTGTATTTATTGGATTCAGAGAACTGATTTTTAGCTGGAAAAAAAACTTTCAGGGAATCTAAACAGTACGCCAAAGCCATGACCGTGGCACAGCCATGTTTTTATCCCTGCTAACAGCAGCATACCACCGTTCTCAGTGGTCCCAGCAGGGCAGGAAGGTCTGGCATGGACCAGTGTAACTTGCAATCAGTTCATCATTTCAGTGTATTAGCACGGGAGACAATTAAGCTCTTCCTCAGACCTGCAAGGGCACGAGCAGCTAACACTTCTGCAAAGGCCCCTAAAATGAGATTTCCATCGCTCTGCCACAAGGAACTGCTGTACCAGGAAAATCCGTGCAGTCTGCAGGCACTGTGCTTCACCTGAGCCACGTAATTAAAGAAAATTTCCGGAGATTTAATTTGTAAGGCAGCATTTCCAGCAGATTTAACTCTGTTACTAAGCATAATGAAATCCAAATCCTTTCTTAGCTTATCCATCATTTTAGCCACATTTCTTGCTCTGAAGTAGAGGTCTGATTTTCAAAACCAATTTAACCACTTTTGGGATGTGTCATGTCTCCCAGCAGTCGCTGTCTCTGCTTGCAACCAGTTTATCCTTTTTCAGTCTGCCTAGTCAAATAACTTCAGTTTGAGAAAGGGTGCTTTATTCAATTCATTTCACAGATCCTCATATACATTCAAAAAGCAAACTGACCAAATCTAGAGAAAAGCTATGAGCTTTATCCTCATTCCTTTGGAGCCCAGCACTTTCAGCTTCATGTCTTCACATTTCCTGAACTGATTGAAGAACCTTCCCTAGACATTTCTGAGCCTCTGTCCTGGCCAGCCTCACTTTATGGCCAATTTTTTCATAAGTCTAATATTTAACTGAACTACTTCCTTTAATTTTTCCACAGCTGCCAATTTTCCTTGTTTTACAAACCAAGATTATCACTTTTCCTAATTGTACAGTAAGGCCGGGGATCAGATTAGGATCGCCCCTTTTCATCATTCATTTTATAAAGAGTACTTGAGTTACAGGATTTGGCTGCAAGGAACCCCAGTTTCTGTCCATCTTTCCAGTCATTCATCAGGGCTGGGATTTGAACAGACCATATGTGCTTCTTACAATGCCCATAGCTCAAAAGTAGAGGGTAATTTTATTTTTTTGAGCTGATTTATTGGTAGATTTTAAATCACAAGAATATTTTCCTCCTAATTTCTCATCTCACAGAGATCACCAACTGAAAATCTTTTTCTTAAGCCGTGGATTTCAAATGTGACCCAAGACTCTTTGATTTCATTCCAAAATTGATATTTTAGCTTATATCTTCATATGTACTGGGGAGCAAGCTCCAGGCCGGCCAAAATTCTTCCAGTAAAATTTCTGAGCGATGGCAGCCAGATTGCTGGACAAGACAGGGATCTTGGTGATTCATTTTTGGAGGTCTCTATGCATTCTTACCATCTGGCCAGAGAATTTCATTGATGGTCCTCACTTTCGAAGAGGACTTCCAGACATTTCAGATTCTTGTTGTAAATGTATCCACCCATCTTTGATTTCTGCAAGTCCTTCCTAAAACAAGGTACTTGGGAAGGGGAAAAAAAGAAAAGAGAAGCACCAACGTTTCAGATACCAGCGTTTAAAAACGTTGTCTGGATGTTCTGAATTAATATGGTGTTAGAAGCTGCCAAATGGCTGCATGCCAAGACTCAACCCAAGGTGTATTTTTATGGCAAAGCTATAAACCCACAAAATAAGTGCTTTATAATGGAAATTCTGACACATTTTTAATATTAAGAGCAGAAATATACTGGTTGTGGTAAATAAGTATTTGACAGCTGTGGTACTCCCTTGTCAGCTGTTCTGCCTTAGCAGGTCTCGTTTGATGGTGGGATTCCTCCTTTATCTCATTGTGTTCCAGCCACGTGGTTTTGGGGCCGATGGGTTTAGCTACATAAATTCTGGAGCCTCTCAGTACCTTCTGGTGATTACAGTGGAAAGCAACAGCTGGGATTCAAGAAGTAGTGATGTCTGCTGCATCCTGAAGCTCATGGCACTGACTGAGAGTGGCTTTCCTCAGATGAGAGATGGGACGTTTCCTTCAGCATCACTCCTTTGGAGTGGCACTTGGCACATGGTGACAAGTTACTGTGGCTGGGAAGAAGGTTGAGCACAAGAGCATTGCTTTCAGTTTGAAACTCGCAGGCAGAAACCATCTTGGGATGCTTGTTGGTGTTAGAGCTATGGACCAACCCACACAGAGGAAGAACAGAGCCACCTCAAATAATATTGAGGATAATCTACCAGTTGAAATGCCACACAAATAAACGTAATCTAAGATGAGAATGTTCAAAACTTCTCCCCAATCAGCGCACTGCAGCTCTGCATCTGATCTGTCTGTACTGCATATGTTAAACCTGAGATATACAAATACAGATAGCTTTCCTATCCCACACTTCTTGATTTGCAGAAATGGTCTTTGGGAAAACCAAGAAAACAAATGACTCAACCCCTGACTGTCAGAACAGAGTTTGAGACACACACCCACAAACTTATGTACACATATTGAACTTATTTCATACTTTATACACAAGTTGGAGAGAAAAAATCGCGACTCAAAGTGAATGAAATCTAAATAGCTGACAAACAAACAATGATAGATTATACTTTTCAAGTAGCATGCAAGCCTCTCTGTCATAAAAGTAAGTTTTTCTACCCTTAATGCATAGATTAACTGCAGCAGCAAATAATAATGCAGAAAACTGTTTCTTTTGAAGGAAAATGGAGAGGAAATGAAAACCAAACTACACATTACTCAAAAATAATCTGTCTGGAGATGAAATAAAACATTTGTGCCTATGAACCAAGATTCATACCCTTACTTCCAACGTCTTCCACTAACGCCCCTAGGAAATTTAACACAATTAATTTAATGTTCTAAGGGGTATGCTGGATGGAGGGAAGCAGAGCCTGGGGCATACTAACTGGTTGCAGTCTTTGAAGGAAACTAACAGCTTAAAGACACAAGTAAATTTTACTTGTATCTTGAGGATATCATTCATAAATTTACATTAGCTTAGTTTGGTAAATTTTAAGGGCGTTTATAGAAGGCCTAAAAATCAAAGCCTTAAACAAGAGCATTGTTTTGTTTCAAATCACAGGGCGGCTGCTCATCAGATTTGAAAACTTCTGTGGTACTCCACAGAACTTCCTGTAAAAACAAAATTCTGCATAATGACTTAAGACAGGACTGGGATACTACTGATCAAACACAAAATTGCATACAAGTCCAGAATCGGATGGAAGCTGCTAGCAAGACAGAAGATGAACAAATCTTATGGGTATGTCTGGACACGTCAATAATTATGCAAGTTTTTAAAGGGCTACAAATTCAGAATAAAGTAATTCATCACTTACACAACCTTGTGCTTTCTCATGCTGGACAAATTGGTAGTTAGCTGAAATGTCTGCAACCCATGCCAAAGAAGAAATACCTTGGTGGTTATGTGCTCTAATTCTCTTTGGAATTATGTCTGGTATGAGAAACACTGGCTTCAATCTGAATTAGGAGATCATTCATAAAGACACACACCTTGCACCAGGTACAGCTAATACTGTTCTAAAATGTGGTTCTCTACCATTGCTGATCTATTAAGTCTAGCTAGTCTGTCTTTCAAGTCTGTATATTTACACATCTACTCTACATATCTTTCAAGTTTAGTGGCTTGTTTTATGTTGGTAGATAGATAGATAAGGTACTACTGTATTTTTAATGATCTAGTAATGGAGGTTATGCTCCGGCAAACTTCTGTCACCCAACAGCACAAAATGGTCCTGACTTCTGCCTTCAGATCTCTTAGTGAGTAGTGGTACCTGTTGCATTTTGGGCTTTTTACTTCAGTAAGCTTCTTGGGTGCTCCGAGTATGCACACACACACACGGTTAAATGTTAACATCCTTTTGTGCAATAAAAAAATCAGCTCTGATGCAACTTGATGAGCTGAAGGAAAATATCAATGTGTGGGGAAAGAGCCTTTGGCAAGACAGTTTATTTTTCTTGCCGTGAAGATCAGAATTTTCTTTATGATTAGTCTCATATGTTTCGTACTGGTTACTCAGGTTAATTTTTTTCTAATGCAAATTAATGTTTATGTTAGTTTAATGTCTCTGTTTGGAGGCCATGGGAATGCAGCCTCAGTGTGGGTACACGCCCAACTGTGCCTTGCAACTGAGGACAAGGAAGGAGATGGACAGCAGCTCTTGTTGCTTCCCAGGCCTGCTCTGCAAATCCACATGGTCCACAGTGGTTCCTTTGGACAAGCATTCCTCCTTTTATTAGCTCTTTTCTGCTTTTCTGGGTAAGAAAATCAATGGAAAGTTGATTAAAATATTTGGTTTTGGTATAAAACAAAGATAACCTGGGAAAAGTACTTCAGGCAGATCTCTTACAACCGAAAGAATTTAAAATGTTTTCTCAGTTTTACTTTCTTTGGAAGAAATGGAAACTGAGAGGTCCATTTATTGGTTACAGTGATGCTCAGGAACCTTGCGGGCCAAAATGTCTCCTTCTGACACAACTTAAGTTAACAAGTTTTTGTTAAAAAGTATTAACTATTAGATCTGAAGAAAAGCATACAACTTTCACCAATGAGATGTAAAAATCTTAACTTAGTGGACCTCTACTGACCAGAGCAGCAGAAGAGCTAGAGTATTTCCACGATGGTATAGGAGCAGGATGTGGAAAGCTGGAAGGTCACTGGAAAAAAATACTTGCCATAGGAACTCTGTTTTGAAGTCAATAGGGAAAAAGTGAGGGATATAAGCCATGAGTGTGAACGCAACCCCAAGCAGGGGGGTGCTGCTGTTACAGAACTGCTGCCTCTCCTGGTCTACAGCGAGAATTCTGAGTGTTCCCCAGAATGGCCACCCTACACCACTGCACAAAACCCACGTACCTGGACATTGCACAGATGCAGAGAACTGGTCCAGCATAAATCTGACACAGCAGAAATCCTAAAATCAATCAGGCAAAGATAAATCTGACTCTTCGGCCCTGTCTAGACTGTGAGAAGATGAGTTCTGTCCTGCTCTGCCAGGGTTGGAGGGGATGTGGTCAGCTGGTACGTCTGGTCATGTGTGTGGTTGGAATGCACTAAACTGAGATTGTTTTGCAGAACCAGCGTTTGCTGAACATATTACTCTAACCCTTGCTGGGCAGACAACGTCAACCTGCCAAATACAGAAAATGAGGTTTTGTTAAGCTACTTGTTATGAGCTGCCCAAACCTTGACTGCAGCTGAATGAAGAATGCCCAGTGTTCCCATGGAGAACACATGGCTTAACCAGAATATGGGAGGTCCTTTCCTCTGAGAAGATGACAAGTCTAGGAATAATTGTTAAAATAAATACTTGAAAACTTGGCTCTCTCTCTTCACCTACACAGAAAGGAACAGCTAAATCCATAAGCCAGAGTTTTTGAGTAACTTTTAAGAAGTATTCCCCCTTTGAACCAGTTAGGAGCATACTTCGATCTTTGTGTATGAAATAGTTCAGCTTTCAGAGTAATTTTGACAAAGTCCAATCTTATTTCAAAGTGTAATTTGTGGCTTCAGTATTTACAATGTCATTTTGAAGAAATGTGAAAAATATAATTCATTTGGTACAGTTTGAAGTCACAGATGTTACAAACTGAAGATAAGATATTCAAATTTTCTACTTCTTTTGGAATTTTAGTTGTACCTATGGGACAAAATTTCTTTCTTCACAAGGTTCCCGTGTTCCCAGACAGAACTCCAGTCGATTTCAGGATGATATGATTTCTACCTCACATTAGAAGACAGAAATTGTCTGAAAGTAAATTCTGGATCTTATTAAGAACTATTTTTCTTTCCAAGTAATACTACCCTATAAGTATATATAGTATAAACCACTGTAGTAAAGGAATATTTATATGAGTTATTTCCATACAAGAAGAAAATGGTCAAGAAATACAGCACACAACCTTCTTATACCAATGTGACACTGCTGAGCCACGTGTACAGGGCTGTCTGAAATGGCAAAGCTTGAGATAAAGACTGGGGTACACCACAGGAGAGACTATTGGAGCACAGACTAATGGAAAACAAAGAGAATGGAAGACGTTCATTGACTCCAGTGCAAAGCACAACAATAAAAACACAGATCATTGCAAATAAAAGCTTATGTTGACACAAACCTTACCGAATGTAGCACACAGTTTTGTATTTATAATACTTAAAATGCAAAGACTCAATCCTGCCAGCTCTTTAATGGGAGTACGTACAAACCCCGTTGTCTTATTTGTGATTGTTTATATAAAGTTGGATGAACTGTACTACCTTCAGTTGCCTTAGAAATAACACCTCTAATATTTTGACAGAATAAGCCATGCAGTACTGCTTGTGCAAAGAAGGATTGGACAAGAGCGGCAGCACCTTTGTGCAGAACAGCTTTAATGCATGTTCCCCAGAAGAAAAGGGGTATGTGTTCTCTAGATGGTAAAATACAACACACCTTCGTATACAGTATATTTGAACTCATCCAGGGCAGTTTGGAAATAAGCAAATGCAGAAGACTCTATCTTCAGAACCCAGACAGAAAAATGGCTCATGTTCCTGAGAACTTTTGTTACCAGGGAGTGAATTTTTGCAGGAGGCACCAACAAAATTAAAAATAGGTGGCAAAGACAGAGCTGATTAAACGCTTACGAAAAGTAACATCCACTATCTCCACTCCTTTCCAACAGACATCCCCATCTGGAATGTATTTTTAGGATGCTCATTCCTTCTCACAGGTTCAATGCTACCCGTTTCACACCATTTAACTATTGAAAGCTCTTGAAATTCCGGACCAGAGCAGCCAGAGCCCAGTGTATTTCAGAGTGATGTAGCTAATGTGTCAGACTTGTAAAATAGCTCTTAGTGGTAGACCTCCATTTAGAGAAAGACGGAAACTAGCTTTAAATACTTAAGGCTTTAATATCTAGTCCATTACGCTGCAGCAAGGTCTTGTAAAGAGTCAATTATGGGATACTTCTGATTTGATCCACATGCAAGGGAAATCCGTTTCTTTGCCTTTAAAGCTCTGTAGTAAGTGTCCTGTTTAAATAATTAGTGACACTTTTTCTTTGATCAAATTGATTCACATTGTTATTCTTTTATGTTAATTTAAAGCTTAATCCATGTAAAATCCAAGACAGATCTTAATCCATCACTCAGAGGGCTTTTACCAAAGGGCACTATCATGAGATTGTCCAGAAAACACGACACATTAGTTCACCACTGTCTTTAACTTGCAATGCTGGGTTTTTCTCCCCCTTTTGGAACTCTGGGAATCACCAACTAAGCTGATACTAGTAGCTCAGGTAAACAGTACACAATTGAGAAATAATTCTGAGCAGAGACATAAAGCTAGCAGCTACTATGGGACAAAGCCTATTCTCCCATGTTTAATGACGAAGCCAAAATCTCAGCATTTCCTTCCATTAAAAGTGTGTTTAATCGTGGAAAATTTTCTAAAGTAAACTGCAGCTACTTTAACTTATATTCTTCCTATGAAGATTTTTACTCAGAGCTTAGTTGTCCAGGTTACGGGGAAGTTAACAGCAACAAAGTTGAAAGAGATTTCAGGCCAGACAGAGCGAGTTAAGGTGCTCAGCCAGTAAAGTAGGTAGAAGAAAATGTTCCCTCAATATTTATAATTTCTTGTCCATGCTCTTCTCTTTGGTATGAGTAAGACTCTGGTAATAGAGTTACCTATACAAGTAGATAAATATTTAAGTTTTGTCCAAGCTCATAAATTCAGCAGACCATGCAAACTCTTTACTTGCTGTACACTCACAAAAAAATTGCATCAGTAACTCTACAGAGAAGTATAAATAAGCTTCAGTGTTAACTGAACATGAACTGATCATTTCTGGACAGAAGAGTTAGATATTAGGATAATGTTTTGGATACTTGTATGCTTTCTACTATTAATTTTTAAAACTGTAACGTTTTTAGAGAGCAGCACTGCTCTTTAATGACAAAGCAGACACAGGAACTGCTCTGTTAAAATACTGCTGTGTGTTTCTTCTTAAGGCTTGATGAAGGAGTCAAGGGTTTTCCCAAAATGTAAATACGCCACTACAAAAGACCTAAGTCAATATTTCACCAAAAATAATTAATTAATTATTTTAAGGAGAACCACGATGATTATTTGGTTTAACTTCGTGACAAAATCCTCAAGTAAATTTTTTTCTATATAATAAGTAATGGAACATAATTACTGCAAAATTCCCACTTGAACATGAAGAGCTGGGTCTTGAGGACCTCTGCTGTTCAGACTGTGCACTGTACAACCATGTTCAGATCACCATCTGTACTCAGTAGTAAAAGGGAAGGATTTTGTCTCTTCAGCATTACTCTAGCTGTGCATATCACCCTCACACTGAAATGTGAACGATCTCTTACCTAGCATGATAACTGTGGCACACTGGTGAGAGGATCTCTCACCAAATCCACCATTTACAAAGTCAGAGGCTAAAACAAACATTTAAGTAACTACTATTTCAATCCACATGCCTAAATATGTACACGGACAATGAAAATGGAATATTTTCCTTCCACCATTTCAGATAATGTAGAATAAGAGGAAACTCACAAATAACAACAGAGAGTTCAAAGCACCAAAGATAGAGAACATACAATCTGATTTGGTCTACACTGAGAAAGCAAACTGAAGATGAAATCTTTGTTACAGAGTTCCTTCTATGGAGGAATATTCTACATCTTCAAGGACAGCAGAACATCAAAACATGTAACACTCAAAAGCTTGAGACAAGAGCAACAGCCCAGAGTAGACAGGTGACAGGTTGGCATAAGAGCACTGACTGTGACCCGGTCACCTCGATCCGGAGATGCCACTGGCTGCAAACACCTCCTGTGTACCAGGGAGGAATGCTGGAGTTAGTGTTACAAATGCCAGTGTGAAAAAGAATGCATTGTCACTATAGAGGCACTTCTAGGGAGCATGAAAAAGGCAAGCATTTCATTCTGTCCCCTAGGTTTTGTACATCTGAGCATTGCATGCGTAGAGTTCTAACAGAATCCACCGACTTCCACACGCTACATGAATACAAAAGCTGCTGAGATATATTGCAATATTAAGCTGCTAATTAGCCTTTATTAAGGAATAGGTTTGTTGATTTTTCTGTAAAGCTGGGTAGTGATGGTGCCCCAAAAGCACTGTCTGCCTTCTGACCAGCAGCTGGAGGAAGCCCAGCCTGAAGTGCAGGCACTGCGCTGGCTCCAGCCGCTGTGTCCTGCCCTCAACAAGTATTCTCCTTTTAGAGGTATTAAACCTTGGCAACATCCAGCACAGTTCCCACTTAAGCTGAAGTAAGTACATGTACAGAAGGGCTCTGTCAACATATCTGAGTGGAAAGATGTTTGGATTAGCTAAGAAAACCTATTCCAAATCTCAGATAATAAAATGTCCACCTAAATCCTAATTGCAACTTTCATCTTGTGTCTTAGAGCTCGCCACCAGCTGATGTGCCGATACAGATCAAGTGTTTAGTTTGATAAATGCGGCTTACTGGGGTCTTGGTATTGCTGACTGACAGAGTAGCTGAATAGGATCCAGGCTTCTAAAGGTGATTATCTGCCTAAAGAAGGAAGAAGATGAGCACAGGACAACCTTGTTTGTCATTTTGCGCACTTAATCAGACAAAGCTCATAATACCAAGAGCTTCTCTATACTATCAAAAATAAAACAAAAGCAGCTTTAAATAAATTACACTACCATTTTACAGAAGGGAAATCCATATGCATACACTGAGCATTATCTTTGGGTTGCTATTTTCCAACACTTGTAACAGGAACACTAAATCATATTCCTAAGGAGTCTTTCTTTCCTTAGAGCGCTGAGTTCAGAGCTTATTGCAGCCAGATTTCACTGTGCAGTACACATAAAGCAGCACTCTTATTTTAAACACTACACCCAGGCAGAAAGTTACTAGATAGCAAGACCCATCTTGTTAGTTTAGTTTGTTACCTAACACATAGAAATATAATGTCCCTCCAAATCAGATACCAGACTATCAGGACTGAAGCATTAATGCCACTTCGGTGTGTAGACACAACACCAGAGTTATAGGGGCACTGCTTTGTCCTTGTGTCACTACAAGAAATGGAGAAAGCAATTCAAATGTAGCGTGATGCTACACTTACAGTTAATATACAAAGCTTTATTTTTGAAGAAGGTCAGTGATCATTGTCCCTCTACACCTTGTTTTCAGGTTTGTTGTTTTATACGAGAAAGATAAAAAAGCAAACAGTTTTCATGAGTCATTTTAATTTCTCTTTACTTCCAAAGGGGAAATCTGAGAGAGGCAAAAAAGAACTATCCCTGTTTCTGCCTAGGGTTAACGTAAAATCTGCATTTGTGTCACTAACTTTTATTATGTTAAAAATTGTTGGTTTTTTTTTTGATTTGCATTTCTTTAACCAACAGCTCTTAATGCTGCTGTAAATACAGACTGGGGCATTAAAGGTAGACAACCAAAATACGGCCAAATAAAAAGCAGTGAGGAGGTACTCCACTGCTGAAACGAAAAATAAGAATAAAAACAAAACTTCAACCTTAAACGAGCAATAGCAATGCCTAAGTAACACCACACTGATACCAGAGCTTCAAAAGTAACAGAGGAAAAGATCTCAGCAGAAATACGGAAAAAAAAAATTGCAGAAGAAAAGCAGACATTCAGAATTGCCCATATCTTGTTATTGTTGTTAGCACGACAGCCTAACAGCAACTGAACCCCTGTTTTGCACTGAGAGGTCTCAGTCTTCACCCGTATATCCTGTATAGCATTTATTTAAGCCATCAATGCTTATAAAATGAATTTCCAAAGTAAAGGTCATTTTACTCAGCCTTCACCATGCAGGGAGGCTCACCAACAATGCAGGGTCCAGCACTGACACTCAGAATGGCACTTTTTGGTTGTTCAGTGGCATCAGAATTAAAAGTGTTTTAATTCCAATTTTTGAAATTTATTTCTTACTGGCAGTGTTATTTACCACTAATTTCATGGGCAAAGCTTTTGATTATCGGTTCTGTGGATTCGAGCAATTTCCAAGTGTCTTGTAATCACACCTAATTCTACATGTAGATCATTACAAGGATAAAGCTGTTACACTTGTAATGGTATTTGTCCTACTTTGAACATTACCAAACTGTTTTATCTAATCCTTTAGGAAATACCATAATGAGGCTCATCTAATGGCTTCTATTAGTTGGGAAGGCAAACTAAAAGATTTAGCTCCTCAGTCTGTCTCTAAATCTTCTAAGTGAAAGATGATTTACAGTTAAGCTATGAAAAATGTGACCGCTCTCAAGTCTGGAAAGTCTCAATCTGATTTCAACAAACTTAAATCACGAGAGAAGATTGCGTCTTGTTAACTATGGATTTGCTTACCTAAGAAACCAGCATCTGGTGTGAAACATTCATTAAGTTCCAAAAGGTTTGTAGGCTTGTCCAAGCTTCTGTCAGGAAGAAAATAGTCAGACTTCTACTGAAAACTCTTGTCTGAAAGGTTATGCATACAGTTTGTATTTGATACCTGAAATGCTTTTTGGAAGAGGAGTACAAAATGTCATATAAGCAAAAAATATACAAGTAATTATCATGAGAAAAAAAAAAAAAAAAAAAAAGAGTAACATGATCTCTGTAATGCAAGATAAATATTAATAGAAATTAGTAGAAAACGGAGGTTTCTTTTGTTGTGATGAAGCTAAATACCCATTCTTCTTGAATTACCTGACCTTCAAAACATCCAGACAACAGAAGAGAACAGCAGTGACATTACAGAAGCTGTAAAACATTTGTGAAGGCAACACTATATTCTGCTTAGAACTTAAAGTAAATATTTAACAGGTAGTAACTTCAGAGCTCATAAACGATGAGGTGAGAAAGGGAATGGAGCCTGTGTAATCAAATTAAACTACAGGTTTATTTGCACCAAGCTTTTGAAGGATGCTGCTTGCCTTTCCCATAGGTGGAGCAGTACCAGCTCTGCTCCTCTCCTTCAGGGCTGGAAAAGGCTGACACCAAAACACTGCTGGCACAGGCGAACCCAAAACAACCAGCCCCTGATTGTGACCAAAGGCACAGGTGGCTTGTGACAGCACAGACCTGGGCTTCATTTCAAGCCTTATGGACCAAAATTCCTATGATACTGCTGTACAGCAAATTTGAGATGAAAGCAACAGCATGGTATTAGAGAACTGTACGGATTATAACAGCATCCCAGTAACAGAACATTCATTTCAGAACGTCCTCCAGAAAAGCAGTAAAAAGTACATACTAACCCCACAGTTAGAGATGAGCTGCTGATAAATTTGGGTTCTGATGAGAAGCTGTGATGACAAATACCTGAGGGAGGTAACAGCTGCCATCCCAAGATGCCATTATCCCATGTATCAGCATGCTAATCTTTGCAGTATCTCTCTTGTTTGCAAAAAATTGGCTTAAAATATAAACATTTAAGTAAAACAGCTGTGGGAATACACAAACTACACTTCTGTTAATTTGATTTTGATCCTAACAATCATTCCTAATTAGAGTGTCAAAGAGAACTATTTCCTTGCAAAAATATTCTTCTCTGTTAAAAAGAAAGTTCTGTAAATTAAATGGGCATTTTATTACAGGTTTGATGGGTAGACAATAATCACCTTGCTGTGTAAGCAAGTCAGCTGAGGCTGAAATAAAGGAGAAGGAAAGAACTGGGAGGGAAATCAGAAGCTCAGAAGAGAAACTTGAAAAGGTTTTGTAACACAGGTTACTGCGTAACCAATACATTTCTCTGTCAAAGCAGTAAGTGTTTGCAATAGCCACGAGCTCGTCGTTCATCACATTCAAAAGAAAATTAAAGATTAACATATTCAAGTTTACTACTATGGGTTAATACGCTTGTTTTACATTCCTCCCCAAAATCATATTCCAGCAGAAATCTGGGAAAGAAAATGCTATCCTGAACTGTTCCAAGGGCTGAGCTTTGTGCTGAGTGCTTTTCAGCTAGCAGCAATACAGGCACACCTGCTTGAACGTTATTCTGCAGTTAACATTTACTTGGGGAATAAGAGTTTGGTTTTCAGAGTTTCTTGGTACGACACCAGTGAAAATGTAATTTGGAAAGGTTATTTCATGAGTACCTTTTCAGAGAGCCGCACCTGACAGTTGATTTGTTCTGTGCTTTTCTCTGTTGTTCCAGTGTGCTATGCAAAGCCTTTGCTGTTAGGCTTGTTATTCATAAAACCTGTGAAAAGCCTGGTGCAACAACGAGCAAATGAAAGCATCTCAGAGAATATGGTCACTTTTGTGGCCATGGGTGTGACCTACCTTTGGATGACTGTTGTGTTACGTGTTGATACTTCAGCATGCTGATATTGTAACTAAATTCTATATGAAACCTTGATCACACATGAAAAAGCCCTTTAAAACCTGAAGCTGTATAAAACTGAGCTATTTATGTTCAATGCAGTGTGGACAATAACAGTACAATGCAGCATATGACTAAGGCAGATCAAAACCAACATCTGAAACGTTCCATGAAGACTGTGAATTGCTCACTGATTCTAAACAATATAGTGGTTTGCTTTGAACTTCCCTCTGCCTGCGAAGGAACAATATGAAAAAATAAGGGAGAGAGCAAATAATTCATTCCCTGTCAGCTCCACTACCCAAATACCTACATTTCTACCTTTGCATTAAGAAGAACTCAAACATTAAGGAGAATTTTCCCTCCACGTTGCCACAAAGAGGTTTGATTCATGGCTACACTCACACCACAGCATCATCTGTCTGCACACAGAATACATGAAATAAGTTGCAGTCATTTTATAAACATTTCTCCAGTGAAAAGGGGAAAAAAAAATGCTTTGCAAAATATTTGCTGGAAGTAATTCACGTGGCCCATAACCAACCAAACCAAACCTTCCAAGAGCATCGTGCGCGGGGGTGTCCGAATCCCCCAGCTGCCTGGGGCTGGGGGAGCAACTCTGGTGCGCTGCTGCCACCTGCAGCCCAGAGAGATGCTGCATGAAGTCACAGCCCACGTTCAGCTGTCAGAACAATCTCTCTCTGCCAGACTCCTTCGGAAGCTTTATTATCACTCTGCCAAGGAAAGGCACAGTATTACAAGTGTGCATTTTCATGTTCAGGTTTGCTGATAGCGGACAGCAGGCAACTGAGATGAATGCTGCTCTGCATCAACAGGGGGATCACAAATTCTGCTCCATCCTCAATGTTCTGCACTGAGTGCCTTAACAATGCCCTGGATGTCTTGGAGAAGCTCAAATACTCCAAGATCTGAAGGATAAAATTATGACTGATGGACATCCTGCTGTACTGACGCTCAGTGGTCACTGAAATCCATTACAGGACTCCAGCTTGTCTCAAACATATCTCTCCCCAATTCCACTTCTCAAAAACGATGTGAATATTCACACTTGTACAGAACACCACATTAAAATGGGCATTAAAATCCCCACTATCAAATTCCTCAGCATCAGGCACAAAGCTGCTGTACCACCTGTGTTTGCCCATTGGGCACTACCTCTGACATCACAGCTGCCAGCAAGGCAGACATTACTGCAGGACACTGCAATATCCTATGCATCCCAAACAAACTAGAAATAATTACAATTAAAGTTAAGAGTCTGTTGCTAATTTCCACGTGCAATGACCATGTGAAGGGAATTGTTTATCCAGAACAATCTATTAACAAAAAAGTAAGCATCTTGTCTTGTAAAACAAAAAATAAGAAGAGTTAGCTGCTCATCACTCAGCTTTTGATCTACTTCAATTTTGATTCTCATATGAGAAAAGTCATCTATATAAACACCCATACCCTTAATGCACATGTGCATATATATATGTGCAATCACATTTGTGTATACATGCACATGGCTATATATGTGACACTTTAAGAAGCTATAAAGGTATATCAACATTAAATCAGAAGAGTGTTGAAGAGCTCAGAAATAATGCACCAACATGACTGAAAAAATAAGTAGCAATAGTATCACGTGTTCGAAAATCAGTATATAAAATGTGCCAAGACATCAAACAGTGCAACAGGTCGCACCAGGGCATGGAAGATGAGCATCCTATGGAGGTCTCCAGAGAATGAGCAGGACTGCTCCACATCCAAGCAGCCCATCTCATTGGGCACACCAGAACTGTGGCTGTCACCAGCAGCCCCACTGCAGCCTCCCTTCTCCCCATTGTCAGAGCCCTGAGCTCAACACAGCTTCTCAGCTCTCTTGTCAATCACTACCGCATAAAATGAGGTGAGCTCCTAATGGCATTACAATTCAATCACAGCAAAAAGAAGAGTGACATGTCATGCTGACAGGCAGTGATTGACATGGCCTGGATTTGTGCTGTCAAAGATTTGCATGTCAATCAGTACCAACCCATATGGCATCTGTTTACAATGATCATAAGTCATCTGATAGCAGTATCTTAGCAGAGCTCTGACAGAAACGAAATGAGACCCTCGTTCGGTGCTCCCAAGCACGTGGACTACAATACATTCGTTTAAAGTTCTCAGCAGCTGAGTTAATGCACATTAATGCTAAAAGAGGCCTGAGAACACAATGCTTTAACAACAAAAACACCAGGCAGTGTTTGCTTATTAAATTCAACGAGGGTGCCGTGCCCACTCCTGGCACTGCCTCATAGCTGTTCCTATTGATTTAGCAGCTCTCCGTTTTATGAAATAATACATCTCCTCCAAACGTGTGCGTGTGTGAAACTCATCACCTCTGGTAATGTCATCAGCCGTGAGTTACCGCGGGGCTGCACCGAGACTTCTTTCAGGGTTTCTTTTGGCACTTCAGGCGCTCACTTCCACTTTCTGTCTGAAGCATTGCAAGATCGTTAGCCAAATTTGGAACGCAATTGGAGAACAATCAGCCTGACAGAAGGATCTGAGTGCTGGATTCCAGGGAGAAAAATAAGTTATCAGGCAGATATCCTTCTTGCTTTAAATACCTGGCACGGTGCTCGCTGGGAAACCGTGTTGGATGAGTGCCACAAAAACTCACATGAACTCATGCTGTTTTTATTGCAAATTCTTGAACGCATAAAAATACATGTCTGGTAGTAATCACAGCTGGGCATAATACCATCCTGTAACGCAATTCAGCGCACCCAGAAAATGATAAAAAGTGCCTTGACCCTTCTTTCTTGTGGCTGAGGGGGCTGCAAATTTACCCAAGTGCACTGCAGAGCACTGAGGCTTCACTCCCCATAAGTGAGCTTCATGTTCTTCACCCTGCCTGCACGCGGACGGGTCACATCTGAGCACTCTTTTCACACTGATACTCTGATTCAAAACAAATACACCAAGAAACCTCATCAAGGCTGCTGAATGTCTGTGAAAGTCCTAATTTTTTTTTGCTAAGTTGTTCCTATTTCTTCTCGCAGAACCTCTTCCAATGAGCGAGCTGCTCCAGCTTGCTGCTAGTGCCAGTTCTTCCAGATAGGCCGAGTATGAGACACTCGGTCTCAGCCTCAATGTGTAAAGAGCACTCACACAACGCAGCCCTGCTCGGATCATTCACTACAAGGCGGATAACTGTCAGATTTTCCATGTCTCCCTGGGGACGCATCCAACCATACAGCCAAATGAGTTATCCAGCAGTACAATAATGATTTGAACCCTTTTCGACAGGGGAAAAAAAAATAAAAGGGAAAAAAGAGCTAGGAAAAAGGCTAGGAAGTGGGCCACATCCATGTAGCCTTGCTCTGCCCCATCCACTCTGCCTCGCATTATCTAGATGGTCACTTAACAAAGTAATTAGCTCATCATTTTTAAGTCTATAGAAGTTTTAAGTGCTATGTGCCTGGACAGGTTTTGCTTTTGAATATATCGTACCTTTATGCTTTTATTAGCTTTAGAGCAATTCAGCAGTGACTCAGTTTATGAAAGAGAGACGCATAGCTTTGGTTTGCATAAGAATTAACTGACTATCCAGTAGCAGCAAGTTTTTCTTCTCTGCACAAAATGTTTTTTCACTTCAGCACACCATTCTTCCATTGTGACCCTCATCAAATAAAGTGATGAATGTAAGCACCTGTAGTTCAGGAGGCATTTGATCACAGCTTTCCTCTGCTTTGAACCCCGGGACTCTTTTTACAAGATAACTGCGCTCTCCCAGGGTGGCACAGATGATTTCCCAATGCCTGTTGTCACAGCAGACATGCTTAAACCACCCATTGTGTGCACCATCCCTAATGATATTTGTGGTTTTGTGCAGAACTCTTTCCTGGTCTGTGAGCTCCTACCTCTCCTAATCCTCCCTCGATGCATGACACACAGCTCCAAGGGCCAGAGACCTCGTTACCAACAATTACCAATGCCTGCCTTTTTACAACACCGAAGGAATCAAACGTACAAAGAGGATATTATGATCTTTCAAATATGGGAATCAATATCTCACATTGTATACACACAGATTAAAAGAATTTATCGGCAACCCTTTGATAAATCTGGAAGCATTAAAACTATGAAATATTACAGTGACCCCGGGTTAAGTACAGGGGAAAATAGGTGATGAAATATGTCTAACAATGGTATTGAATGTGTGCAGAAGAGATGCTAGAGGCTGAAATCGCAGAGCCAGGCTGTTCCCCTTCCCCTTAATCTCATCCCATACAATTATTTTCATTGCTGTGATATACCATGAATGCTCACAGCCCGAGAAACTCATTAGAGCAAGAAGCCTGCCCCTTGTCTCTAACACAGAGACTTTACGTACTTGCATCCTCACAAAGTCTGGTTCTACAGCATTTTGCTCATTTTGTCTTTTTTATCTTACTAAAGCCACCAACTAAGATTCCATTGATTTAAAGAAACCCTTAAAAAAATATATGCTGAATACAATGAACATCAAGGCACAGTGTCCCTACAATAATATCCATTCCAGAGATTAATATTTTATAGACAGACTTTACAGTACCGTCAGTATATTAACTACATTCTTTTTCCAAACACAAGAGACAAATTAATACACACTTTATGCTGACTACCACGCACTCACACACACACAAAAAAATCTAGTTAATTTAATTGGAATATCTGGTAGAATAAAAGTTAAAAAAAAAAAAAGAAATTGCATACAGCACAGGAATGCTAACAAAATTTTACAATCTGCAGTATATTTATTTCCTTATTGCCCAACTCTGAAGGTTTTGTTTTCTTTCTTCTATATAGAGCTTTTACATTTAAGTTGGATTGGAGAGATTAGAAACTGGCTGGAGAAATTCATTGCAAGCAGCCAAGTTCTGAAAATCCGTACATATTAAATGCATTTTAGAAAGTGTGGGTGTATCTTTATGAGTGTACATATCAGCCCATGGGAAGTGCCTTAAGATGACGAGCAATATGAGAGTTCAGGTACGCACAAAATCCCAAGCAGGTAAAACTAAAAAGGAGTTCAATGTCCACCATTCCTTGAAAGCGTTCAGCACAGAACAAAGGCCTAAAAGCAGCACGAGCTGAGTCCAGCCATGCTCTGCATGGAGACTGACTCTGAGAGTCTGTTTGGATCTGCAGTCCAAACAACCAGAGCAAATCTGTGATATTGGCTGTTCTGGGCCAAGGTAGGCACCCATCTGAGTACACTGCACCACTTTTCTGAGAGTTGCCAGAAGCAAATAGAAAAAGTAACACTGGGACAACTACAAAGACCCCGACTCATATTCCAGATCACAAGAGGTGCTGCAGCGTTCTCCTTTACTGACATCTTGATTTCAGTTCTTGAAACGATTAAATCAGCTCTTGTCGCTGAGTTTTCTTCCATGAGTATTGCTAATGGAATCCTTTGACACACAAGACACGTGTAACAACCTGTTTGAAGAAGTCTCACAGTATAATTCAGCAATGCAGGAAACGTATCACAGTCCCACGTACTTCAAACACTCCTCATGCATTGCTGAACTCCTCTTTTTCCTCATGAAAGCCCCTCTCGTGTACAAAGAAAGTCATCAGAATTCACCCAGCTCATGGGGAGCACTTTGGAGGGCAATCCCCACTGCCTGGTTTGGGCAGGATCAGGGCACAGAAGCTCGTGCACGAGTGCATAGTTATTCAAAATGAGAAACTGCATACAGTACTAAATCCTGAATATATTTTTTCTCGTTAGGACAAAGAAGAGAGGCTAATGACAATGAAGGGCTGCCCTCGTCTTTCAACAGCTCTCAGATATTCCTCTTCTGAACATTCTTACTAAATTTAACCTCATATTGTTACCAAGTTAGTCTCCTCCCAAATCTTTCAACATGTTTTTGATTCCCTGTCACTGGAGAACTGTTCTTCTTCTCTGCTGCTAAACACACAAGAATAAACTAGCCTAATCTGCAAAGATTAACATTGCATACAGGAAACCTTTCTAACTCTAAAGGGAGTGCAACACTGAATCAGGCTGCCCAAGGAGCTCACGGAATCTTTCACTGTAGAACTTTAAGATGACAAATACCTGTCAAAGATGGTCTCATTACATTTGATCTCGTCTCTGCATAAGGGGCCAATCCAGAATCTCTTTCTACTCGCATCGTTCACCGATTTTTATGACTGATGGACTCCTTTCAAGATCCAACCTCTGCACGCTGTGCAAATAATGTGGTGGTTTTTTTTAATTATTATTTATTTCAAACCATTCCAATCACTCACTCAATTCAGACTCTACATTCACAATGCCTAAGCAACAGACAGCACATGCCATTCAAACAACTGAAGTTTTATGCACTAGATCTCAGGGCATTTTATTCCTTTCAAAGTGAAATAAAGTAAGCCACTAGAACTTTGTCCTATATCCCTTTAAATGTGGTCTACATATGCTCCTCAGAGACCTACCACTCACGCAGAGACCAATACGGTCCAGGAAACTGGAAAGACATAAGTAGTTAAAATACAGTTACAGAAACAACGGCATTTATAGGGCTCACTTATTCTACTAAATGAAGTTTGATTAAACGAGTGTGGCCTGTAACATGGCACAAACCATTCCAGTGCAAATCATTTGAAAATGTTTTACTCAAAGCAGATAATCTGGAAGAATCACTTCATTATTTATTATTTATAGGTGAAAGCCTACTCTAAAACACAATAACCTGCTATGGAAGAATGAAACTTTATGTTCAGTTAAATCTGAATAATCAGCTTAAAGCTGGGATTTTTCAAGTTTACTAAAAAAGACAAACCTAATAATAATCAAAATGCATATATTTACATGCACTTTCAGACATTAAATTATTACATCATATAAGAGAATGGGGCAATTTAAGATAAACTGAAATATGGATTTTGTTGATGGCTTCGGCAATGCGGTCAACGTTGGTTTAACGTACTCTTAATAGAATTTCAACCAAACAAGAAACTGCATAGTATATGTACACCTCCGCTGGGAGAAGTACTCAGTTATTTTCTACGTGTGTAATGACACTACATAATAATACTGAACTTACATACAAAAGGAGTTTAAGATTTTAACCAGGGATTTAGTCTCACTTCATCAGCATTATATTTACATGAGCTCAGCCAAACACAAGTGAAAGTTTTACTGTCAACTTACTTTGCATGTTCTGTTATTAATCCATACAAAGTCCATTGAGGTGGTCCCCAAGGCACAATCAGTTCCCAAATACTGTGAAGAGTGTTTAAAATCGAGGCTAAATGGATTTGCCAAGGTATGGATTTTGTCCTACGACAAGTTTAAAATGTTTAACGCAACCGAGAACAATCTGCAGTATCAGCTTTAAAGACAGAGAGTTATGTGGCACGCTGAACAAGAGAACATCGTGCATCTGTGTGACTCATACATATGTGCATGTTAAATTTGTAGTATACGCATTATAGAAATGATATCATGCATTACTGTGAATAGTGTCTCATTCAAAGCAGCGAACTCCCAAAAATCACAGAGGGTGCAGACCCATCTCACTGCACGTTGTCGAGGCATAACATGAAACGGGCTTCAAGGATTTGCCATCCAGACAGACAAGTCCCATCTGTATGGATGGATACATAGATCCTACACGGATAAAGCAACAAAGAACACAGGCATTGCACGAAGGCGCAGGATCAGAATTGGGTGTAACAATGCAAAATATTTGATGCATATTTCTACTTTGCAACAGTACTTTGTAGCTCTTTATTATAAATAATCAGAGGGGATGCATATGTGGGAATCTAAGGTTTAAACTGTAGGCGAATATGAGCTACTCTTAAAGTGAGCCACATAAAACTGAGCATTTTAACGCCATAAACTTCCCAGTCTATTAGAAATAAAGCACGTTTGTATTTTAAGAGGTTTTCCAAGCGCAAGTGTGATTTACATTGTTCAGACACTTGCAGTTACTATTCATTTCCGTGAAGCAATGCCCAGGAGAACAGCTTTGCATGATTCATCTGAAGCTTGTGCCATTGTTGCACTTTCTGTTTATACCTGTGTACGCGGCAGTTTTGTGGTGCTTCAGTGTTGGTTTTTTTTCCTCTCCAAAAGCCATATTTTCCCTCTGAAGTACCTAAACAAACACTGCACCCTTTATGTTACAAATATTTGCAATTCATACACAATTATTGATACATTCTATGTGTTGGCAAAAAAAAAAACCCAAATCATATAGTAGTCAGGAACTATCAAGGTCATTTCCTCTAGAAGAATTATGCTTTGACCGGATTTTTCAATTTTTACTATGGTAACATATGGCCAATCAGAATAAGAAAGCCCATCTGTTTGCAATTGGTTTCAGCTACTATATTTTAGATGGTTGGTAATATTTTGCATAGTAAACCAGGACTTATTTTTTTTTAAATAGTCCTCTACAAAGGAGGAAATTCCTAAACATCTTCAACTCAGTAGTGACATTTTCAAAGACAGTTTTGAAGCTGTTTTTTTCTCTACTACAATCCGAATCTGTATAGTATCTGAAGTTCTAAAGATGAATGCATAGAGGAAGACAAAAACCCATCCACAAACATTTTTAATATAAATATTATATACCTGCAAGTGTACTCTGTGTCGAGATCAATACTTATCCCAAGCTTTGATTTAAAGTATTTAGAGGAAATAGATTACAACAAAGTGTGACTGCTTCTGACATTGAAACTCCATGACACTGGACCTGTTCAACCAGCTTGGAGTGAAATTTCCCTCTCATCACATCTCAAGAAATCTCCTGCTAAACAAACACCTGGGTGGGGAACAGAGCTGGTTGAACAAGGACTGCAAGCCTGGGCTACATCCATTTTTATTGACGTATTATAACCCACGCCACTGTTTCTTCCTAGAAGTGTTCCATTTTACTTATTCTTAGAAACTTTTAAGACAAAGTATCACTGCTTTTAAACAAAGCAAAGCTGCTTTAAAAAACAACAAAGAAAAAACAAAGGCAGCAGCCACTGTACGATCAGATGCTATATATATATATATATAATTTTTTTTAAGACGGTAATATTTATCACATTTAAGCTTATGTCCACTTCATGATATATTATGGACCTCTATACTTTCTGAAACAACAAACCAAGAGGTACACAAGATGCTATGAAAGATTTATGACTCTGTTGTACTTACTAAGCATCAGCTAAAACAAGTTGTGTATTCACAGAACAAGGAAGTCTTTTTAAGATTACTGTCTGATAAGGGAGTAAATAAACCATATACCAAACAGAAATAATAATCTAAGCACTGAAGTTATTAAACTTACCATGCATCAAATCATTTCACCACTGTATATGATGAAAACTTGTGAAAATAAACGCCTGATAAATCATTCATGCAGAGACACCATTAAATATCAACTTATACAATGTACACAATCAAACGAAAATTTCAGGACAGATTTATTAGCTTGTGGATGTTCCTAATTATTTGAAAAACTGTAGTCTTACTCCCAATAGTAATGGCAATCTGTAATAAGACTCTAAATCTCATAGGAAAAAAAAAAAAAAGAAAAAAAAAGTCACTTACTGAAGAAATGAGGAATAAAAAGAGAGAAAATTAAACAAATCTTGTAATATAAACCTAACAGATGGTGGGTGAGGGCAGTGTCCCTTGCATCACTACTGTTACCATGTCACTACCAACAAGGCTTGCTATAAGTATGAACTCTAAGATACAATGCAGAAGGCATACCAGAAGGAAGGCAGGGGAAGATTTATTGCATTCAATTATTTTTGTTTAAAAGTTTCCTCTGGGGCACAAGCACATAATATATTGTACTTTCCATTACCTGGCGCAAATGTAAAACATACCTGAAAAACACATTTCATGCTTATAACATATTAAAATAACAAGTCAGATGTCGTGGTATGAGTTTGATAGATTAACTGCCAGTTACTGATGTTGTACTATATTAGTTAACAGCAAATTAATATCATCAGGCATATTTCCTCTCTTATACCCAAAAAATATTAGCATGGAAACAGTGTTTCCCATAAATTCTTTTCACTAGATTCCAGAATAGGGCTTTTAATCTAATCTGGGACAAGATAAGTAGCAGTTTATTCATTCATTATCAAAAGTATTACTCAATTGAAACTTCGGCCTCCGTTATCTTTTGCAATTTAAGAACTGTTACGAGACTAAAAACCTACATGGATGCCCCCATGATTTTTTCACTACGATACTGATTGTACTTGACACACACACACTTGTACTTTATGAAGTAGCCCTTAAAAAGCATTTCAACAAATTGTACCTAGTCGACAACAACTGTACCTGCTTCAAAATGAGACCAGATGCTTTCATCAACACCTTTCATTTACATTTATGTAGCACCGTAGATTCACCATTATTAAAAATAAAAATAATGGGAAGCTATCACGTACTTGTACAGGTTTTATACCACTAGACTTCTTATGATTCAAAACTGATCATCTGAAACATACTGTCATTTTATTCCCTTTGTTTTGCTGTTGACAATTTTTTCCTATTCAAGGAAAGCAAACAAATAAATATATCAAGTTGTTATAAAACTCAGATGTAAACTAAAGTCTAAAGCATAATCATGTTGAACATCTGGTTAAGCTTGGTCTTTTATGCTTAGCATTCTCCATGCTCCACTGGATGTGCATTTCAATATAATATCAGTGAAATAAGTGATACATTGCTACTTGATTTTCCATTCTCCACCATCAGAAGTCTGTGTGTTAGATATAACTAACAGACTCCAACTTCCATTTAGATGAGAATTTGTTGGGCTTCAATCAAGTTCTTCAGAAGTTGTCCAAGATTCCAACAAGTCACCCTACTGTACTTACTCTGAATTACAAAGCTTACTCTTCCTTTCTAAAACAATTCAATTTCTCCATTCTCAGAATGTTATCTCCCACTGTCAAAATTAATAGGTGCAAACATAAATTCTCTAACAATTAGCATGAACAGTACGAAATAAGCTAAATAACTAAATAAATAAGCTAAATAACTTCTAGGTGGGTAACTGTAACTACAAGAACAGTTGCCTTACGTGACTGGATCAGGAGTAGTAATTCTGTTTAAGGCAGTAATGGGACAACAATGCAAAACTGTGGCTGTGGCTCCAAGTAGAACTCCTGACCTGTGACTTATACGTTAGCTCCTAGCTTAGGCTTCCATACCCAGGCTGCTGTTTTGGTTCCTGTCTGGTTCCAGAGCCACTGTCTACAATCCCATTGCTCACATCACTTACTCCTTCTTCCCGGGAGCTCCAATGAAGACACGTTTGTTCCACACACTCACTCCTTCTCATCCAGTTACTATTTTCAGTTGGGAATCCTCAGAGCTTCCTCCATTGTCCCGAGTTCTGAAGGTTCGTAGTGTAGCCTTGATACAATATGGCTGACTTCACATTCAGTAAAACAAGAATAATACAGAATTTTCATAGCCCAAATTCATTAGTTATGCATACATAATCTCATTAGTGACAGTCCAAAAATCATGACTCAGGTCTCTGAAAGCCTGAGAATGAGATGAAGATTGAATTTGGGTTGCCTCAGTCTTTACTATACACTCCTGAGGATTAGAAATGTCATTTCATCAAAGAAAGCTGATGCTCACTCAATTCTAGGAGCTGAAGCTTCATCAAAGCAACCAACCACCCTACTGCTCGCTGCAAAGAATGCTTCAGAAACTCTGTGCACTTTGTCTCCTTAACATTACCTACAGAACGAAAGTAAAAATGTACCCTGGCTATTTAAAAGGAAACAGGCAAAAAGACAAACTGGAAGGATGTCATTTAAGTGCTAACATTTTCACGTAGCATGTCATGCAGCAGCTGGATGACTGATATTTATGTTCTTTTGTATGAGCAGCCAATAATATATCTTACCCCTCCTTTACAAAACAACTCTTTTCCAGGATTCTAACAGATTAAGTTATGACAATATAAACCCAACAAACCTCAGTGTCATGCTATTGAAAAACACAGCAAAGAAAGAAGATTCAATCTCCATCCAGGTCATTGAGGACAAATGAGCTATATAAGCTGACATTCCTAGTTTTTGCCAAAAGATAATCAATAGCATCTTACGTGACTAGCAATCATCTTTAATCAAACCAAACAACTGGTTGAGAACTCTCCTGTGAGAATATCAGACCTGCTAATGCAGTAAAATGCAATGTGCTACAAAACAGATAAATGGTTTCCTTTGACAGATCAAGATGGCATTTATTACAAAAATACTGGTAATAAGATGATACGCAGAGAAGAGAAAATACTTGGGGTATATTCACTTGTTCTGTAAGCCCAAAGCCATAAATAAGTAAACGTGAATCTCTATTCAATCCATATTTTCATATTTTACAGACCCAGACCACAAGCAAGGATATATTGAAAGAAGCAGATCTGACCAATTAAAAAAGAAGCAACACAAGACTGCAGCTGTTCCTGTTTAAGCACACAGCTTCAGAAAACTTGGGCTTTGCAACCTTGACTTGAGGCATCTGTCCTGGCTTCCTTCAGCAGAAAGCGAAGAACCTGAATTATGCGGTTCCAGAAAGCTTACCTTTCATTCAGAACATCTCTGTTGCTTTCTTTTAATGAAAGAAATGCATTTGTATTGAATTTGGGGGAAATAATGTCATACATACAAAACTTAGGTGCTGAACTAAAAAAAAACAAAAATTCTTCTGAGACTTTTCTTCAGCGTTAAGCAAAAACTGTTTAAAAAAAAAAGTCAAACTTCATTCAGAATATTTAAACTAAAAGCTGACTGTGTCTGGTACATTAAGAATCTAGTAAATGCTCTTAATGTAAAGGGGAGGAAGAAAGAAGTTCTGTGCAGGAATCCCAAAAGAGCAAGTATCAAAAAACTAGTGGAATGTGCAGCCCAGTGAAAGGTTCAGTATCTAATGATAAAAGCACAGCAGTGATTCAAAAGCAAATAAATCCTGCTAGAATGAAAAATCAATGAGCTTTGAGAAATTCTGACAATGAAAAGGTCTCTCTCCGTGTGAGATCAAGTGGAGAAGCCCCATTAGCAGAGCTGCCATCTGCTTTTTCCTGCTTCTTACACACTGCGTAACCATTTATGCTACTTTCTCCCACATCAATACAGAGGCATCCACAACTGAGCAAATAGGCCCAAACCTTGCAAAAAAAAAAAAAACATCTCGGGTGACACAGATGGGAGCCAGAGAACAGCCTTTAAAAACAGCAAGCAGAGCATTTGCAAATCACAGAAACAACTTCAGCTTGCTGCACACACAATCTCCGGTGATGGAACCAACAAATCCACAAGGCTCCAAGCTCAATGCATATCCTGTTCAAGAAACCAATTGTTCACACACCCAGAAACCAAACATTTGTGGAAGTTCTTTTGAAAGAGTACCACCTGACACAACAGTAGGTACGGAGTTTAAAGAAGTCAGCAGCTTCATGACAAACAGATTATTAAGATTTCCATGAATTCTGCTATACAAAACCTCTTCAGAGGTGAAGAAAAAAATTATGTTATTGACAGAAGTCCCTGCTGACCTGCATCCCGTGACTGCCCACCAGGTCAGTGCCTTCCGAGGAGTGATAAATATTTCTCTTGTGGAGACTGAAGTGCACAACATGGAGGAAGAAATTTTACAAGAGGTTCTATGTAACCAGAAAGAACTAGATAACAGAAGCTTAAAAGAGAACATTTAAAAAATAAAAATAAGATCAGAAAATCCCACACTGCTGTATACTAAATCGGCTTTGGTTCATTCCCTGAAGGTGGCACTCACAATAAACTCCAAAGCAATGAGTGGTTTGGATTTGCTGTCTGTTTTATCTGATGGTTGAAGTCTTGCTATAAGAATGCAAACATTCATGTTTCATTTCTGGTAAATTCCTGCTTTGCATGCTTTTCAAAGCAACAAAATAATTGGGAAATTAATTAATAAAAAGTTAAAGTAATGCATAATATATGCAATATAATTAACAAACATCTGCATTTACTCAAACACCCCAAATAAAGCCGGGTTCTTAATCTCAGTCAGTCATGTGAATGGTACACTGTGGAGGAACGTAATGAATGTTTTGGCTACAGCACTAATTCTTTTAAGTGAATAAATATATTTGCTTTAAAAGTAATACAAAACATGCATATTCCTGTCCACATTCTCAAGAGCTGTCTCCTCTTCCCCATCCTGTATTTAATGTACAAACGTTTCTTCAATTTAGCCCTGTTACACAGCTAATTAGGAGGATATACTAGTTCTTTACCACTAGCATTCAGATCTGTTTCTCTTCAACAAACAATATTCTTCAAAACTGAAAGTATAATATGAGCAGACTGACTTTATAAGGTTCTCAAGTTTATGACACGAGAAAAACATTTTCTCATACTATAAATTCCAATGATTTATTTTAAACTGATCTTTCCAGCCCCACTGATGAACTTACATGTACAATATTGGTTTACCTTTTAAACTGCAAAAGCAGTAATGCATCAGAAAGAAACAAACCCAACCACCCACCACCGGCTTTATGAGTTACAATAAAAATCCAAACTCTAATTCACGTAATTGCTGTTTGTATGTCTTTTTTTTTATTATTTATTCCCTCTGAAATATCCTAAAACACTGAAGTTTGCAGCAGAATATAGATATACATCAAGCAGTGATAAAAGGGATGACAATGGTTTAAAAGATAAAAGTGCCTGTTTGCATCCTAGAAGAATGAACTGTGACCTCTTAGTAGGGTGGTTCAAAGTAAAGCTTACTAAAAAAAAACACCCTAAACTTCTCTGTAAGTTACATATTTCTTACAGCTAAAAAGAATGTACAGTACTATCATGGCTTACTACCATTTCTCAGATGATTTCCAAATGTTTCATTACTCCATAGCATGGGATACAGTTTCTGATCCAGATGCTTAAAAGAACAAATCTAACAAAGAAACTTAATCTGAGCTAGACTTGGCAAATTTTCCAGAAAAGGAGTAGAATGATGTTTTGGAAGCTGCTCAAACAAAAGCCAAAATGGAAATATGCCTCTTTCAACCATACCCTAGGCTGCTGTTAAAAATAAAAGGACACTTATAGTTTCCACAAGTGCGAACTGCAGCCGAGGTTTATGAAATATAAAATGTAGATGTCAAAACTGCCCAAGGAAAGTTGTTTGGTTTTGTGTTTTTCTCTGCTTTGTTTTACTTTTATCCGAAGTTAAAACAATCACTTCTTACACTGCATTAAAAACAGTAATATATAAATGAAAGGTCTTACGTGTACAAGCAAAATTCTATACCAATTAGAACAAATGCACTCATTACTTTTCTGTTATTACATCTTTAAAAATAGATCATGCAGAAGGATATAAATGGTAGAAAGCAGACATAAGTCCACTAAATAATCCGCGTGCTTCTATATGAACTTTAACCCGACTGTTTCAAAGCACTTAATGAGCACAAGCTAAACGTATGCAGAAGTTTTTTCCATTTACATATCAGGAAACCATAGGACAGAGCACTCAAAGAAGTTCGGAGTCACGTACGATTTACGTGAATTCAAATGTGCTGAGGTATTGTTTTATCTGATAGTGTTCTTTCCTTCCCTGAAGACAGGCACAGCTAAATCTTTGAATAGCCACGCATCTATCTATAAACACCATAAAAATCTTTAAAATCGTGGCCAATTTTTTTATTATTATTATTTCAAGCCCTTCAGAGAGGAGAAAACCAAATTTATCCTTGGCTCCAATGACTTCAGGCAAAGAATTTGGCCAAGTGTTTGTATTCCATCAAGAGGAAGAAACTATGAACTTAATAAAAATAACCAATACCATATACAAATTACATATGGAAGAATGGTGGTAATTGTCTGTCTTTCCACCCCCTACCTTATGTTATTGCTGTATGGTAGCAATTTAAGGACTAGAAAAGTTCCCAAACTAGAATTCCTGCACTGAACAACCCAGACATAGACACTACAGAAAATATTCCTGCGAGCTGCATGCCACAACCTGCGTGATCTGAGATATACTATAGAGTTTAATTATGTAAATATATCATATTTATGTCACTCGACTTAATTTTATTCTGATTTACTAGAAATGAGAAATGCCTTACAGAACTTAGTGGTATCCAACTCAGAAAACATCTGCAACAAATCTAATTCACTCTTTCATTCCACTATAGCCACTTGGCTCCTGAAGTGTGAAAAATGGCTTTCGCTTAGTAAAATTAGTGTCAAACTACTTGAAAGTACGCTCACTTCAAGAATAAAAGTCAAATTGCAAATATTCTTACCTTGACTGGAGATTTGCATTTTATGAGAGAATAGAAATTTACAGCAAAGTAGAGTTCAGTGCACAAAACTGACGGGAAGTTTCAATGCATCTAGCAAACGAAAGCTCTGTGGCATTCAGATGCTTTAACAGTTTATAATTTAATTATGTGGAAATCTACAGTAAAACGTCAAAAAAGGACTTGCAGATGATAATGTGTATGAGATGTTTAGACTCATGTCAACGAATCAAGGAGCTTTTACATTTTTCCTGTGCATGACTGCTATTCTGTTTTGAATTCACACCCATAATGGCCAAGATATTTCCCATACTGATAACAAAGAGGGTTTTTGTTACTGGTGATCGAGGGGTCAGTGGCAGCTGCACTATGTGACTGACATAATCAGTATAAAACACCAGCTTGTCACAACGGGTGCTCATTAGAATATAAAACAATCAGAATGTTGAATCTGTAATTTTCAGCAGCTGCTACTGTACACTTCCCATAACTCAGTGAGTTTCAGCTATCAATGCACTAGCTTTCTGCTTTCCCAGATCTTGTTTTGGTGATAAAACTGTTTGTGGGATTACACCATAAACCAGATTCCTGAAATGATCCAGTATACAAACACTCCCACAAAACAATGGCAACATCTTTAATTCAAACCATTCCAGAAATGCATTTTGCAATGCAAGCTTCACAAAGAGCTGTCCTAATGCGACAGAGGGGACTACACTGCTCTCAAAATCTAGCCTCAGATTTTAAGAAATAAAAATTGGCCTATGAACTCCAAACACTTCTTCCTCCTCTGCCCTTGTTTTCTTTTTCCTCAGACCACTTCTGCAGCAGCCCTACAGACCGGTGTAGATCCAAGCAGGTCCCTTGCCAGGTTCTTGGGTCCATCTGAACAATGCAGTCCCCTTAGTGAGAAGGGCATGAGATTATGGATGCAGAACTACATCCAAAGAGCAATTGTCTATCAGTACCAATGATAAAAGACATCCTCAAGTAAAGCATGCTGTATGGGATGCTGTGAAATCATCCTACAGTCCTTACACAACAAAAACCACAAAACCATGACAAAGAAGCATACACAGTTTCATTCCTCTAACCCAGGCAACAAAGAAAAACAGGAAAGAAAACAGATCAGTGCATTTACTGATACCTCCTTATTCATTGTCCTAATGACTCTTCGCACACATCAAGAGATTTACAGAAGGAGAAGAAATGGTACTTAAAAGTCAACTTGGCTGAGCACCATAAATGTACAGGAAAACACCTGGAAGAAGAAATGGACTTGGTGCCCTAAGAGGTTGGTTCTGTTCCTGTGCTTTGTAAGCCCGTGTCTGCACCCGTCCTTATCGGATTAGAAGTTACCCTGGAGTTCTCTCCTCTTGCCAGCAGTCGTGGTAATATTCACCTGTCAGTGTTTAAGTATCTGGTACTGTAAATTCAGCTGGCGGAGGAAAATTCAAGTTTTAGAAGACAAGAAAAGCACAAACAATGCAAGGTGGCACTCAGAGGCTGACGTGTTTCTCACTCATGAGGATTTAGTTTCACTTAAATACAGCCCTCAAAGAATTCAGTAAACAATAATATCATCAGTCCCTGATACAAAGAGCTTTCAGGCTTATCAAAGAATAATGCAAGCACGGATATGATAGCAAATACAAAGAAGATCTTGCAATGACAACATGGCATACATTTGTACCTATAGAGGCATTTGGTAAAACATCATTCATCCCTCACTTCCATAAACCCACTTCTTCTTCCTTTAATAAGGTATGGTCCGCAGCTTTAACAATATTCACAAAAAGGCCACAAGCATTTTTTAAATGAGAAGGTGGAGGTACCCTGCAAGTACTTTTTTCAGTGCATTCCATAAAATTCAAGCTTTAGTGCCATCTGAAAACAGCAAAGACCACAGAGAGAAGGAGAGACAGAAAAAGCAGAAATGAATGCATTTTTGATAAAGTGAAAACAAAAAGCATGGCAGAGCGGAGGTTTCCTTCAGACATACGCCCAATAGCTAACAGCGCAGTAAAAAGAATTGGATGTCTGCATTAAAAACTTCCATTTTTATTTTTTGGAAGATATCTGTCCTTCATAAATATTCAGTAACGATCTATTAAACATGAAATGTTTAAATAATGTTCTGACTAACCCGCTCCATTCATTTTAGCTCTGCATTCAGCAACCATCGCACTGAAATGGTGCCAGCTGACATGGGCAACTGTTCAACAACAGCCAAATGCAGTTAAGGCTCCAAAATTGTTTAATGTAAGTGATGTTGGATGAATGCTATCCTCCTAACCCTCAAAGACACCTATTTCAATGCTCAAATGTAATAAATAATTGGCAGCTAAGAATGCTTCTCTCCAGAAATACTTAGTGCATTTAGGTTAGATTGTCAGCAACGGGCTAAGAAAGCATAAGCTGCTGTAATTGTTTTCATGATGCTTTTTGACAACAAATCTTGCATCTAAAATCTGACTACTCACAATTTCTAAACCAGATTATAAAGCTAAACCCATGCAAACCCTTAATGGATCGGGGTTTTATTTCTAGCGCTGCAAAAACTTCAGTTGTGGCCAAGTCTTATCAGCTATGGTGGCAGACAGATTACAGAAGATGTGCCACGGATAAGTACGAAGCACCACCAGCTTAAACCAATTACACACTTAGCACAAAGTTGTCAAACTATAGATGAATGCCAAATACTAACATTTAATTTCTATAATGCTTATAAATCTTAAGGAGAATTATACTAAAAAGAGAGCCCGTAATGAGTGCAAGGGATGGGAGAACATAAGGTGGAAGGAACAGTATTGGGAAACGGAAGCTTTTAGTGGTGTGTAAATAAGGGAACTGTGCTAACTGAAGAATTACCATTGAAGAATCTACAGAATTTTTTTTTTTTTTATTTTACTGTAAGTCAGCAGTTCAAGCTCACCTGCATTTACTGATTGGCTGACACACCTACTAAGCTATATCTTAAATTAGACCAGTTGACAGTACTTTCTTACACAACAAGAAATAGCATAAGCACAAAACGATCCACAGCTGTCCCAATTACTCCTCACAGGCAGGAAAATGTGTGATAAAATGCACGTTTTTGTGATTCACTTCCTCTGGTTTACTTGCTTCAGTGCTATTAACCTGTAGCTTCTGATGGTCTTCTACAGTACTCATAGATGGTATAAAAAAACCTAGACAATCACTGTACCATTTAAGGTACATAATTAGCAATTATTTCATGCACACTTCACAATAATAATCTGTTACGTACTAAGGGGAAAGAAACATTAATGAGCCACTTCTGGTGCTGCTCTGTGTACTGTGTTTGCATAATAATGAGGTCCAATCTGCTGGAAAACACATAAAGGACAAATTAATAAGGTCGTCATTTTTGTCTAATGATGCTTAATACAGTTTTAGCAATCTGCTCAAGACAAAAGACGGTCACTCAGACATAGCCGATTATGCATTCGCGTGGCAGATGAAATCTTTATTAAACAGAATGATGAATCTGATTAACATGCGATAACAAATATACAGTCTGCGAAAATGACCGTGCCACCTCCTGCAAGCATCCCTCACGTCGACTATTAAGGCTTTACTCAGATTGAGGTCAGACTGGTATTCCCGATAGGCGCATTAAGATAAAAGTTTGCCAAATGTGGTAACATGATGAGCAAAACAATATCCTGTTATATAAAAGCTACTGCCTCAACAGCTGACTGTCTAATCAGTGATAGCAACAACTCCCTAATAAGTTTAAAAACTTAATTGTCAAAGTTTCGTTCACCTTTTAACATAGAGAAGAATTATGTTAGTTCGTCTCAATCTTAAAGCACTCAGCTTCTGAAGTGCTGTCACCTACCAAGTTGTTCTCATTTCACCACAGACACAAATACACAATTATTTAGAGTCATTTAAGGAACATAAATAACAATATGAACTTATATGCCACTGATGTCACATAAAGCCTGAATAACCTAATGGAGGTTTCTAGGTCAGTGGCCAGCATGTGATATAATTGAATTTGTAGAACCTTAGCAGCAAATATAAAAATCTAATTTTCAATATAAATGTGTAATTTATATATAAGAAAGTAGGTTCTCAAAAAAGGATTTACAAAATTTAATCATCACACCTGTAATTTAACTCATGAATATACAGCATCACCTCTAGTGGGTTACCAACCCTAGAAGTAAATCACAGATATCAAACCCAGTGATTCTATGTTAAGCTTGTTTTGCTACACCAACATGATTTCTATTAAATGAATAACTCCCCGTCTTCCAGAACCAACCTGTACTTGATTTATAGAGAGCACATGACATGAAGTACTTCAAGATGACATACGATACCTCATGACAATGTACATGATTTAACATAGGGTAGGCAGCAATACAGACTACGAAATTAATTTCACTACTGATGTATTGCTCAACAGCAGCAGGATCCACTATTCAAGGATACATAACTGGGAGCTAAAACTGACTCAATCACACTTCTTCACTTTCATGTATGTGTGTTTGCTCTGGCATATGGCACCATATAACAAGTCATAATTTTATATTCCCTTTGCTCGTTCTACATGTCTTCATTTACATTCACATACACTGAATTAAAGAAAAACAGCCACTTGATTTAAAGCCAGGAGATGACAGAATTAAAGCTGTATTTACCTCTAACAACATTCACTCCCAGCCTATTCTACCTTTCAAAATAAGTAATGTTATTTTTGCCAATGTGAAAAAAAGAAGAGTGGCTTCTCCACAACTCTCACATTCAAGTCATCTGCCATATAAATCTAGTCATAGCACATACAGTTTGCAACAGATCCAAAGGAGATGTCAGTTCTGACAATTGTTTCACAGGTCTATTGAAGATAATGGGATTTTTTTTTTTCCCTCGAGTCTCCTTGAAACAAAGACATGCATTAAGAGATTAGATGTGTTTCTACTGAAAGCCACCAGCTTGCAGAATGACTCCCCAAAGCCAGATGTGGTCTTTTTTAGCCTGTGTTGCTCTTCCCTAGCCTAGGAACTTACCAAGATTTTTTTCCACTGGATAGAAATGGAACATAAGAAAAGAGAGAGACATACCCAGGAAACATAAAAATTAACACGTGTTTCTGGGTAAAGAAACAGAGGAAGTTAAAGAGCTGCAGGTAGGCAAAGAGCACAACACTTGTTTACTCTAGTAAAAGCACATCCTTGCAAACCCAGTACCAGCTGATTACACATTTGTACCTGCTGCACCTGGTATGAAGGGCAGCCCCCGTCCCCCTTCAACTGCCTCCATGGAGAGCTGCATGAATAAAACTGCTGACGCCGTTCAGTTTGCACAGCCAGTATTGAAAAACATCAAAGTGGAATTAAATTTGATTACGTATTATAAATTAAATTCAATTATCTTTCTACCCACAGTATAAACAGAGGAAAATTCAGGAGATATGCTAAGGTTATTTGCAAAGCTCATTCAGGATGAATCCTCTGCCTTTATCTTAAAGCAAAGCATTATTAAATGTACAATAAAGTATGCATACCTTTCTCATCAAGATTTCAAAGAGCTTTATTGACTCTTTGCTAACATTGTTTGCTAACCGTGTTGGAAATGCAATATATATAATTTTTATCCCGTTGATTCCTTTAGACCTTATCCATGTTAATTACTCAGGGTCTAATTAATATTTTTGTGTCACAAATATCATAAAGTTGCATGCCTGAAAAATCAAGCCTCACTAAGCACTTGTAAAATCATGCTTTGTTCTGATTTTCCCTACATGAAGGACGTGGATAGCTGCTACCTCTTTCCCTATTCCCCTTCATAACATGTAATACTACAGACATTGCATCAGATTAAGTATAAACAATGACAAATGTATTAAGGTTATCTGAAATTAGTTTCTAATACTGAAAATAATTTCAAATCTGTGTGGCAGAAATCAGATGAATTAATATAAAATTAGTCTAGGTGAAATTTTCATTCTATCTTAAACAGAAATGATATTAAAATATTTATTATACTTCAGTAATCGTTCTAATATACAAAATAAACCAATTTACTTACCCATGACTGTGCTTTATTGCTGAAATGAATAACCTCAGCTCCTATCAAAGGGCATGGAGACATAGACTGGATGAGGCAGTTCCTGCACTGTAAGTAACTTGTCAGAGAATATTCCTTCTCATTCCAAACAGCATTTAAAGATAAACTGGCATTTGTGCCTTTCAGAAAGAAAGAAAGATGCTTTACATCAGCATTGAGAGATATTCTAAACAAAGATAGGGAATCCTAAGCTGCACTTCCCAATTCAAAACTTAATTTTCATATTTTAGCAGGAAGTTACATGGTAAGGAATGCATATTCATGTCTGCAAATTCAGCAGGACTTAAAATAGTGCCCTTATGACAAAACTCAGAAACAATCGTTCCATCCTTATAGTAGGACTGCCCATGCACTTGAAAATATCAATACTACTTCTGGCTTCTGTCACCTGAATGTTGCTAAAGGATCACACCCTGCATAGTCTGATACCTGGCACCATTTCCTATCAAATACACCACAGCTACAGAGCCCTACTTTGTATATCCACTGTAGCTGGGTTTGCATCTCTAACTCATGCAGTTCTGTTATAAAGAATGTAAACAATTCTCTGTTCGTTATCCTTACACATTCTTTTTGATCAGAATGTTATGTAAGGACACGAAGAACATGGGAATGGAGAGGAGTCTGGTGTCCATCCCATTGTTTGGTTAAACATAGAGTTCTACATATCTCAGTGGAGTTCAGGTGATGGCTGGATGGGGCTCTGAGCAACCTGGTCTAGAGGGAGGTGTCCCTGCCTATGGGGGTTGGAACTAGATGACCTCAAAGGTCTCTTCCAACCCAAACCATTCTAGGATCCTATGCTTTGCAGACAACAGTAAATCGTGTCTGGCAGTCCTTTTTTGTGTCAGTTAATTCCCTCTCAGTTTCAGCTATTGATGGCTGAGGTTATAGGATACAGCCTCAGAGAAACGAGTCTTACTGTCAGCTTCCCAAAAGGCCAAAGGGCTGTGAGTCGTGACTGGTGCAATTAAGAGAAAACAGTATTGCTTTTCTTCTTTTGGTCAAGTCCCCCTGTCAATATCTGCCTCTCCAGCTTCCATATTTCTGGTCTCCAGAAAGAACTACGTCAAAGACATAGTTTGTGGCTAATGTTTTATATCTTTCAGCATGGCAGTACTGCCTTATTGATTGCTTCAAGCCTTGACAAGGGAACATAAACATCACATTGCAGGTATCAGATACCTGAAAGATGTGATACTTTGATTTAAGAAACGATATCACCTCTTTCAAGGAGAAAATCAACGGCCAGAAAATTTCCTTTGCACCTAGAAAAGCAGTGTTGGCACTGTTATACAACAATAGATGGCTGAAATTCAACACTCTTTTTGACACTAAGAAAGCAATGATTGCAGCAACCACACTTATCCAACAGCTAACAGAAGAAAACAAATAGAGGGTACATTTTGTAACTTGGTATTGTGCCACTCAAAAGGAGGAAATTTCCTAATAAGGAAAATTTACAAAAAAAAGATTTAGTACAGCTTTGAACATTTTATATAACAATTTAATGAAAGACAGGTTATGGTGTTTTTTGAAAGCTCAGATGTTTCTCTTGGCTCATAAACATTTTCCAGTAAAAATATCTGCAAAACTTCTATAAGTATATTGGAGAGTAAGTATTAGTGGGGCAAAAGACTTGTACTGGTCCTCTCTTTAGAAGGAAACTTCATACGTAGACCAAGAGATAAAAACATGTTACCAAAAACAGGAGTACCTGGAGGAAATGAAAGTATTTCTTTCAAAGCTGAAGGACTTGACAAATGCTAAGTGGCATTTACCAGTGATCAGTAAAATTTACCTTTGCTTTTCACTGGCGTCTGATAAATGTTCAAAGTTTCTTTAAGATGGCTGAGACTCGCAGCATCTGAGATGACCAACATCATGTTATCATCATCTGAAGTGACATCTAGTTCACATGCACAGTTATTAATGGGTTCCTTACTTCTTACACGAGTATTTCTGAAGAGTTTCAAGATTATTTCCAGTTCAATATCACCACACCAAGCTTTTCTCAAAATGCCTACAATTTAAACAGTGGGGCATAAGACTTACATATATACACACGGTTCTGAATACAGTACTGTTCAAACATACTGCAAACTTTCCACATTTATAAGATGGTAATTTAGGCCCTGATCCAATATCGACTGAAGTCAATGAAAAGACTTCTATTAATGCAAATGGACCTTGGAAGTGGGCCTTATTTCTTTTTTTTTTTTTTAAATGCATCCAAAATTTGCTTTTCAACAGATAGTTTTCCTTTTGCTATTACTCCCAAATTGACCAGTCATTTTGAATTCATTTTGAATAAAGCCTCATATTTCATATTTTCTTCAAACCATGGCAGATTTTCATGTTTTAAAATTCTCATCAACTGGCATTTGAAATTCAATTTAAACAGCATTAAACTTATTGCTGACAATGGACTGTGGTAACCGTTAGCATTAAAGTATCTCTGCAATTCTAAGTGATTTTATTTAACACGTAGGATTGCTTCAAAAGCTTTTCTTCTTGCTAATAGCTCTTCTTTGATGCCAGTTCTGTGACTGCTTCATCACTTAATGAGTTTCTGGGGCCTTCGAGAAGGGATGTGTAAAGGTCCCATAGCATAGTGGTTGCTGCGAGCATAACTCTGGGCAAGAAACAGGTCTTTGTTCATCTCTCCATCTCAGCCTTCATATCATTTCTATCACCACCTAAAAAAATTAGCATTCTGGCTTCCTTTCAAGCTCGAGAGATGTACTTTAATGCCAACAAAGGCAAGTGTCTTCTTACCTCTTGGTTTGTAAAACTGGGACCAGTTAAATCCTCACTAAAACAACTAACATAAAAAGATTCCTAAATTATCCTGGAAGACAATGTTTTCCTACATTAAGCATATTAAGCACCTATTTCTAATTGTTTCTTCATGCAACTGATGAAAACACCCTATAATTAGATCATATGACGTAGTAGACTGAAAATACAGGGTTTTTTTTAATAAAGTAGAGGAGTTATTTCCAGTATCAGCTTTTAGACTTTCCCGAACTGAAGAAGCTCACAAAAAATAGTAGAGACAATTTTAGAACACATCTAGTTCACATGTGCCAGTGGAGGGCAAAAGAGCAAACTGAATAATACGATGTAGGTTGTGAAGAACAACACTGCGATCATACAGTTCCAGTTTGTCAGTAAAACTCTTGAGAGCTTCATTAGAATTTGTATTCCTTTCCTAGAGTTACCGTGCCAAGATACTATCGATGTTCTCACCCCAGCCGGTAGCAAATTAACACCTAATGCTGCGAAGCAACACCCCAGTGAATGGGCCACTGTGTTACAAATAATCTCTCTCAGCCTTCCACAATGCCAGGACCAGTTGCCTTCAGTTAACTCTTCAATGCCACTCAGATTCCCACTGTATTTCAAAGATAAGTGAATATATCTGGAACACAATCAAGCAAGATAAATCTGTGTGGAAAGCTACATTAACAGTAATTTATTTCCACTGAAATATCACTTAGAATTTCCAGTAGAAAAATTAACTGATTACTCTAAAATTCTCCTCAATATCCAACTCCACGAAAGTAAAAAGGTTAAGAATCCTACAGTACCCAACCTGAAACAAAGGACCAGTTGCACAGGTCTTACCTTCTGCTTTTGGTAGTATTTCTGCTCCACAGATAATACAATAGAGTCCCTTCTTGCAAGGTTGTTGGTGGTTTTCCTTCTAATAAGCCAATATACAAGTTAACGTGAATAGTCCTTGGCATATACTAGCTGTGCATTATGTACACTTAAGGATTTTAAATATAAACACATTTAGAAATTCATCAAAACTACCTGAGATATGAAATGCTCATATTAATTCAAATCCATGTTTGTCATTTATATTAACTCAAAATGTAGTTTAACGTTTAACCTCACCTAAATAGAAATAGCTTTGCATAAAACGAGATACTTTACAGCCAATAATGCTGCAGATTATCAAAGATAAAGATTGGAAATTTGCAGAGGATCCTAGAAAAGTGGTTCATGACTGTTTCAGTATGACTATGTTCTTACACTGCAAGTCATGCAGTCATTAAGGTTGGAAAAGACCTCAAACATCATTAAGTCCAACCGTCAATCCTGCTCTAAAAATTACCTTTGAACCAGAAATTAGAAGCATGGCTTATCCTGAGACAGGAATCCTATCTACAGTGGGCTAACGAGCTGGAGTCTGTATGCAGTCAATAGCTGCTGCTTCTACCTATGTTAATAGGACCTGGTAACACTGGACCTTTTTGGTTCACATGAAAAACAAGGGTTTCACAGAATCACAGAATTATAGGGGGTGGAAGAGAGCTAAAGCAAACCATACAGACTACAAATACAGTGTTGCTGAGTGTTTATCTATGTATCGTTTAAAAGATCATATCGTTTGTATTTCCTCTGCACCTTAGCATTCCACAGTAATCACTTATAAACTGATGCTTTATCTACAGGGTACCTTTCTGTCACGGGTGTTGCCACTTGCCCTAACAGTAGCTTTTCCTCTTCTGTACTGTCTCTGAACTTTCAATCCTTTAATAAAGTCAAGATATTATGATTAGACATAAGAAATCATGCCATACTATTACATACAAGAAGAATTTTCCGTAGTTTAGAAGTACAAATAAAGATTGAATTCATCCAGCTTTTATGACAAAAGAAACTGCCCCTCTTCCTCCTTCTCCTTTCCCCCATTTTCCTTGTGGGACAATTCTGGTCCAGAAATTAATCCCACAGAGAACTGCCATCATCTTACTAAGTCCTGATATTCAATCAATTACTTACATTTAAATCTAAATTAGCTATGCTTATCTTCAGATATGTTTTATGTTTAAATGGCTCTCAGTTAGAGCTTGCTTCTGCCTTATCAAGTGGGAGCATGGACACAGTTACCATCAGAACCCGAAGATGATGAGAATTCCATGAACCTAAATGCAATCCTTACACAGCACTAGTAAAAGAAAATGCTTAATCAATAGTAAATACTGCATGACAATGCTCATGAAAGAAAGAGAACAACATTCTTCCCACTCTTTGACCTAATTTTATAAAGTTCTATTTATTGTGTAAAGAGAAGAGAGAATTTAAATCACTTATGACATGAACACATTCACAGTTATGTAGAGGTGGACATCAGAATGCTATTTAGATGAACTTCTATGGAAAATGACCAGCAAAATTTTACTCAGCTCTTGTCCAGAATATATAAATGACTATAAAACATCTGTAAAAACCTTGCATCTGCATATTGATACACGATGGAAACAAGCAATCTTTTCCTGACAATCATGCGTGACATTTTATTACAGCAAAATCTTGGTTGTTTTTTTGATTGTAGTAAATAAAAAATCTTTAAAATTCAAAAAAAAAAAAAGACTGAGGCAGCCTGTTATGTACAAATTTACACTGTTATATATGGCATAGAAAAATGTGCATGAGGGGCAAATGAACGAGCCTTCATTTTGACATGAATACATACAATATCTGACCCCTATAGATTATATCTTCTTAAAAGGAAAGTTTAAAGAAACCTCAGCTTCCGTATAAAATGAAGATAGCTTATATTTGATTATGGCAGGCTTTTAAAGTGTGCAAATGCTACTATTACATAGCTTCTGATATACTCATTTTGACAAAAGAAATTCGAGGGAAGCAAGTCCTGAAGAACATCCTATTTCAGTATCCCTTCTCAGTCTACAGGATTACTTGATCTGCAAAGATGCTGTTATAGACATTTAACAAAATACAAAAATCCTAACAAATGCAGAAAGCCCTGATTTTAGATGGATTTTTTGCTTTCCTGATGTAAACTCATCTGCATTTAATGGCAAACTAATAAAACCTATAAGACATAGACCTCCTCACCCTGCGAGCAAGAGAATTTACCACACACAATACCTGTCCTTTGGTCACACAGTTAGGGTGAAGAATCTTACTTACAGCTGCAGATAACTGCAGGTTGTGTAATTTGCACAGTGAAAATCAAAAACAAAATGAAATATTGAGCCTGATAGTAGCATATGTGAACTGGAAAGCAGTGCTCTGCAGCAAGGTTATATTGTAAAGAGCACGCATTACATTTCCTATGCAGGCTGTCACTATGTGCTAGCATTGTCCAGTAAAAAAGATGACACACCTTTATTTCGTGACCTGGAAAGACTGATTTTCCGTTTTTTGGTGTCCATCTCTTGAGGTTCTACCTGCTCTGCTTCTTTTCCACAAGTCATTTTTTCAGTACTAACTGCACTATTCTCACTGAGATCATTTAGCACTGTCCTATGTAAACTTGTGTTTCTGGCATCACCGTTAATCATTTCTTTTGTCTCACTTAGTGTTTCTGAGTTACTGATTACAAAAAGATCATCAGCTACTGTGGGTTTTCCACATTCAATCCGATTCTCATCTGGATCTAGTGGTCTCATTTTCTGTTCCTCTGATTCTGCATCATCATAGAGCTCTGGTGTGAAGAAAAGACTCTCATCCTCATCCTCAGCTTCTGCAGATAGATCTAATGCTGAAAGCTCAGGTTTCCCTCCTACAGAAGGAAGCTCACTACAGGGCTCAATTTGAAGCTTTTGCTCATCAACATGCTCCTCAGCAACTGGAGCCTCTGCATTTTTCACTGAAAAATCAGTTGTTTCCAAATGTGATTCTTGTACACTTGATGTATGTTCTAAAGTGAATGATGACTGGCATTGATTTAAACCACCAATAAGTTCACTAGCACTGTTCACATTCCTCCTTTGTTTGCTGCTTGCTGTGGACACCCAGTTCATTGCTACAGGCAAAGGTGTTGAAGTCAGTGGTTTAAAGCAGCAGTGCTCTTTCATAAAATCAGAATTAGACCGAGCGCTCTTTTTCTCTCTCCCTGTTTTAGTTGCAGACTTTCTGGGTGTGGAGTCCATATGTTTTCTTCTTTGTGTTGCATTGTGAGAATGACTCTCTACATCAACTTTCTGGCCACCTGTGAAAAATCACAACACATTAATTAATTGTATATGCCTTCCCCCTGCTGATTTACAGCATGTTTAGCACATCAAAATTACCACCGTTCTATTAGGTTTGCAGATATTTTATAATGCTCATTAAGATCCAATACAAACAAAAGCCCAGATGTTACAACTATCTTTGCACATGAATTGTCCTAATGAAATCAATAGATTAACTGGCCCATGTAAAGTGAGAGCATATGTACGACTGGATTTAAAAATCTGTATTTTTTACTCCTTATTCTCTTACATTATTTACATCTACCTTACTCAAAGTGAAATGATAAGCTTTTCTAAAATTGAGGAATAGATGGATAATTGCTTGTAAAGCTGTTACAGGAATTGATTATACACAAGGAGTCTCACTGTATCTAAGCAGCAGATACAGCTTGAATCAAAGCACTCACCTTGCAACAATACTCAAAATCACACATTTCAAGCTGATTTTAAATTATCTTCACATTTTTCAGTGACAAAAACAATTTTAAGTGAAAGCAGTTTTGATCGCACTACAAACTTTCCAAACATTATCAGTTGTTTTAAGACTAACTGCAGTATGCTGAGCACAGCTCATATACATTTGTGAACAATTATTTTCCATCATAGCATTTCAATAATTTAAAAAAAAAAAAAAAAAAACATATTTGTTTCATCCAAGAGAGATATGACTGGACATTTGAAATTCTTAATTAATACTTTTTTCCCCCCTGCAGGAAATGAACATACTTTGTTGCATTATTGCTGTGATATTACTTGGTTGATTTGATGGTCCAGGATTAATTGAGTTGATGGTTGTAGTTAAATGAGTTTCTGTGACCAAACTTTGCTCCTCACTTTTAACAGGAACATCTGGTGACAGGTGAATAGTTGCCTCCTGTTGAGAAGCTGATGACAGCTCTTTCGAATTTAAAGGTACATGGAAAAATTCATTGCTACACTGTGATGAAAAATCAATGCCTTTCTGGTTTCTTTCAGCAAACGCATGTAAGGATTCAAGTGCACTACCAAAATTTTCATGATGCTGGACTTGTTGACGAATCCATTTAGATAATCCTAATGGGGAGGAGAACAAAAAACCCATTACCATAAAACTACATTATACACACCCACTTTTATTATTATATATGCAGTGCTTTTATGCCTGGGTATTCATTTTTCTTGTTATCAAGAATTATTAAAAAGTAACTTACTTTGAGTACAGTTACTTGAGATTGTACTGAAAAGGTACGACAGAAATTAGAATTTAAGTAAAACAAAGCTTAACAAAGGTTAAGCAAGATATTCAGAAATAATCAACTGTCACCAGCAAAACAATATAATGTAATATGCTTTTATAGAGTAACCATTCTTACAGTTCTCAAATAGAAGTCTTCAGTCTAGTATCTGTTCAGGTGATGCTGGAACACGCAAGACTAAAGTAGAAATTAACTTCACTGATTATCAAAATAGAATGCTTTTGAGTTCAGTGAAATATTCTTTTTATTAACAATTGCTGGAAAGAAAAAAAACTGATGCAACAGAACCGAATTCTTCTGTGAAGTTTTATTCTCTAAGAAAAGTACTAATTTTACCAGATCTTGAACATATAGATTATATGTACTTATATAAGTAAACCTGTTTTCTAATACAGATTGTATGTGTCTTTTTATTTGCATATATATGCAAATATAGATATATATGTAGATGTATTTAAGGAAGCAGAAGGTATACAATTTGAATGCATTTTTTGTGCAAAAGACACGTCAGGAAATGGCTTGACTTGTATCATGGCAGCTGAGCTCCACCTGCCGACCAGACAGCAACATTATCTGTTTGCTCCTTCATAGATGTCTTTCCTGAACAGACCAGGAACAAAGACACATAACGCATTGGCTCCTAAGCACTTCCTTTTCAACAGCAATTTTTTAGTTTCATGGCTATACTTCGTTACCCCCTCACCTGTATTTGTACAGTCATATTTCTGTAATGTTGATTTGTTAATAGGAACTCTCCCAGAAAGATGATTATTTCTTTTAAAAAACAGCTTACCAGTTATGTACTTGTTAGGGTTATTCCGGAAGCGGTCATCAACTAAGATGAGAGCACCCCAATCACTCCTATGTCTTATACACCTACAGGCAAGCAATAAGAAAATAATATCTGTATAATTAGTGGCCACATAGTAAAAAAAAAAACTGTGGGAATCCGACAGGAGAAATTGTTAAGAGTCAGCCTGTTGGGATATGTGAAAATACATCAAGTGTTTTCCTACTTCCTTGCAGCAAATAACATTCATTCTGGATGCACAAACAACACTACCAGAGTATATCACAGAATTTTTTTTATGTGAAAACAAATTAAAAACAAACAAATATTTAGCATCTAACCAAAGCCCATATTTGTTTTCCACTCTTAACTGGGCAAATTAAATACTGAAAGGAAAAAACATATAAAAGGAGAAAAGAAAATGAACTCTGATGCAATGGGAAGAGTGTGGACTTTTTATTTTATTTTTTTAAAGTAACTATGCATTTTCATGAAGCAATGTACAATGGTACAGATCAAAGCTTGGGTGACACTGTTTAGTTTGTAGCTGAGATTTTATAGACTTACAAAAATGTTCCAACATTCACTTCATGTGCGCTGATATTTTTAACATTATTCAGATTTCCATACTGCCTCCCAATAATAACATGAGAGAAATATGGAATAGAATCTGTCAGTGACAGTTCAGGATTATTATATCCATTGCTTAAGATGAGGACAATTTTTGAAGATGTTTACTAATGCATACGAAAACACACATGTATCAGTCAGGGCTTAAAATGGGAACGGTGAAGCTGAAGAAACAGTATTTGTTTATATTTGAAATCTCTCCATGATAAGAAAAGCTACCACAACTTCTTTCAGAAACAGACTTCTTGCCATTTCTCATTTTTCCATTGCTTGGATAAGGGTTAACTCAGAGTTTAGATGAATGACTCACACTGGAGAGACATCCTGCACTTTCAGGAGAAGCAGTACTGCAAGGAATTCATCGCTCGGCGTCACCTGGCCGTACACACCATCTGTTCAATTCCCAAAGGTTGCTATTTCATTTCATGGACTTGTGTTCCTTTTTTATACTGTAAGAACACTGAATTAAGAGCAAAGTGCCAGACTGAGATCTAGCATGCTTCTGCTCACTTCCATCCCCGCAGGCATCTGCAGCAACTACTGTTTGTGTATCTACAGCAACTACTTCCTGTGGCTGTCACAAAAAGCTGTATTGTGATTTATAATAACTTAGTAGGCTGCTCTGTTTTTATAAAAATTGTCATCGTTTGCTGTCATCCTTCACCAAACCTCAGCCAGTAGGGACTTAGTCCAACAATACTGCACACAATTTACATGCTTATTGCAGAAGGGAAGTCAATTTTCTCTCGTTATTTTGACTAACACAAGTTCTTTCACGTGACAAATGATACAACAAGCAATTTTCACTAAGCTAGAATGTAGTTCAAATTTATTCCACGGTGACAAAGCTTCAAATTAATTTCTTACTATTAGCATTTCACCACTTTCATCAGCTTTTTCTTAGCTAATTATAACTAAGAGGAATCTGAGATACCAATAACAATAATTTACAATGAGATTTTATTTACTTAGACTATATTGCCTCAAGTTTGTTTCTAAGCCTTCATTCATATCATTGTATGTTGTCTATAAATGTGTCTGTGCCTCTATCATAGGGATGTATATCACACAAACATGTACAGCATCTACGATGGATATAGCTGATAGTTAGCAATCTCTGTATGGCTGGGGAAGGATGAACTAATTCTGTCCTGTTAATAAAATTTGAGGGAATTATATCATTTGAGAAAGTAAGCTATGCCACTTCTAAATCTGGAAAGAGATCAGCGAGCATGATAATCGAACTGACCTTTTGGAAAGGCCTGAGAAAATAAAACCTAAACAAATATTTATCCCTTTCAAAAATACTGTAAGCTAAATGTTAAAAAAAAAAAAAAATGTTTTAAGCTCACCAAGAGTATAATTAGTACATTTGAAAAGACCTAAGAATTTTCACTTGGTTTATAAGCTCATCATTATTCCTTTTCTGCAAACGCTTTCGTTTCTGTATATCTGAAGGAACAACAAATACACCTGCAGCCTAATTATGCAGAATGAAAAATGAAAATTCTGGACTCTGACAATGCTCAAATGCACAACAGAAAAGCAGACAGTTGCCTGCATGGCACAGCTGAATACCTGATCTATACAATAGCACTTTTCTGGTCTGATTTACTTCATGTTAATAATGAGGAAGCAATCATTGAAGACATCACAAGCAAAACATTCTACAAAGAAATATGTTCTTAATCATGCTAGGTTTATCTCACCTTCCCAGGGCCTGGTTCAGAGCCCTGTAAGCCTGGATCTCATACCACTGGCTCCCTGATAAAAGGCCTCTTGTAGCTTTGTGCTGATCATTGTACTTCCTCTTCAATTCAACCTAAGAAAGAAATCACAAAATAGTGTTTGGGATCATGATTTTGAAAAAGAAATGTTCTAAAATGAGAAAAGAATCAAAGACTGATTTAATCATTGAATATTATGAGGAAAAAAGAGAGCTTGTTAGATAAGATAGATTAGAAACAACACTGATCTCATGGAAAGTCTCCCAAGGTTTGTCCACAGTTATCATTTATTCACAGTTGCGATGCGGTGAAGACTTCAATGTTCCAAGCTGGCAAAGTCAAAATATGTGACTGATTCATAACTGTAGTTTAAAAGGAGCAGATACAATAAACTAGAAATGTATCATCAGATCTGCTATGAAGCAATTGGAATTTGAAAACATTCAGTACAAATTTCACAACACAGAAGACTGCACCTGTATTACATAAATACTTCAGGAGTGCTTTAGCAACAATGACTTAATACACAGAACATTTCTAACCATAAAACATTTGAAAGGTCTCAGATATCCACGGCCAAGCGAGCCCATTAACTGCAAGGCTCAAGTTTGCAACCAGCAGGTTATGAAGTTGGGAATTCCTCTGTTGTGGCAAAAGGAAATGCTGGAAGCTCCAGAAGACAGCAGCTCCATAACCTATTTTGCTGCAGAACACCCTGAATGTTGGTTGCCAGTAGCTGTACTTCAGTTATTAACCATAATGCGTGCCAGGACACTGTCTTACTACCCAGCATCAGTACCCAGCAGGAAGCAAGCTGCTCTAGCCACAAAAGAATGAATTCCACCACACTCATCAGGACGACCATTAATACCTGTATTACTCACAGTTCATATGAGGCAGAGTGTTCTAATATACAGTCAATCCTTCAAGGCACGTTTGAAGTGCAGAAAAAATACACTGTAATGCCACAATGTGAAGCAAAATCGGAGGGGCCATGTAATTGGCTTAAGCTGCAACAGTGTCCCCAGAGCAAAGCTGCCTTGTGCAGGCTGCCTGTGATCGCAGCAGTGTTACTGCACTTGCTGAGCTCCTGCTGGCCACAACCTTTTGCTATGTGATGCAATACTGAATGACTGAGGACTTCAGGCTGGAAGTATTTACAAGCAGCAGCCTCTCCCCACTGCTCGCTGATATCAACTGAAATAAATTCCTTGACTCCCTTTTACTGATCATCTGGACAACTATGCATGAAGTGCCTGGCCTGAACTGGGGCAAGAATTGTTTAATTGAACATTATGCACAGTTGTAACATAGAGCAAAAGAATTTCTCATTACTGTGGGGGAGGTGATGGTTGTGTTTGTTGAACTGTTTTTTAAAATAAACAAAACTACACCAGAAAGGGCCCTTCCTTTGCTCTTTTGTACAGTATTAACCTTTCTAAACTGACAAGTGAAAGGACACGCTTCAGGAGAGAAAACAGCAGACTTCTAACCTCTTCTGACAGGTAACTTTCAAGCTGGATTTGGATAAGAAATTTTATTTTATGTACTTATGCCCTTTAAATTGCCTGTCAAATTCACAAATTCAATCTTTACAGCCAGAAAATAAATTCAGTTTGATTTCACAGATTTAATATTTGTTCCAGTCACCTTGAATTTATTGACTGGCATATGAGGTCTCCTTTGCAACTTTCAAAACAGAAGATGATTTCTTCTGAGCAGCTGGGGAGCATTAATACCAATCTTTAAGGAACTAAAGTGTAACTGAGCGAAATCACATACATAAGTGCTACTTAGAGGAACAACAGAGTACTCCTCACCATACGAAATGAGGTTGGAGAATTTCACCAAAGTCTTTCAAACCTAACCAATGGCAACAGGAGAAGGCAGAACAGCCAGACCATCTCTATTATAATGTATTACCCCACAAATAAAATGCACTGTAACTACATTCCAATACATGTTAGTGTTATACAAATGTATATGACTCATAATGCCCATCAACAATGGTATTTCATTTTTCAAATTACAAAAAAAAAAGAATAAATCAGCGTTGCCTTGGTCTAAACGTCTAAAACTTCTTTTCTATCTTGATGTATAAAGGGTTAACAGAAAACAAACATCGGGTTTTCTCACTTTGACAATCATGTCTCAGCATGAGATGACAACTTACATTGCCGAGAGTTCAGCTTTCATTATAAGCCTACAAAAGGTAAAAGGCCAGGGCATGTCATTTTAATGCAATCAGAATCTATTTCATTGTATAACTCTTACATTACCAAACATCAAATCAACGCCCGATTCAAAATGACATGTTGCATATGTGAAAAAGCCAGTCTCTCCTGCTAGCAAATATCCTAAATGTGCAGTAAACCACAGGCTAGAAGGGATTAGTTAAAATGTCAAAAGACAGCCTTTTACTTTTACCTGTTCATCCTTAAAAATATACTCTTAGCTATCAGGCATGCTTTACAGACAAATAGCTTCGGCAGGCAGCAGCAGAAGGCCCGTGGCAAGCTCTGCCATCTTGTAGCTGTCAGACAGATTAGGCTTTGATCTATCTGGGAGGTCACGGTCACATTCACATTTACTGAAGTCTAACAGCATTATACCTGCTAACCACTCGTTCTTTTAATGCTTAATTAGTTCGACATCTTTCACTATGGAATATCAACTGAGAAATAGCAACAAAAAGTAAATGCCATGAATAAACTTCCCTATTCATGACTTGGAAAAATCTTTTGAGGCAATTTCTACCACAAGATCAAAGTATTTTGATTTTTTTTTTCTCCAATCGAACTTAGTAAAATGAGGGTTGTTTTTTTTTTCCCCCCAACAACTGCATTAAATGCTCAACAATGCTCATTATATTGTCTTAAATGTTGACAACTGAGGAAAAAAAGAGGATAAACAACAGTACTTCACCTGAAGAAACCCAGATTAATTCAAGTGATAGCTAAATAAGTAACAAAGTGAGCTTATATTGGAGTTACTATAGACTGTATTCGTCAGCCTATGACAGAAAGCTCAGAGGAACAGAGATCTTTTTTGACCCCCAAAATAACATGCACATGTACATGCAGAAGCCTGCAGTCTTTCAGCAGTATGCCAGGCTGAACCAGACCTACTCAAAACTAACATAAACTGGTTGTACCTAATAGCAAAACATAAAAAATAGCTATCTATTAGGAGTTAATTGCATATACTAATTAAATAAATAAATAATCAGTGCTTAGACAAAAAAAAATTATATATATAGACATATATTTTTTTCTTAAAATTGAGTTCTTTCCGTTCTGTAAATAAAATCCTTCTCCTTATCAAGGTGAGCCCTTAGATCAGCACCCAGCAGCACTGTGTTAGGCTAAGGAGTCAATTGCTGGAAGGACAAAGGCAAATAACCTCAGAGCTGTATCAATACACACACACACACAGGCAGGGACACGTGGAAACTCACACCCCCATCTCCTCAGCATTCTCTTCCATAGAAATGAAAAACAGAGAATGGATATGAATGTTCTCAGTAACTTGTTTCTCTGAGTTTAGGAGAGGACAAATTGTAATGGAAATAAAGACTACTGCCTACATCACACAGTGAGCTTTACAACACACGTTTGTGTTTAATATCTAATTCCCCACCTCCCAAAAACTAACAAAATTCAGGTGGTCACCTCATTCCCTGCTTTCACCCCTTGTCCCCTAAAAAAACCATGAAATCGTTTTTTAAGCAAATCTACCCTCTTAAAAACCTCATGTGTCCAGTTAGAGTCTCTCCCCCACCTGAAATAGCAAGAATCACAATTCTCCAAGAACATGCTTGGCATCTACTTTCTTCCTGATGAATGCCAAGTAATTATAAATGCCTGCAAGTGGGGGAAAATAAAAGACATGAAAACCTTCTTTTTTTCTTTTCTTTTCTTTTACACGTGAGAACGCTTAAATGAAAGAAGTATAAAATGGTATAGCATTTAACTTTCCCCATCCCCTTGCTTTAAAAATAGTAACAACATCTGTGAGATTTAAGACTAAATAATGCATGTATACAGACGTGGGCGAAGCATAAGATTCACCTATCTAAACACAGCACCTCAATTTACTAGCCCTCAGGAGAAAGTTATTATGGTAGGATATTACGTTCAAATGCTCCAGGCATTCCAAGAACAAACAGTGTTAACACATACAACAGTATGAAATAAGCAAATGCTCATCACCTGAAGTTTATTAAACTAGAGTATGTATATTACAATTACTTCTTACAACCATTGCAACCTCTTCACATATCTAAGTATGGCAATCAGACATATAAATAATACACTATTCTGCATTTAAAATATAATAAAATAATAACAAAAACAAACAAACAAACAAAACTGTGAGCAAAGTAATACTGTATACTGTGAAAAGGATGATAGGGTTGGTGACAGTGCTTAGTGCTGCAGCTCCATCCTGCACCAGACTCTTTACCAGGTAAATCACCTGCCTCCAGGGGCTGCCCCTTGCAGGGGTTTCCAATGCAAATGGACAGTTCTGAGCAGCAAAGCCACACGAGCTCCAAAATAGTTTGGGTGACTGCCTCTACATGAGTATTTCTACATAAACTTAAGAGATTTGTCTTCCTATGAAAACACTGAATGCCACAAGGAAAGCTACCACCTCTGCAGCGTGGATCTCATGCTGGCAGTGCTGCACCCAAACAGGGGACCTGGAAAGACAGCCAGTGTGCATGGGACACAACCACCACAACAGCTGCAGCACGAATGAAGACTGAACCAAAGCTAGGAGAAGTTAATGAAATGTGCAAATTAGAAAGAAAAAAAAAAATCATGGAACTGGCAAGAAAGAAACTATGGAAAAAGACAAATAGTTTGTTTCCCTATAATCCAAAATAATTAAAAATGAGATATCACTTATAAAAGTAAAGGCAAACAACCCAAACTATTGCATATCAGAGTCTGCTAACTGGCCAGCACTACCTTCAGGGGAAGAAAAGCAGCAGTACCACTTCACACAAAGCCATACCTCCTGCGTTATGTGCTCACAAGCTATTCTATGACTAAATGCTTCCCAAGTATTCTCACTCTTAATCCCAGTGTTAAAGAGATGGGAAGCTTATGTAACGCTGCAACCTCCGAACACTTTGAGTATTGTCAACTACACCATGCAGCATCTCCGAGATCCTGGAGTTTTACGGTTTGACAAATCTCGCAGCACATTCACCCCAGGCCCATCAACTCATCTCAGTCTTGTAGGCTTGGAGGGACTGAGAACAAGTGACTTGATTAAAATCTAATGCAACCAAAACTCTCCTCTGAAGAGAAAATTCAATCCATTTCCACTGAAGCAGAAGTGAAAAAAAATCAACCAGCTTCCCCTGAGGTACAACGCTGCTGTGTACGCTCGGTGCTGCTGCGGCAGAGGTGAAGTGGTAAGTGTCAGTCATCCTTACAAATCCCCAAGGTGATAGCTTCACTTTTAAAGCTTTCAACATACTTTGACAGTGAAGTAAAAACTTAAAGGTCAGCGCTACTTGCTAAGGATAAGATAAACACAAGAAAATCACTTCGGAATTTTTTATGGATCATAAAAGTAAACTATTAAAGGTAAAGGGAAAGTTTTGATTTGCGGTATTATTTATCCAAAGGCTTAACTTCCAGATATACTCAGAGATGATTTCTGTAATCTATGGCAACATATTGACATTAGCCTTGCACCAATAGAAGAAAAATGCCATCCAGCAGCCTTGCAAGTAAAGCTGAACTGAAACGCTCCCTTGCTTAGCCACAGGAATGCTCCATGCCAGAGGATTTTGCAGCTACTCCCACAAATGGAGCCTCCACTTACGAAAAGTACGGATGGCTCTGACTTACTACAACCATTTTTGTTTCAGGAAAGGTGGGAAGGGAAAGGTTTCTGTGATACCTTCCTGCTGATGTAAGTAGCTGCACCACCACCTACTGCATTGCCAATAAACAAAATACTACGATGTATGGCTTTTTCCTATGGAAGTTCCATACATTTATCTCTGTTCCTTACTTTATATTTTTTTTCCCTCTCAGTAATGGAGTGAAGGTGAAAGTAAACATAACCATTTCCTAAGCCTGAGCTAAGACAGAAAATCACACCAGAAAAAAAGACCACTCTCTACAACCACTTAAATCATACTGATGTCAGGTCTTCTGAAAATGATATCACACGCATTGTAGGGTTTTATGAGGTCAAATTTGACAGGAAAGACAAGGTAAAGTTTCTCAAAAACATCTGAAATGATACAAATATCTCAAGTTTTTGATCCTTCCAGAAGAGAAAGAAACTTCAGCCCTTATGGCAGCGTGAAGCTGCATATAACCAAGCAGATTGTAACTGAGATGATGTGTTCTTTCACTCTTTACAAATTATGTTGCTGGAAACAACAAAGAAAACATCTGCTATTGTAGTTCATAATCACAGCATGGCAGCAGTGAGGAATACTTCTCATTAATGGCAAACAGCAACAGTTTTTGAGTAATGTCACTGCACAGGAAGTCCAGCCTTATCAAGTTTATTTTTTTGCACATCTATTGATATTAAAGGGTCTGACTGTATTTCCCTCTCTATTTTGCTACGCTCTCTTTGCTGTTCTATGATTATGTACACTCTACTGTACTGTGATCAAAAGCATCTGGAAAGGTGGAAGTGAAGAAATGCTCTCTGGGAAAGTTAGCTTAATGCTTGCACTTCAGAGCCGCCCATTATCAACATTTCATAGCGAGTTCCTTTATTTTCAGGTCCCCAAGGTAAAAGCAGTAAATTATGACTCGAACTAAACAAGTCACACTTGGCTCCAAAATCAGATTTTCCTACCTCTAGTTTCAGGTCCCAGAGGTGGGCAGAGGAAATCCTGGTCACAGCCAAAGAAGTCATTTTTGGCTCCAAAATACATTTTCCTGCTTCTCAAGAGCCAAACCCTACCATTGAGAGTACCGTAGCTTTAAGCAATACTTGAACATTTCTTTTATGTATTTTGCTTTAGCAACCTGATTCTTCAGCAATATGAAACCATTTTCAATCATACAGAATTACGGTTTTGGCCTCTCTTTCTTAACACAGTATTGTTATTATTAAGTACACTTAGGAATCCTAATCATTGCTTTCTTCCTAACACTGACAAAGAGTTTTAGGCTCTTCTCTTTGTGAGAACAAGTGAATGTAAGTACTTAAAATTCTTAAGTGAAGCAACTGGAAAAGAAAATTACATTATTTAATGGTTCTACACAAAATAATGCAACACACAAAGGCATACAGTAACTGAAGGAGACCTAACGCTTGCCTTTTAACACCTGAAATTGTAGCATATATTTACAACACACATATGGAGAAAATAATATTGGATATTTTACATCATATTTGGTGATGAGTTTCTTGTCCAAGAATGATGTCTGGATCCAAAATGCTACAATTCAAAATATATAACAGGAATTAATGAATAGTATGTTAGCATCAGATAACATGTACGTGGGATTACGCATCTTTTTCTGCCGCATTATTTATGTTCTCTAATACTACTGTTCGCTGGTATTAGCATCAAGTTACAAACCATAAAATATATTTAGAAAGCAGGTAGATCACAGACAAGTAATATTAGTGGAGATGAGCCAACATCAAGTTGCCAACATAAAATATCGGTCTCCAAAGGCACAATTCAATAAACCCTTACGACTGTGCATAGTCCTAGTAGTATTAAAGGGATTACTCACACAAGTAAGAGCTATGTGCAGGAGTAAGGGGTTATAGAACTGAGTCTTAAGAGGACTTTTACTAACCCAAAAAGCAGACAGTGCTTTTTCTACATAAAAATACACTTGCATTTTTTCTTATTTACACCAATCTCAGAAGTATCCCATGAATGTTCCTAGGGAATTGTTAACCAGTTGCAGTTTCTATTTATAAAGGGATATCATTACTAATAATCTTAGTTTCTTCAGTACATCTGCAAAGCATCAGTTGCTTTGTAAAACAATAGATGCAACTGCTTCCACAGGTGTATGTTTACTTAGGTCTAAACTGACTTGTGCCACCACGTTTTGAATTGTCTGCTCAGAATCCAAGCTCCGTGCAAATCCCCAAAGCTGGAAGGTTTAAATTTTTCAGTATTTAGCCTATCTTCTGATTCAGCGAGTCACATGATTATGGGAGCTTAAGTCGTAAAAGAAGCATGCACTACTCCAGAACTTCTTGAGGTTCTGGAGACAAAAGCCTTGGAGCAAACAGAGCATTATTCAACTTGCAGGGAAGTACTGCTGGTTGGATATCACTTTGAATCCAAGCTGTTGAGCAAAAGACACGTTCACAATAAGAACAATTTCCCCTAGCACTATTCTAGCAGCACTACCACACACCAGCCAGTTCCTCAAATCTGATGTTAAGAGACCATTGCATGCCCTTCTCTCATTTAGAATTGATCACTGGAGTGCTTTGTGCATTACTGCATCTAAATATATGCATACAAACCTTTAGCTGTGTGCAATTTGGCAGCTACTGTTTCTATCCTTACTTAAAAATTTAGAGATTTTCTTCAGTCTGATTTAAACAAAAAAAAAAAAGATTAACCTAACATTGGTATTTTGGAACTGTTATCAGTAATGATGTGCACTGCCCAAATTTCTATTATAATACACATTCGGTTATATCCAAAAGAAAATCAAATGCAGTATTTTAACCTTTAAGAACATAATCCATTGTGAGCACAGTTCACCACTGACACATACTTCTCAATTCAATTTTGTATAATTTAGAATAGAAAAATATTGACATTCTGGAAATCATTTAGAGCAAAACATAAGAGGTTCCAGCTCTACTACAGACCGTAGAGTTTCCAAAAGATCATTTCAGCGAACATTTCTAAAACAAAGCATTTCTGACTCTAGAAACTGTAATGAATATTCTTTAAATGTCCATGTTTTTATACTGAAGGATAGGGTATTATATTTAAGTAGAAGAAAAATGTTATGGCTGAATAAGCGCCTCAAGAAAGTTATGCAAACACTGAGAGAACGCCGCACTAAGCAGCCACTGCTAACATAACCCTACTAGTCCTCATAGGATGTGGGTTTTTCCAACCAAGGCTCTAACTAGGCACATGCTGTAGACAACAAAGAAGTCTTTGGTTGTTCACTTAAGCTCAAACACATCTCTAAAACCAAAGTTGAGGCAGCTTGAGCTTTCAAGTGCGAACCTATGGTTTTCTTGTTTGATTTGGCACTATTAATAACAAGAATCCAGCTGTTTCTGATATTTCTTCTGTGCTACTTGTTTCTTAGCTTCATGAAGAAGTCTAAAAATGCTCTAAAAGGTACACAAAGAGAACAGAGACAGTGGCCATCATACTGAGAAAAGCCAGCAATGAAGCACTGTGCACTTAGCTTATTTTTAGTGATCTTACATACAAGTTAATAATATACATTCTTTTCACTAAGTAGAAAGTAAGTCTAGAAAAATGTTTTTTCCATATTCATTGGCTTTCTTTTCCTTAATAAATGCCTGGACTCAGCTAGAAACTGCCTGCTCTCATGGAACATTGTCTGACTACAAGATGAGCTCTGTTGAAGTCAAAAGAAAGGAAGTGTTGATGTGGACAGTTACACAGCAATGCCAAAGCAAGAGGATGTTACTCTGGCCACCTGCTGAATAATGCATAGCATCATATTTCTTTAATTGGAGACACATCAGAGTACTGTTTTTAGGTAAAAAAGAGCATTTTAACAATGCAAACACCTTTGCTAGCAACATCAAACCAATCTACAGTACTTCTACCTAGCACAATATACCTATATTTGGAATTATGGAAATTGGCCAACAAGACATTCTGAGCTGTCCCACCTCTCAACTGTGTAGAACATAATAAAGAATTCAAACAAGATTGACAGGAGTCTAAAGGTAAACATTTCCAACAAATTTTGTGCATATTTTGTATTTTAAACAGGATATAAAAAATAACATAACTCTTTCAATAGGATATCAATATCTTACCTGAAGGTCTTTCACATTTGGAAACGGAATACCTATGGTTATAACTGCTCGGGCATTCTCATCACAGAAATCCAAGCCTTCACTAACTTTTCCTCTGCACACAGCTATAAGGAGTGCTCCATCTTGAAGAAGCCAAAGAGGGACATGCATCATTCCCAGGGGTAAGGGGAACATCAAAAGAAAGTTTCAGCAGTATCTTCAAAAAGTTCAACATAATATAGCATAATACATTGTGCATCTGCCTGGAAAAGGTGAGGGGATTTAAAATTAGAAGTATTTTTTTGTTAGAGTGATGAGATCAACTCTATTTTCGTTGATAAAATTGCTACAAGTAGCAAAGTATTTTTCCATTACGTAAGGCAGTGGTACTTAATTATGCATGAACCATATGCATTTACTACAATGTCTCAAATCTAAAGCTTTCAGCTCTGCATTCCAAAAAACTACGTTTCTGTTGACATGCTATCATCCTTTATTCTTTATACTAATATTCAGGTGTTTTGAAAATAAATCCTACAGTAGTTGTAATATATGATAAATCAATCTGTGCAATGTATGGTAAAATTGATTCTTCGAGAAGCCAGCCTGCACCCTGCTGGACACACAAACACACATTCCTACACAGTTCACTGCCTTTTGATTACCACTATCAGGATTGTGCATCAACCTGCGTGTCCCTTTATTCTCATGCAACAATGGAAATAGCTCTTTATCTTCCTCATCTATAACAATAATTTATCGAGATGAAGGTAACTTCAGAGTTTATCCATACCTGATAACTGTTGAGAATAATATCACTGTTTTTTTTAACTTGAAGAGACAGCATTAACTATTTAGTCTGCAGAAAGTACCTTTTTCTCCCTTAAATTTTATTGCATCGTAGTATACTTTCAGCAATTCATCGAAGTCACTTTTTGCGCCTCCCTGAGGCTCTGCAATGACTGTCTTAACATTCTCCAGGTTTCTCCACAAGCCAGTGTGCATCCAGCGGTCTTTTAACTTATCCAACAGCTGCAAATTAAAAAATGCAGAAGAGCTGAAATAAACGGTCAGTTCCACCAACTGTTCAAATAAAGCAAAGACACTTATTGCAGCGCAATTGTATTATTCAGTTTTTGCACTTATGAAAGCGAATTCCCCAGCTATGCAATACTGGTATTGATGTAGGTATTTATCAACAGCCTCCTCTGTTTTGAGGGCCTGTCAGCTTTGTTATAGCTATCAGATTCTGAGCTGCACTTATCGTATTCCAAATCAGCACACGGTCACATCTGGTAAGCAAATAAGCTTGTTCCTTATGCAGAGTGAGCGTAACAGAAATACGTATTGCATTATTTAAAGATAAGTCTACAAGTATCACAGAAACTGAATTGCACAGGTGGGCAGGGGTCAATTCTGCAGTTAGCTGCCATCACATCTTATACCCATCAGCTGTTAGACTGAATATTACGAAGGTAGGGAGCAAAAGTCATTCCTGCAGGTAACATATTTGTTTGATGGCGCACAGCACTTCCCTTCAGACCAAAGAAAAGCGACGAATACATTTCAGCATGAACTGAGTTGATCTGTTACATCCAGAGCAGAGGGGACAAATAGTTCGTACATTGCTTTCTGAATGTTGACTAGCTTTGTTCAAGCTCCTATTCAGGGAATTCTGACCACCTACTGGTGCTGGGACACCGTTCTCAAACAAGCACAGAAAGACCAAATGATGAAGAGTACTAACACTTCCTACACATACAGATGTCACTGCAAAAGAAAGCATCTCTTCTAAAAGTGCCTGCCCTGTGTTCATCCACTTCTCTGCCAGCTCAGTCATTTCCTGGCAGCATGCTGTCTGTAATCTCTTTTTGTAGAAAAGGTTATATTACGAGCACGCAATGACAGTGCATCTGGCCATCCACAGTCTGCCATAAGTCCTCAGTTCTTGGACATGATGTGGAGATAATTCTGGTAAAGAAGAGAACCGAACAAATGATGCACCTAAGTACATCCATTTAAGCTGTATTAGAGCTGCCACTGACTAATATTATCAGCTTTTCAGATTTTATTCTTCCTTCTGTGAAGCTAATGCCTGCCCAGGCACCCACTTGACGGGCTGTGCTAAATTCACTTCTGCCTCTGCTACATCTGACAAGAGGAGGCTGAGGAGACACTACAGACAGGATGCACTTGGGTATAACTGAACTTGAACTTTACATATATAAAACTATCCACATTAAGAGTTCTGGGGATCATTTGCCCCAGTCTTTTTTGCTCTTATTATCTCAGCTACTGAAATCAATGAGTATTTTTCACAAACACACCCCAATAAAGCATTCTTAGCAGAAAAATTGCTTCTTAAGTGAATCAAAGCCTCAGAAAAGTCAAGATTCCTTACCAGAATTACTTAACCCCTCAGCTCCACTGGATTTCTTCCATACTTAAAAGTAGTGTAACTTCCATGCATCACCAAAAAGATGGCACTAGAAAACCTTCCTCCAAATTCTTAAGAAAATGCCTTTTCTCCTTTGTGTTGGTCCCTCCAGGCAGGTATTTATAAGACCACAAGAGGCTCAGATTTCTTGTTTAATCAACAGCATCATCGCAACAGAAAATCTACCGTTTCTGATGAAAGTTATTACCTCTCCTATTTAATGGCAGTTCCAGGACATGAAAACTTTCCTGTGCACAGAAACCTATGCACAAGCATACACAATACCTCGGCTATCGCCACAGGCACAAAAACAACCAGAATTATGGACATGACTGCATACAAATAAATAAAATATAAAACACATACATGCCTCGTAAGAGCTATGAATCAAAGGCAAGATTCTCATAAAAAATTATTTCACTTCACATTGGAAAAGTGTAAATGGGAGCAAGATATAATGCCAGGAATCACAAGGAACAACCACTAATGCCCACAGTCAGTCACTCTTTCTACCCAAGGGAATAATAGCTTCTGCAGTGGAAGGGAATCTGCGTATATTTTATTAAATCCCCTAAAAATGGATTCTCAAATGGTTTATTAACAAATGCTCTTCCTCCAGGAGAGCAGAAAATCTTGTTAGAAAGAATCTGTGATCTTCCCATGCACTGAAGGATGTTTACTTTGATAGCTTTATCCTTGTTTTCCTTTCCGCAACTTAAAGACACCTGTAAGCTATGACCCACAGAACTTCTGAGCTCAGTATTTAGATTTACTGTTCATTTTTGTCAGCATTCTCTTTTCTAGGCAGCTTTTGAAGCACTCTTGAAGTTTAAGAACGGAGGAAAAAGGTTTTTTTAACATCTCTTGCCATTATGTTGTGCTCCTATGCTAAATCCTCTCATCCTGTGTCCATGAAGGAAAAGCTTTGCCCCTTTCCATTTGCTTTTCTGTTTTATTCGGTGCCAAAAATTGCATTAGGGGTTTCCCACGTCATGAAGCAAGACCAAAGATTTGTTTAATGTGTTTTACCCTGAGGCAAGTTCACTGTAATTTCCAGCATCTTAAAGAAGCCGAGAAGTTAACTTGCAGCAGTCACACTGCTGCAGCATAATTTGGGAACACTTTTGCAGCATTCAGTAGCTCCGACAGCGATTGTTAAAGCAGCAAATACCTGTGATGAGGAAGGGTCTCAAGGAGAACAGAATGAGTTACGTATTCTGACTTACAGCTCCTTTAGCTCGTCCTGCTACAAGCACCTGTTACTACATTTCCATATAATTATTCCTTCACTATTTTAGCATTAGTTCAGATCATGGATGGATCATGCCTCGCTAACAGATGAAAAAGGGAACACAAATAATCCATTAAAAGTGCTTGTGGAAGCAATGGAACACTCCAAAATAAAAGAGGATGATCAAGAGCAATGCAGAAAAGGATAACGAAGTCATCACGACCTAAGTAGCACCTGACAGAATAAACTCCAGATTTATTAGCTACTTTAACAACTATTAACTAATTTAATAACTGTTGGTTATAGCCGCAGTGCATATTCTTGTGCATCTTTAAAAGTGCATGCTATCTGGTTACCCACATGTCTATATAATGGCAATTGAACAAAAGGTATTTCAAGGGGCACCAAATTCCCACAAATCTCTCGTAACCCCCTTCAATCTGGGATTAAACACCAAAAAAATGCTTCTCCCAAACTTCAGTATCTTTTCATTTCATTTGTATGTAATTCATTTTCATGATAAAACTTTCAACTGATAAAGATATTTAACATTTTCTTTGTTATTTGGATACAAAGGGTAGCTGAGGAGAAAAAGCAAGCAGCCATTACGTTTTTCTTAATAAAAATCACAGTATTGGCACCACTGTTAGTGCAAAAAGTCAGAGATTCTCAAGGGACTAACATTGATCTAAAAGCCTTTTCCCATGCAGAACTCTTCATGTGTTTGCTACTGGAATTTTCTTTTTGAATAAGCACTGCTTCAAATCAAAGTGTGTCTCCAGTGGGCTGGAAACGTGTTTGAAGGGTCAAACAGAAGTTCTACACACAGTCAGCACAAAACTTCAGAAAGGGAAAGCAGGCATCTCCAGCCAACCCTGAGGGTGAGCAACAGGACTTCCATCACCTGGCTCCGCTCTGGTAGAACCAAGAGGACTTAGGACTAGATGGGCAATTACCTGCAGAAAACTGAGTTCGCATTCACACGTGTGTAAGCAACACACAAAGATGTGGCATTGGTATAATGAGGTATATTTACATCATCTTTTGAGCATTACTTCAGTAATGCACTTGTGATTTTGCAGTACCAAAAACTAAGAAATTGCATTAAAATGAAACTCAGTTTTCTCATCTTACTACAAAATGCTTCCCACTGCATGGGCAATCTGCAGGTAAACAGCACAGGTTGCTTTATACGTCACCAGATAACTCACACTGCATTTACATCAGCTGCATTCTCTTCCTGACAGTGGCAAAATATATATATATGCTTGTTCTTTTTTCCTAAATCCATAGACTGACAGATCCTTCTGCAAATTCAAGCTATTAGGATAAAGAACATCATATTTTCCACAAAAGTAATTCTCTGATGATCTCAAGGCACAGATGTTTTTATAATGTATCTAATTCCGTAGGCATTGCATTACCTTTAATAAGCTTTGAGGACGAGGCACAGCTTGCTGAATCAACTGCTTAACTACAGCTCTAACTTTTTCTTCAAACCACCCTCCTACTGCTCTCAAAGCTCTGCTCTATTCAGCATGATGCCTAATTACCCAGTCAAACTTTCTTCTACTATTTAGAAAGAATTAAGCCATTTCTATATTAGTGATAATCCCCAAATAAATGCACTAAATGAATGCGTTTATTATGTTGCTTGAACACTAGTGGCCTCAAATCCATGTTGTTTCAAAGGGGCCTTGGAGATCATCCTTTGCCAGACTCCACCCACCTTTTCAACATCACTTGCACGCTGGTATTACAGGTTGCTATTAAAAATGCTTCTTCAAGAACTCATGATGTTCTGGAAAAGTACAGAATTGGCAGAATTCATTCAAAATTTCTCTGAATGACAACAAACCTCTGGGACCTATTGGGAACCTTCAGTTTGGGGTAAACGACAGTCATCGTGGTGGCATGGGAACAGTAGTTCCATTCTGTTTCTAAGTTAAAAAGAAAAAAAGCCATTTGAGGTTAAAAGTAAATACAAAGGAACAGAGTAATGAAATGGGAACAGAGAACTGAAGGGACAAGAGACGGCCAACTGCATGGAAGGGTTTGTGTGAAAGGTACGAGCTGAGCTTCCTTCCAGGAACAAGAAAGCAAGCATCTGAAACAACTGACCGAGAAACTCCGATGAGCATCAGCCAGGTATTCCAAATGAATTCAGAAATACTACTCCAGAACTATTAATAAGGCCTGCTCTAAAAAACAGAACATCCTTTAATAAAAACAGAACGCGTATGAAGAGAAAACAAACACAATGTTGAGGAATACCACAAAAAAATATTAAAAGTTTACAAAAGGGTGGAAGAGTGTGCACCTCTTTGCCACAAGTCATTTCTCCTGCACTGTCAGAGCTGATCCACACTTCATCTTTTTTCCTTTTTCTTCCCTTTCTGTGTAATTTTTCAACCGTGATTTGACTCTTAATCACATCCATCACCAAAACAGAAAAAAGCTCAACTCTGCATGACACCCAGTCACTTGCACTGCACGAGGCTGAGGCTGCACCAGCCAAGAATAACGCAGCCCATTGAATTATTCAAGCAGTTGTTCGCACTCAATTAGATTTTCATGAAAGGTTAAGCAATAGATTCATGGAAATCTCTTCATGTTTATGGAACGTAGCTAAAACAATACAAAGAGGTATTTAAAACTCATTCTTTTGAATGACTAAGCTGATTGAAAATAATTACTTATCTATACACACAAAAATAAAAAGTAGAAGTACTTTAAGGTTCAAACTGAAGGAGAGCAATAAAATATTTGTGTCCCAAATATTTCACTTGTCAAGTAAAATCTCCTTTCAGAATTGAACGTCAATTTGCCACTGTTAACGGGTAACTGGAGAAAAGTCCCAAATGCACATATAAATGCATATGAATAAGTACTGTTTACTTTACGTGCCAAAAGTAAACTTATTTAATGCAGAATTTTAATGGAAACAGCCCACACAAAGATGCTATTCTTGCTCAAGAGAGGTTGTGCCTCTTTTCTACTGCATGTTTCCCCAACTATTTATTATCATCATGGGTCCACAACCAGCAATGAAGAAAACTGCTGTTTTTAAACCAGCCTTCCTTTACAGAATACTAATTCCTGATCAATTTCTATCTCAAAGTGTCATAGAACCTCTGTAATGAAACACTCCATAACTGTAAAACAGAACAAATCTTACCAAGCATTTTAGTTCTGCCAGGAAAAAGAGTGTTCTACTTTAAACCCAAAAATTAAACCAGGGAACATAATAAGTTCAGAAACTTCCATTTTTTTGTTTTAAGGAACACAAAGTCTAGGCAATACAGAGAGGAACTCTAATGTGGAATTTTAAGCTTAGAAAAGTCCTGAGTAGACACTGCAAAGGAACAAGACCTGAATGCATGCTCAGAAGAGTACAACTTTTAGAGAAAAACACGTTATGCACTTCTTTCAGAACCTCTCCTTTTCAGCTGACAAAGATTTTCATAGACAAAGATGTGTACTCTACCACCAACCCTTCCCACTATCACAGTGAAATGCAAATCAAGTGAGTCAAATAGGAGTGCATCTATTTAAAGCAAAAGGAGCTAGAAGGAAAGTGACTTTACAAATTCAAGCTTGCACTGGCAGTCTTGATTCCCAAATTGAAACTGCTGAAGTTGATCAGTACTGGGTAGGTTAGTCTCTTCTCCATGAAGAGTCCCATTTCAGCAGGAAGACTCCAGCAGGCTGGAGGCAGAACCCAGAAAGCTGCGAAGAGACTTCGACCTATTTCTCACACTTATTCTGGCACTTTACAATCCTTCCCAGAGTCACGATGAAAGATCACGCAGCCTTTGAGTTTTCTTCTCAGCTGCTCTGTGCCTCTGAGTCTTTCCTCTACACACCTCCCAGGAGAAAACTGTCCTCAATAGCAAATCTATATCACTACTGTGTGATCTATTTCAAGAGATCTTTCAGTTACATCTGATATGCTACCTTTACAATAGAAGATCAGCTTGAAGATTAAAACCTCACAGGTGTCTATAATTTCCAAGAACTGGTGTGGAAGATGTGCCTTCTTAAGTTCAGAAGTACCATGTTTACTGCCCTGAGCACAATTTTATACGATCATTAGAGGAAAAAACAAGCATTGGAGACCAAATCTTGTGTGCTGAGAGAGGAAACACAGTGGTAAAACCTGTGCTTGGCCACGCAGGCTGGCATGCATGGGGAAGGAAGGGAAAAAAAAAAAGACAAAAGCTGCTGCGCAACTCAACTACATAATTAAACTAACCCCTGAACATGGTGAAAAACTCTGTATTAAGAACAAGATTCTGATCACCATGTGCACACTCCGGCACAATAAAAGGTGAATAATTCATAATCATATTTGAAGGAAAAGTATGCATCACTCAACTTGGGGGAAACACAGGGGATTTCACTGGTATGATTTTTCTTCAGGGACAATGACAAAGTGCCGCTCACCAGCAGGAAACTGAAGCACTGAACTGTGTTCCATGTGCCATAAATCAACACTGCAGCCTACAGGATGTCTCTCTGGTACCAACATACCATCAATTTTTCAATAACCTCCTTAAATAATGGAATATGTGAACGGCGACAACAGTAATGAAAAATGAAATGTTTTGCACGCCAAAGGCTCTAGAATAACACGGTTAATATGTTACTCCTACAGTTAATGAAGGTGTTTTTCTTTACCTTTTTCCAAAACATAACACCTTGTTTTCACCACAGAACAATTTGGAGGCTTTGAGCTCTGTCACAGCTGTTTCTAACCAACCTGGTTCAAAACAGTTTTGTTTCCTGTGGTTTTAAAATCAACCAAGACAGCAGCTTTCCGTGTTACAAGAAGTGCTTGTACATCCACCCTAGGCTATCACTACACTTCCCAGTGAAAAAAAACAATCCTCCATGCATAGTAAACTCTCCAGGAAAATCTGCATATGAAGAAACTGTTGAGATGCTGGTTCTGAATCAAATAGGAAATCTGAACTGCTCATTAAAGAGGTCAGCATCTTGCATTGCTCTTTCTCCTCTTCACCAGCCCCAAATCACACTCAGTCATCCCTGACCTCTTTTCCCAAGCCCGAGGAGGAAGAAGGGATGAGTGTGGCTCAGCAGCAGTGAGGCGTGGGGCCACGAGGGAGAACCGACCCGAAAAAAAAATGTGGTCATTTTTCCCTCATTAGACAGCAAATCACAGCATGCAAAAGGACAATTTCTCAGCAACAGCCACACAATGTATGCACAGTACTCAGTTCTGCATTAGTGATTATGGAAAAGAAAAATTGTTCCTTAATTTCAAACATGGAACCACATCAGCTTTGATTCTCAGAGTCATCTGAAACCTCTCCCTTGGGAGAGGACCGCGTCCCAACAGATCTGTGCAACCCCAGATCTGAGACAAAGCGTGAACCGAATGTTAAAACACGAAGATGCAGAGTGACAGAACTTTCTGTAGAGATGGCAGTACAGAATTACTCTCTGAAGTTATGCAATGACTTCAACAAAAGAAAATTTTAGAGGATTATACCACAGTTAATTAAGTATATAGCATTTTGATTACAAACAAGAGATAAGACAGGGTTCTACAGACAGAAGAGCAGAGGTTTCTCATAAACTTTCTTCCCCAGTTGTTAACTAAATCATGATTTTTCCAAGACACGATTTCATAAGCGATTCTGCAGGCTGCAATGGTACAGAATACCATTACTGGCAGTGTAACCTGTGCAAGGTGCACCCTCTTAAAAATAATAAGGAACAATATACATAAAAACATTAACTACTACTTCTTTCCACCCCACTTTCTCTTCCTTGCATTTAAAGTTCTCAAGGAAAAAACAATTCTGAGTGTAATTGTTACTTATTATTTGGATTCCATCATTCACAAACTCAGTGCAGTCACTCCTTGACTGCAGAAAATCATTTCCAGTGTAATTACTACTTAATGGGTAGGAAAAAAATACGGTAGGAAAAAAACTTGTTAATTACAACAGAAATGAGAGCATGTGTTAACGAGATACAACAGTTCAGCTTGCAGCACTTTGACAAGCCAGAGCTCAAAAGTGAGAAACAGTAATAGATTTTTACTTTATTTTCCTGATGCTGTATGCTTGGGGTATTTAAACTAACAGTGCAATAAAATATTAAAGTGCACTGCTCTCAGGGTGTGAAATGCACAAGGAAAGCACTCATCTACCAGTACATCATATAATTTTTTTATGCATTATTCCCAATAATCTGCCACAGACTGTCGCTGCAGATTCCATTCTCTATCACATGCAATCAGAAAGTGTATCTGCTCCACGTAAAAAGCAAGTGCCAGAGGGCACTTCATAATTGCAAGTCTCTTGCACTACTGATTTCCCTGACCCAGAAGGTACCTCCCAAGCTCGAATTCTTATTCTGCCTACACGTATTTGGTATTTACTGTGGCACTACTCTGGAGAGAAGATACTACAGAAAAGAAATGCCCAATGAAGAACAACCGAGGGTATTTCATCCCCACTTCTCACAGAAAGCAGCAGTTGTTTGGACAGCTTCGTAACCTGCTGCAATTTTCCAACAGGATTCTGTGAAAAATTTGTTAGCCAGTTCCTTCTCCCTGCTACACAAGCAAAATTATTTGGCTTATAGATAGAAAATGCTATGAAGTTTTGAACTTGGAAAATAATGGGGCACTCAGATTGTGGAAAGCATGAGGAACTGGAGAGTGGAAACCCATTTATTCTGCAGCTCAATCTTCATTGCTCCTTTAAACTCATCCTGGGATTCTCACTCCTTCGTGTAAGTCGGTTTTCACAGACTGAAGTCAGAACACCTCATTTCTTTCATATCACTTCACCCAAATTCCCACTCACCCAGAATATCCACCTGAGTAACTCTCCACTTAATACACAGTGAAGACAGTCTGAGAGAACAGCTCTAGTTCCTAACAACTTTATTACAGACCATACTTCATAAAACTATCACAACTTCCAAATGAGTATCTTTACAGATACTCATATTAAGGTCAATGTTTGAAAAAGGCACGTCAAAAGGAACACTGTTCCATCTGAAGCTGAGCTCTAGCCACAAAAGGGGTGACCACGCTCACATCCATGAGTACACTACATGATTTCTTCCCTTGAGCCATCTCTGACACTTATCTGACCTCCTGATGAGCCAGCTCAGTTCACAAGACCAGAAGAAAACTAACCAAAAAAGAAGAAAAAATAAAGAAATCCCTTTCCATTGTTCTAGAGATCTGAATCACACAAAATTTAGAGCAGCAGGAAAACAATCACAAGGAGGAAAAAAAGTCCTTGGTCAGCAGCTGTTGGATCATCTCACACTTGGATTATTTCTATTTCCCCAGACATCAGGAAAATTATTGCCATTACCAGAGCACCTTCAGGATCTGATCATACTACTTTAAAAAAGAAACCTTTTGCAGCTATTCAGATCGTTAGCTATCAGCCAGAAAACTATATGATTATCTCTGACACACATCTTTTCTTTGCTTGCTTTGCCAGTACCGCAAAGTCAAAAGCCATCAGTAACCAAGCAATGGATTCCAAAAATTCAAGAAGTTAAAAAATTCTAAAACACTGTAATAAATCTTTACAGTAAAACAAGCATCAGCTCTGAAAGTTTAGGAGTTATTCTACAGCTCTTCAATTATTCATTCTGAGTGTAATTCAACACGACTCTGGTCTTCTTATTCCAGGGCAATATTTCTGCCATAGCATCTAAGAAACGCTCCTGCCATGGTGTGATCCACCAGCTCCACCCCCACACCGAGTTTGGCAAAGCAGCTTGACTGAACTGATGAGGCCTGCACCAGAACTTGAAGGCAAAAATTACATACTTGCTTATAGAAGAATCCTTACTCTAGTTCTTTCTGTATAACCTTCAATATCCCTCCTGCTACAGCTTTCTCCTGTTTGAGGCAGTACCACCTCAGCAGTCTTCAGTGAAGAGTTCTGGGATGCGATGGTTGAACTCTTCCAACACCTGCAGTGCCTTTCACAAAACTCTGTGCTCGAGTCTGTGTGACAAACTGAAACTGCAGACTTCAGAAATTGCATTAAGATTTAAGGAGCCACTGTAGCTCTCAGAAGACACCTCAGATAATGCACACCAAGTCTGAAAATTGGCCTTTCAGATGAATGTAAGGGCTCCAATATCTGGACAGTTTATATTGCAGATATGTAAACTTTTAAATGATGAAAACATTGAAAATAAAATTGGAAGAAAAGATGCTGTACATGATTAATGGGAGCAACAAAAACCATAAAACATGAGGAAGTTGAGATAAAGATCAGAAAGAAAAGTACTAGAACAGAGTGAGAGTAAAAAGCTATGAAAAAACAGTGGTCAACAAGAAAAGTAAATTCCATCTACATTTATTAGGTACAAATGTTGAAATGCACTGTTTAACTCATTTCAATTCAGCTTTTTTGGACCACTTATTTTCCCAGAGTTATGCTCCATTACACAGAAATCAGTCTGCTAATATTTTCACCATAGGAAGGCAAAAGACACAACTTTAGAATCTGGAAGCAAGTCCTTCCCAAATTAAACCCGCACCAAAAGTGTCACTTCGGTGTCACAAGACCAACCTCAGCAGTCTGCAGTCCCTGAAAACAAACCTTAGTGACTTCAGTGGGCACTGCACAGAGCCACTGTAGCCAGGACAGGGCACAGAGTGCTTCTCACTCATTTAATTACCCCTCAATCATACTTCAGTTGTTAGGCACCTGCATGTAATTTGTGTCAGCAAGGATGACAGAACCCTACTCCCAAAAGCTTTTTCTTGGTTTTAGAGTTTGTTACATACTGTAATAGCAGCACTGCAGCTGTCTGACTCAAACGAATAAGGTTTCTGAAGTAAAAGAATGCCTTTCCCTCGAGAGTAGCAAGTGAATGCTTGGCAGAAAGTGAGTATCATTATTAATTTACAATTATTTCATAACTTATCTCTGATATGCCAGCCTGCTTAAAGGCCTCCTTTCTTTTCATCCCAATGAATGTGACCCTGGATATTAGTTTTAGATGTCATAACTATAGCTGTAGGCACATTGAACTCTAACCCTTCCAACACCTACAGTTCCGTGACTCTGTAAAGCACCCACATGCAGCCCTAAATGCACCCAACAGAAAAATGTAAGCAACCTTATGGAGCCCACCCGGTGGCATTAGGTAATCCCTCTGCAGTCAGTGCAACTGCACCTCAGAGCACCATCTGGGTGCCAATCACCATTTTCCTCTTTAATTTCAAATTCACCTTTTAACTGCACAAACCTAATGGTCTCCAATTTTTCCTCCACGCACACTACAAACAAAAAGACATTGTGGAATGTTTCTCTCTTATCTGGATATTGTCATTTTACTGTCTCAAACTTCTTAAAACAAGCCTTTCGCTGGGGAGGAAATCAGTCAGCATCAGACCTAGTGGGGAAACCCTGCACTTGCTCAACGTCTATGGCTCTTACACAGTTCCAGATGTTCAGAACATTAATAATGCACTAACTCAAAACCTCTTTTTGAAACTTTAGAACGTGCAAATTGCATTAAAACCTCTTTGCCCTCATTAATGGTATTGTTACAATCCTGGTACTCTGGAAAATGTTTTTTGGCATTTGTTTAACTTTGTGATATTGCCATTTACTCATTTTAACAGCCAGTGCTCAAATCTTAATGCTTTTAATAGGCCTGGTCAAACAGACTACCATCTTTTGTAAATGTATTGAAGTAATTTATTAAATAAATACAAGTTGTCAGAAAGCAGCATTTTTTTTCTTATTGATGATAGCAAAAATGGGTTTCTTAGGATTTGTTTACAAAACTGCATTTCAGGAAAGTTTTAGAAATGAACATATATTCTGTTCTTTTTTCAGTGTTAGGTCCAATTCATTTTCCATCACTGTGACAAAAACTTCTTAGAAAACTTTTTTCCTACCAACCTCAAACAAATGTTAGTAAAAAAAAAAAATAATAATAAAAATCCCACCATAAAAAATAGGTCTTCAACTAAGAAGAGACAGACATTCAGAATTAATATTGTAACTGTATCCCTCCTTCAGCCTGTCATATATGGGGGTGGCACATTTATGTCCAGGCCAGTAGAGAGAATATCCCAGGATTTGGGCTGATATCCATTGCAGACCCACTGCTCTGCAACGACAGGAAAGTGCAATAGTCAGAGGTTAAACTGAGGTCCCAAGTAACTACCTAGACTGAATCTAAAGAGTCTGTCGGTTGAAAGCAGTCTGAGCTGCACCAATTGCTGTGCTCTGCACTGCTCAGCGATGTCGTTGAGGTGTGCTTACCTAAAGTCACGTAACACTGCCACGAAGAGTACATCCAAAGAATGGGAAACAACACTTGTTTGTATCAGCTAAAGTAGCAGTGCTGATATCTTGAATGTGAGAAGAGTCAAAGTGAAATGCAGAGGTATTTCAGTTCAAATGGATTAGCTGGCTGCCTGCTCTGTCTGTCCTTACTGAAGACGAGGCGATCGGTCAACTCACTCAGGAAAACAGGATGAGATCAATAGAACTTCCATTAGGATTTGGAAGCTCTAAAAATTATCAGGATCCATAGAAACTCCTAAATGAAATTCAGCTTCTATTTTTGCCAGTGAAAAAGTGACTACCGCAGGTTAAAACTCATTAAGGGTGGAATTCTTTCACACAGCAGCATAGCTGCAAACCCCATTCACTGACACCTACATTTTAAAACACACAGCAATGCAACTGGTACAAGAAAAATCAGCATTACAGACATTTGGATATAAATACTTCATAGATAGTACAGGAAGTAATATTTAAACTGTAGAGTTAGGCCATTCAGCCACTTCTTAGGGGTTCACAAAAGAGAGAACAAAGTAGTTAATACTTCTATATTCTTAGGCTTGTATTCCTGGAATTCTCATTTTCCCAGTTATTTCCTCTACAAATCTATTTGAGGCCACAAAACATGAAACACACAGTGATACTACACCCATTTTAATTGATAGTTGTATTTGACTTCAAGCATTAGAGGAAAGGAGATACAAAAGAAATATGATTAATCTGAATCAATGGCGGACAATACCTCTTAAAGGTGCAGAGAAAAAGTAGGAAAAACAAATCTTTGATTCTCAAGCAAAGATCTTAAGAACCAAATCATTCAAAGCCTTTCAACCAACTGTTTAAAAATTATACTTCTGAGTCAGTAATTAGCAGATACAAATTAACAAATATCTTAAGGAAAAAAGAAAAAGAGGAAAAAAAAAAACATTAACATTATCGTCCAGAGCTTATTCTGTAAAAGAGCTACTAAAGAAAGGTCAGTTAATTCATCATGATGGATTATCACTAAAATTTATAAGCATTAGCATTTTTCTCCTCGCTGGATACCTTGACTTTGATATGACACATATTGAATGAATCATCTAAGATGCAGGCACCAGGCAAGATATATCTTAATGCAGACAGGTCGGCGACATGAACCTTAATGGTCCTTATCTTAATCTTGTTTAAAAGCATCTTAGATTTCTGAGTAATCTTTTCACCTTCTGAAATTCTCTTTTATAGAGTGTTTTTCCTGGAGTTGCTACTGATTTTCACATAAATGCATTTTTGTTGCACGGTATCAACAGTGTGTTTTTTAGTAGCCCTACGAAGTATCTTGGTTTGCAATTCAATAGATTAAGTTTCTATTAAAAAGAAAAAGTCAACATGCTGGAACTTCGTTAATTACCAAAAAATAATGTTATTAGAGACTACTCTGTATATGAAATATGGCATCACAGCTCTTTATAACAGAAAACTATGAAATGTGAAGACACCTGATGCACTGTTTTCTGCTTGTACATACATGTTTCTCCACTGTATTACTCATCTCAGATATCTGCTGTACATACACAGTCAAATGCTTAATTAAGATAAAGGCAAGTTTCTCTACTACTGTTTTTTGGAGTATTTGACTTAAATGCTAGCTCCTATAGCACCATATTCTGGTGTCATTTCTAATGTTCTATAAGAAGCATCTCGTTCTCTATTCTTATGATTCAGTTAAAGTTCTGACATTTAGAAAATTTATTTGCCTTCCATTTATTTGCACACAGAAACTTTCAAGAACCTTGGCACCTGTACTTGCTGAGTAGGATTTCTATTAAGCACTTCAGAAGTCTGAAACAAATCACTACATTTCTGCTCAAGTTTCACAGGCTCTGACATGAATACATGGGTCATCACTTTCACCTGGAATTGGTGCATTATGTCTTTAACATTTACAACACCACCTGAAATTCCAGGCAAAATATAAAATAAACTTTACTTATAAAAGCCCTTTAACTTCCAGAGCAGGAAGATTAAATGGTTTAATTTGTTCTACTTCTGCCATCTATTTATTTTATTACTGACCCTGAATAATGATGCTGTCCTGTCTAAGAGGACCAGCAGTGAGAGAACACCACTCATCACTCTATGCTCCCAGCACCGTTCATCATGACACGCAGTGTCACGCAGACTGGCTTCTCTACCTCTGTTTCCTGTGGGTAGTGGCACACCTTTATTCCTTCTGTTCCCAGTGATTAAGGCTAGAAAGCATAAAAGTACCATTCTCACTGCAGAAAAGGAAAGATACTCATATTTTATTAAAACATAAGATGCAATATCTGCCTCTTTCTTTCTTGTCCTTTTATTTAGAAGAAAAGCAGTGAGGTACATGACCAGGTAAGTTAATCCCATCTCAATGGGTTTGAACAATTTCCTGAAAAGGTGCAATGTCCCCATGAAAATCTCTGATAAGCAGTTTTGAAATGCAAATTTGCAGGTAAATCATGTTCTGTACGATGCCGAAAGAAAAATATCTTATTTTCCCTGTACTAATATACTTATGCTTACATTATTCTGTATTTTCAGCAAATTAATCTCTTAGATTTAAAGGCAACCCAATCCAGAATAAAAGAAGAGGTGGAATGAAAAAGGGCATCCATAGAAAAATATTGGCAATGTGATTTGAAAATATCATCCTTCAATTGTCTGCAATTTATATTTATCAATACTTTTGCTGGGTTCATGGAAGTATTCCCACAAAGAAAAGACACTCAACGTGTTTAGCTGGGTGACCTTTAGCAAAGCATAAGAGCAGTGAGAGGGGGAAGGGTATCAGAGCTGTCCAACAGCCTCTTCTTTACTAAATGTCATTACCAGATCTCTCCATACCTTCAGTTCAGATTGCTATTTTCATACAAACTTCCTGAAACATTTGCCAGGTCCGTATATAAGATGATCAACTATCACATGCTGCTAAACATTAAACATTAGTTAGAACAGCAGTGACAGTGAAAACTGAAACAGGTCCTCAAATTCCTTAAGAAAATAAAACGAATGCAAAATTTGATTTCAGATTGTTGCCTTTGAGTGTAAGCACAGAGTTTTGCAAGGTAAGTAAAATAAATTTATAGCCAGTAATCTGCTTTTTTCACTGACTGTACATTATCTGGTCTAATGTGGTCACCTAATGGTTACTGCCAGTAACTGCACTGATGACTGGAATCCTTTAAAGGCACTCAGAGAGAAAAAAGAAGAAAAGCCCTTGCTTTGCTAACCTTTGTTGGTTTTATCATTTGTCATTCAGTTTAATGATCAAATGAACATGAAACCTTTGAAAAAAAATAATAGACAAGTCTTCTTTCATTTTTAAAAAATATTCCCTTGTAAGGAACCCCAGAGATGAGTAAAACGCTCTGAAATCTTTATCTTTCCTTCCGACTGGGTTGGCTTTTTTTTGTTTGTTTGTATAGTAGTGGTCTTAATGGTTTTATTTTGGCTGGTTGTTTAAACAAACAAAAACCCAAACTCAACATTGCTAAGATTTTTTAGAATTTAAAATGAAAAAAAGTCAAATTCTTGCAAATATTACCTGAAAAGTGGGCAAAAATAGCAGATTAATATTGCAGGTTAAAACTCCTGCTCCCTAGAGCTGACCATAAACGACAGTAAGAACTAACAAGAAGAAAGCAGAACTTCTGTGAGGTACAAAGTAACCATAATTAGGTATCTGTTGTTAGTGAAATTTGATATCACATAGTCTGAAATTGAGAAATTTGATTCCTTTCAGCTGATGCCACTGAGCAATTCCCACCAGACTCAGGAAAAAATATACCACAATCTTCAGTGCAGTGAAAGCAAACAAGTAACAAAGGAAAGCAATGAACTGGATGAACACTGCAATCAAACAGTATACAAAGAATATGCAGAGTTGTTCTTTTTAACTCACAGCAAAAATTAGGAAAAAAACAAAGATTTCCTTACCTTATAGGATGGCAAAAAACACAGAATTCCTTGGCCTACTGTTTGACACACTGAAAGCAGAAGTGCTCCCACCTCATCTTGGAACTCAAAGGTCTCTGTATGCTGGAACGTGGCACACAGCTTCCGACCATTCGGGCCCGCTCCAATGGTGCCAACCCAAACCTTGAACATTTCACATTTAAAAAGTTAATACTAAAGCAAGTGACACAAAATGTGCTAAATTACATTATGCTAAACAATGAGACTTTAAAGATAAATTAAAATATTGAGATAACTCTCTAGGAAAGTAAGTCCTGGCATTTAAAACTTCAGAAGTGAAATAACTGAGATAAAACTGAATTATCAAATGGCATGGCATTCAATTTTTGAACACAGGAGGCAAATCTGAAAGTTTACTTTACAATTGCACAGTTCCAAGCACTGGTCAGGTCTGTACGTTTTTTCATACTCATAGAATGCATCTGTCAGCATTTTTATTTGCAAGCTACTTTGATTTCACAACTGCCAGCATGATACCTCAAAGGAGGGAACAACTCTGCTGTTTGTTTACCTGTGAGTTCCGGATAACGTGATTTGCCTCCAGCTGAATAGAAAACTTCACACCAAGTTCAGAAGAAAATGAATCCATTGGAGACAGCGTACCAGACGTCAGAACAATTGTTCTGACATCATTTAAGTCTGAGAAAGCCTAAGGTGGAGAGAGAAATGAAGGAACTCAAAACAGATGCGATCATCTTTGTGTATTTGCTAATATTCAGAGTGAGTTCCTTCGGGCTCAGCTTACCACAGCAGGATTCAAGCACCAAAAATTCAGCACGTGGACTACAGTTTTATGCCGCAAATTCCTTTTATGTTTGGTCTTTGTAAAGAAAGTACTGGTATCTGAAACATCAGTTTGGTTTTCACTTGTCCAAGTATAAGTTTGTTGCAAAGCAACCCTGTAATCATCTGCAAACCTGGGAAGAGGCACAGAAACATTAAAACTACAGTTAAACTGTAAGCATTAAGCTCATAAAAAGAAAAGACAATATGTTGCTACAATGCCCTCACTATTTAAGAATAAAAAATAATTTTATATGCTGTAATATCTGAAAACAGAAAAGCTGTGGATTGTGCAGGGTGTAAAGCTTTCACTAGAAAAGAGTAACTCTGCAAGAGATGTAAAATTTCATGAGTTGACAGTTCCCCTTTTGAATAAATAACGAAGCTTCACAGTAATTAATATTTAAAAAAATAAGGTTTAAATCAGAAGGCATAAGTAACTGTTGGAATTAGTAGAAAGAAGTCAAATAATAAGTGCTATGCAGAAAAACAAAACCCATGCACATTTAACTTAGCAATGCATCAAAAAAATTCATCTCTAACCTTCACAAAAATTCCTTCGACACATGAATTCATTCCTGAGTGAAAACAGCATGATTTGGTAGTATCTAAATTAATTCTCAGTGAATTCTTCCCATATCAGTAAATTTCCCATATCTTTTTAAAATGTTAGTTTTTCCTCAGAGTCCAGACACTATAACAGAAGTGCTGCACAAATGAAACGGACAGTTTGGCAACACAGCTGAACTGAACACCACCACCCAGCTCAGGCTACGTATTTACACTGACCTGCTGTTATCTTTAAAAAGACACAGAAGAACCATGAATAACCCCTTCAGCACAACCTGAGTGGCAGAGCTCACGATAGGAATCTCGACAAGTTCCTCTTTACCAAACATAGATATCTTTTCTTCTTTTTCCAAGGCAGCAGAAAGGTGTCTCTATGACAGGCAAACAAATTCTACATTAACACTTCTGATTTACCTTCTCAAAAGCGAACTTAATGTAGATGCAAGACAACGAATGCACTGCTTTGAAAGTTCACCTACGACACTTATAAAGTCTGACTGAAGACAGAATTGAAAAGGAAAGCTAACAGAGCTTTTAACATATTTGGCTTACACAAAAAGGAGGGATAGGGTTGAAAACACTCTACGTACATTTCAACAGTCAATAAAAAAATGCAGACGGATTGAGCAGACAAAGCCATCAGTGACTAACTGGTTCTATTTAAGATAATTGTACATGATCAATTTTAACCTTTAAAACATGGATTTTCTGCAAGTTGCAGTAGCTCAAATAGATCACTCCTTGTTTTCGTCATGTATAATTTTTAGACAGCTTTTCAAAATTGCAGTAAAGTAACAGATGTGTCAACATTTAGTTTACAGGTATTTTAAGATGTTTAACAACTCTGGTACTCATTTATATAGCTTTCAACATTACCTGTAAAACAGGAAAACTAATACTGGTTATTCCCATTTCATGCAAATGGTTGAGCATTTCTTTTCCACTCCAAACCTTACAGGAGGTTTCATACCCTGTTTCTACCAGCTGACTGGAGTTTTCCCGTAGCCAGCTATAAAAGAAAGAAACCAGAATCAATTTCAGCACAAACTTTGAAATACATTCAGAGTACCAAATAAATTGAACCTTGAATTGCACCACGCTTCTGTGATGACCGTGATAATGCTGTTCTTTCTTGAACTGAGCTGCTCCTGATGCAGCTCAATGACATGAGAAGAAAACTTGTCCCTATGCATTTATATTTTACTGTTATTACCTTTACAGTAAGGGAGATTAAAATATAATCTGTTCTTATGATATAAAAGATGCTGACATTTAACAAAGGTTTCTGCTGTACTCATTACTCTGATACAAGTTGGTTTGTCATCCTCTCAATTACAAGCCTCCCTAAAAGAAAGAAATCTTGAGGCATGAGGTGATCCTTTTTATATCTATACACCATGGGGGAGGGTGGGACAATGCAGATATTTGTAACTCTGCTACAACTTGATAATTAAGTGGAATTATAACCACGCTGACAGTGCAATTCATGAAAGAACCTAAAACACACACATCATCTTACTTAGGCACAGCTGAAATTTTCACTACCTAAATATGTCTTTCATCATCTCTGCAGTATTACAAGTTTCTCCCCCTCTGTCTAGAAAAGCAGCCAGGTTCCTTCTTTCTCAGGAAATGCCGAAGCTGTCTGTCTCATCAACCAGCAGGAGGCATCAGAAAGACAGCTGTCATTTCCACAACAGTTCAAAATATGTATCTGTAAAATCAGTTAATCATTATCAAATAAAGCAACAAGGCCTAGTAACTGTTTCAGCTCCAGATTTCCTGTCCTGTCACTGCAAATCATCTGCTCAACAGAACAATTAAAAACACCTTTCTTTTTGCCAGGTTACAAACAAAAAAAAAAAAAACTCCATAAATCCCACCAGGACAATCACTTCCTTGGCCATAATTTGCTTTATTTTCTTAAGGAATGATGACCACTAACACAGGCTGAATTTCACAAACATACTACTCAGCCCCAATTCCTCAAATGTAACATCAAAAAGACCTGGAACTAAAATTAGGAAGAGGCCAGCATGACAAAAATGAATAAACGGATAAAGCATTTCAGGAAATGTAAAACTTGTTTCCCTGTTCTAAACCTTAAACATAATCACATACTTTCAAAATGGTTATGCTATAAATGCAAATACAAACAACTTCCTAATCTAATATAAAAAGCACCAAAATGGGCAAATTCTAGAAAACAAAAACAGTCATGCTATTAAATCTAACAGTGAAACGTTTCCTTGAAATACCTGTTCATCTATTTAAAATAAGTATTTATTTTCAGAGGAAAACCATAAGTATAACTAAAATCAGCTTCATTCTCAGACATCTACAGTATGGAAGTGGAAACCATCATATGCAGTATTTTTAGGAAAAGATTCAGCATGTGTTACAGAGTGCCATCAGTTCAAGCATGTTTGCCCCTTCCCTTCCTACCAGAAAATCCTGATGTTGACACAGAACAACTGACTGACTTGTCCTCCATTGACCAACCAATTTGTCCTTTTAAACCTGCATCTCATCAAAGATCTTGCTAGTAGACCTCCACTGCTGTATCTTCACATTCCTCAGAAAGGTCATTTTAGCACTTCAGTGGCACTAAGCCCATTGCTTAAGTGCTGTCAGGGCTCAGGACCTTTCCAGGTGAAATAAGATTTTTCTAATTACCCATGCATTTGTCAAAGCCACTTTATGCAACAGCACACTACCAATTACTGGCCATTTACACCCTGTCCTCTGCTTTCCAACTGCCTTTCCTATTGTCGGCAGTTGCAAAGACAATCAACCTTTGTTTTTCTGATAAGGTTAAAAGGCTTGGGGCAATCAAATCTCCAACCATGCTATTCCCATCTTGTACTAAAATACAGCATTTGAAATATCTAACGTAGGAGAATTAGCTTCCACAGAAGAGAAAACCAGAAGTCATTACTTTGACACAAACATTAACTCTCAGGACAGAGGATAGGAAAACAATGAACTACCTGCTGTAGTGTGCTGCACAATGTATTCCACCAGAGGCTAATGCAACAGAACGATTTGACACGCACTGCATCCGAGTTCAGATAACTTCAAGGCCACGAGGTTCAACTTTCCTGTGTTCCCACTCCACAAAAAACATCCCTTGTGCCCCTCTTGTTTTACTCCCAAGCTTCTGCCCCTTGTCTACTGGTTTCCATTCCACTTCCTCTCAAGATTTTCAACTTCTGTTGAGATCCCCTCTTCCAATCCTCTCTATGCTTTCTGGGTTTTACATGCCTTTTTTCCTCTTACTACATTTTCCTTTACGTGAACAAGGATAAAAACAAAGCAGAGGAGAGGAAAACATTTTCTACTTTCTCAGCATCTTTCTGCCTTACTTATCAACTCCAGCTCCCAAAACCACACTCTCAGTCACTCATATTTCTCTGCTCACTGAACTCCGTGACTCTTGTGTTGCAACAAGGCAGGTGCTAAGAGATTCAGCTCATCCTTGGTTTCAAATTCAGTACAAAAGCAAATGATTAAAATCAAATTCTGCTGACATAACATGGGAAGAAAGAATGCCCAGTAACAGTGCGCAGACAACTCGTGCCTGAGAGCAATCAGAAAAAAGGACAGAGTGTGCTTGTGCAAAGAGTTTGCTGACTGAATCCTCTAAAGACTTAGCAAGTCTCTACTGCAAACTTGTATGTATGCAGGTTTTCAGACCTCTAACACTCTGCTGAAGCTTGAGCCAAGTTTTGCAGGGAAAACAAAGGGCGTGAGTGATAAATTCACTTTCAAACATGAAGCATCTGCACGTGACTGAGATTCCTACTAAAGCAGATTCTGAACATTTTAAGAATAGACAAAAGGAGCCTAAATGCCACTTTCTAAATACTAACTGACATAAAGCAATTAAAAAGAACTGTCTTACTTTGTCAAAGAGTAGCACACAGCCCGTAGATGCTCATGATCCTTCTGCCTGATGTTGTTATTGACCATGAAGTCTAGTTCTTCTCGAGCAGCATTTAGCTGACTCTCTGTAACACTGTAGCTCACTGCCTCCCGAGCGCTGTCCTCAATATTATGGGCTTCATCTAAAATGACTACTTGGCCTTTCAGGTTAATTTCCATCTAAAAAACAAAACGATTACCTAGTAAAACAGGGTAAAATGCAATAATGAGAAGTAGCAGCTAAGAGGATTCTGTTCAAAAACGCTCTCCATGAGCCCAACAACTGTGAGGTTGATTAAAAAAAGAGAAAAGTGACTGATTAAGTAAGCCATAGAAACAGAGGAAACATCACTCAGAATACAGAAAAAAAAAAGAAATGAAAGAAAATGATTTAACCCAGGAGTTATTTGCAGATTATATTTGGATACAAATATAGGATTTCAGTTGATAATGACACCACTGAGCATTACAGTTTCTTTTTTTTTTTTTAAAAACTTCACCTATTGTAGTATCTCTCTTACAAATATACTTACACTTTCACGTATCTGTGGATCTAGGAGGTAATTATAAGGACAAAAGACAATATCTGCCCCCACCATGAGTTCTCTGGCAGCAAAGTATGGACAGGCACGAAGCTTCCTTCCCAGGCTCACTAGATCCTCAATGTCCCAAGCCTGGTACGTGTTCTGTGCAGAATGCAAGGCGTAGTGTTCACTGAGTTTATGAACACCATGATAGTAAAGACAGGATTTGCCCTAAAAGCAAATGAGCACAGAACATTACAGGTTGAATTCCAGAACAAGGGATTCTTGGCATTTATGCATATGATACAAGAAATTAAATGCTTGCAAAAATAACATTAGCTATTTTATTCCACACATTGTACACAACATTACCAAAGTCTACACATGCAGGCTACAAAAATACAGTGGTGAGCAAGCAGTCCTGAATGTGTAACTTCATAATTCGAAGGAAACATTCTTAATAGAATTGTTGAAATTATGACTAAGTTCACAAATGGGATGAGCAATAAAGATTATTTCCAGTGTACATTCTTCAACATAGGAAGTGTTGACACGTGGCACCAGTCAACTAAAACGTAACTTAATCTTAGTTACCAGAAGCATTTAGCCAACATGGCATAAAGAATAAAGAGAACTTCACTACCTTTCACTCAAATACATTTATAGTCACATGCTCAAAATTACTCACATGCTTTCCTTCCAGTAATTCTACACACAGCTCGTTCCTGTTACTACTATTACTGGACACCACTGGATGAATACAGGTATAATCCCTGCTAGAGAGAATTGTCATGGGTACACTGGAATATGCTGTTCTCTTCAGCTCTCTGGTAATCTGGGAAATTTGTTTGTGTGTTCGCGTTCCAAAAAATATTTTGGGAATGAATGATTGTTCTCCATTTGCTTTCTTCTTCGTGTTACCAGCATCTTTACGAGTTTCTTTTCCAGAAGAACAGGAACACTCCGTGCAAGGGTTGAAAAGCTGTAACCCAAACCAAAAAAGAAAAAAAAAAATTAGCAAAATCCCACTGCAAGATGAACAAGCCAAATCTTTTTACTGTCTATTTAGAAACAGCCCTCTGGGATATTCAAGATATCCCATTAAATCATCACACTGGCCTATCAATGTTAAGAAATGTTAAAGAACACACATCACATCCTCTCATGCCTGACAATTTTAGAATACTTTCTGCTATCACCATATACAATTTTATCAGAACCCAAAGGCAGAGAAAACCAGTACTCCGGTAGAGTATGTACACACGTAACACATGTGAACAATGTAAAGGAACTTCTGACATCTAAACTTGGGCAGAAGGATACTAATGTTACAAAACAAGAAGCACCTGGCATCTTAAAGGAAGAAAACTTTGGGACTTGACACCTGGAAATACTGAGGGCACTTTTCCTTAAAGCACGCAAAAGGAATCCAGACAGGTTAATGAAATCTGCAGGGAAAAAAACCAGGCTACCTCATATAGACTCAGTTAGAAACAAATTCGATGTGCTACTTTGTGAAATGCCTTCTAGTAATTATGAAGAAGGCAAAATGGGAATAATTCTAAGTGGAACCCATAAAATATTTGTTAAAAGTATTTTTTTAATTCTTGAGAAGCACCATCTTTTGAATGTCCATCATAATACAAGATATGGGAACAACTGTCCCCAAACTGTAATTATTAGTGTGAAAAGAAGCATAGAAAACAAGAAACTCATGAGTAACGGTGCCTATGTACATCTCCCATAAAAATAATGAATTCTCCTAGTGCACAAGGACTTGTACTTGGTTTTCAGCTTGATAGTGCAAGTTCTAACATGTGGTTGCTAACTCCAGTACTCCTCCCTCCCTTTTTAATTGTAATCAGTAAGATTATCCATTATAAACAAATGCTAGTCATGCCGTGTGTTACACCACAACTGCGGATCAAGCTGTCTTTTAGCCTCCACTCTGAGGCAAAGCAAGTTCACGTTACCCTCAGCTCCATTCAGCCTTGTCCACCATTAAATATTACAATACATGATAGGATGCATGTAAATGTAACCCTTCTGGGGCTGTCACTCACTGGGATAAAAGGTTCACTGATGTGCCAAATAAACAGGCCCTCAAAGCAGATACAGTTACACCCATGCTGGAATTGTTACTTTCCCCTCTCAGGTTGCCAGTAACAGCAGATTTCATTACCCTGTGCTGCCACATTAAATAGCCAGTTCCAAATATCCTGCCTCCGATATTGAATAATTACTTATTCACCAAAAGGATAAAAAGAAGAGTTATGAATGGGGCTCTTGTCAACGGCGAGGCAGGAAACAGCTGACATGTGGTGTATGTTACATACGTGGCAATGCTCAACTCTTGTTTGTACTCACACAGAGAACTGCAAATTGCACCTTGATATTTCTATTTTGCTCTTTGAAACAGTGAACAGCACATTAACATGCTGACAATTAATGCATCAGAAGCAGTCTGCCTACTCTGCGGGGTCTCTAGGCAAGTATTTGGTTTTTCGTTTCAAATCAAGTTGTACAATGGATTTGCAGAATTCAAAGATGATACAGTTATCACTAATGCTTGGTGCTAATGCTAAGCTCCACATTTATGTGGAGTAAAAGTTATAGAAAAACATCATGACCAACCAAGCTGCCATTCTGCAACAGTTGTTCTAACAACAGGAAAACACAGCTCAGATAAATACAGAAATATACACACACAAAGAAAAACCTCTTCTGTGAAGGGTTTTAAAACACAAATGCATTTCTTCTCACCAGATGTTTTGTAGGAGCGTTCTCACAGGCAAAGCATTACAGATTGCAGCATTTTACAGGTAGCCTTAAATGTTGTTCCTAAAAGGCTTGGCACTGATACAACACTGGCTTCAAGAAACATTTCAGACACTACTCCAGTTTAAAAATGTTACCTTCTGCTTTGAAAAAGGTTTAAAAAGATATCAACATTGAGAAAGTCATAAACTCCAACTGATTTTTACAGTAACCCTCAAAGGTGTAACACTGCCTGCAGTAGTCATAGCATTTCTGAAAGCCACAGATGCCATTAGCTCCAAATAAAGATATCAAAAACCAACCTTTCTAGAAGGTTGTCATAGTTTTATAACCACGATAGCTAAATTTGATTAAATGCAAACCATTTCAATTCTATATTTCTACAAAACTATTTGTTCTTGATAAAAGATAGAAAACTTAAAACAGAGATATTCTTCTCCAATTACTACAGAAAAAAAGGGAACATTTTCTGACCAAACAAAGTGACAATGGCACTGCAGAAATACCCAGAGTTGCACTGCCTTAAGGTACCAACCTTCAGATGTGTACTGCAGAGATACTGGTCAAGCTACGCCAAAATTAGAAAATTCTTCCATTTGTTTATGAAGGAATCTATAGACATGGGGGTGCATAAAGAAAGTAGAAAACTATTTCACCATGGCCACCAGCTTTAAAACTAAACCTGTCTGCAGCTGTTGGAATCTCGGATATAGATTTTTAGAGAGAGGAAAAACATATACCCTTCCACAGTACTTCATCATTAGCATCCAGTGACAGACATTAGAGATCAGACACTGGCTATATGGACCTGGGGCAATCCAGCTTGTTTTCCCTTCTGCAGCAGGCAGATAAAGCTGCCTATCGTATCAATATTTATACAGCAAAAACATAGAAGTCCGATTAATAAAAGAATAATCAACTCCACCGACCTGTCCTACGTGTAAAAAGGAGCTAAACAAACACCGAGGCTGTGATCTGTGAAACACAAAGAGATAAGAGGAGTTCTTCATATCTGCATCTACATTTCCCATTTACAAAGCCATCTAGATGATAAAGCATCGAATACTGCTTGTGTGAAATATCACACAAGCACAATCTACTAAGATATCAGCAGCAACATTAGAGAGCTTTTCAACTCGTCCTTTATGGGCCTCAGAAAGCACAGCACCCTGTGGCTGCTGCAACCCCTTGATTAAGGCACACAAAGCAGCTGTTTATCCTCCACAGTAACCAGCAGGTGAACCCGGTTCAATATTTATCACAGGCTTTCACAGATCACTGCTAACCAAGCAAACGTTTTAATTAAGCTGGAACTTGCTTCAAAGGGCTCATTCAAAACGTCCATCAGCAGGCAAAGGATCAGATACGGTGTCAGGTGAGAGCGTGTAACACAAATCCACAACTTTCTTCATCCCATCGTGGTAAATTAGCCTATTCTGGAGTCCAGACCCTGATTGTAACAGGCTGCCAGTCTCCTGGAATGTGTAACAGAAGTCACTCAAACTCCATTGTGAAGGTTGTAAGCAATATGTTCGACTGCAATAGGCTAGCACATTAAGACAGATTCTTTTCACAGTTGTTTCTTGATACCCCAAGTGTTTGTTACACTACTCTCCATTTACTGTTTACTTTTTTTTTTTTAAACCAAGTATAAATGGGGATTCCTTAACTCAGCTGCCCCAGTTTCTCAGACCATATGCTTTCATAGAAGAAATAAAGAGAGCAGCATAAGGGTATGATTTCTCAGCTGGAGCTCCTAGAGGACTGCCCCCTCTCAGCCGGGCACACAGCAGTGGGCAGCTGGCTGCAGGTCCTGCAGGTGTGCAGCATCCCACCCAGCTCTGCTCAGCTATGAAACAGAATCCTGACAGGAAGACACGAAGCTAGTTTTGCCAAACTCCTTTGCCATTTCGCAAGTATTAGGGACATTCAACCAATGTGTGCACTCAGAATTAACAGGAATTACTTGTATGGTATAGTCCCTCATTTTTACGCATTTGCATCTATGCAAAGAAAGCATTTTTACACACAGCAGCCCCTGACATGACAGCCTGCATGCTTTTAACCTGAAGAAACATTTAGATGTGGTACTAAGGGACATGGTTTAGTGGGGAAATATTGGTGGTTGGATGGGCTGGATGGTCTTAAAGGTCTCCTCCAGCCTTGGTGATCCCATGGTTTAGCAGCAGGATGACTAATGGTAAAAAAAAGGCCTCACTTTCCTTGGTGTCAGACAAGTTCCCAGTCTGATAAAGTAGAAGTTCAACACAGGGAAATAACGCCTCATCCTTTCCTTCTCACAAATAAGGTTTAAATAAAAAGAATTTAACACTTAAAAAAATTCTTCTTAAGAATAAAAAGTTATTTCTTATTAGGTAATATCTCCCTTTCTACACAAGTAGTGAGCAGTGTATTGTTCAAACTGAGTAGGTCAATCTGCACAGCCAGACCCACAGACAGCACGTTATAACGTCCTGATGTATCATCACAAAATAATACTGATTCACAGCTGATTTGTTTAGTAGTGATCAAATGTTTCCAGTTTTCTTCACTACGTAAGATTTGTAGAACTTATAAAAAAAATTAAGAAGTTTTGCACTAAGGTACCCAAAGCAAATCTGACAATCAAATAAGAAAAGCCTTTTTATTCGAAAATCAACAGCACACTCTACTGGCCTTTGTATTTCAGAGTGCCAAGTGAAGTTCAGGGGCACAAAGCAAGTCACATCCTCCTCAAAAATCTACGGAGCTTTCCAGAACTCATGAAGATCAGTTCCCATCAAACAACCTAGAGAACAGCTCCACTTTTGTCAAGACAAGACTCAACTCCCACTCTCTCTCACTCTCCATCCAAAGTGATAGCAAAGCTTTTGTTTTCTTTTGTTTACAAAAGCAGAGCACACTGGAAAGCAGCTCTTGAAACAAAAACAAACTGTAACTAAAATAAAGACTACTCTGAGTCATACAAAGGACCAAGTTGAAATCATTTTAGAAACCTGCTCTTGAACTAATAGTCATGATGCAGAACATGTTACAGTGCTACTTGCCGTTTTGGGAGAAGGAGTATTGCTTTTAATATTTTTTTCTAATTGAACAACCAGCTCTCCATTTTTTCTCTGATTATAAACTTCTAAAGCATCAACTAGCTGCACTTCTTTTGAAAAGCAGTGACGTTTTCTAACCTGTTGGGGCGAAAAAAAAAGGAATGTGATGAAATCTATTACAGAAATACTGCACTCCACGTTGTAGGGTAGTGATAACTACAGGTGCAAGGATACAATACATATTCTAATAATGTATTACTTGTATTTTTAACATACATTTGTAAGAGCACTGAACTATAAAGTGGAAGAAGTATGAGATTTTAGATTACGTATCAACTAATGATAAATATACTTTGAGGCTACTGCGTGTTTAAATATGCAAGAAGTCACTTAGGACATGGTGTTCTTCATAATTTAATGCAACAATGGGCCCTTTTGTTGCAACAAGAATGAACAAAATCTGTCCACCTAAATCCCAGCCATGCCAAAGATTCGTTATTCTTTTCTCTGAAATGTTGGCTGGTATTTGACAGCTGTTTTTGAGAGCTGCACCTGGATAACCTTACTGCCAATGAACTCTGCTCACCTGCTGCTCTGTTTCTAAAGGACGAATCCTTTTCCTGTCTACTTGAAAATCATCACTCTCATTTCCACACACAGATGCCTTTTTTTTGGCAGACAGTTTTGAAGCTAGGGTATTGTTTTCCTTGCATTCTATAAAAACAAAAATGAAATAATAATATAAAAAAATCATGTCTACTACTAGAAATGCATTAAGCAAGGGCAACATTTTAAAAATATAATGTATTACAAATAGGGTTAAGACACAACACAGCAGGATTTCTACATAACCACGTCCACGCAGGGCAGAATCACACAGTACTCTGTTACGATGATGGTAAAAAAAAGTCTCTGACTTGAAAGCATGAGATGTGACATCAATGGCAATGCTTTTTAGTGCTAGAACAGACTTTTACCATCTTCTCTTCAGAATTACCTGTGTCTGTTTGCTGGCTTCCAGTTTTTAGAGAACCTCCCATTTCATAATTATTAGAAGAACACGCAGCACCGTGACTCACTCCTGCAGTCACCTCGCTGCTCTCGGGTCGGGAGTGACACGCACAGCGACACGGTGGCAAGGCTGCTGGCTCCCTGTCCTCCTTTTCACATGATTTGAGCAGTGATTTCTCTAAGGAAGATAAAGGACACAGCAGTTTGTCTTCCAGAAAATCTATTCAGGCTTGTAGACGAGAACTAGAGTTTCATAACAGTTAAGATGAAAGGCTTCCTGCAGGTACCAGTTATAAAACTTGCATCTCTCTACATGCTACACAACCTGAACAAGCTGTCATCACTCACTCAAGATTTGCAGCGCAAAGAAACTGTAACAACTCGCACAACTAAAACAAAAAAACAACCAACCAAAACAACCTTTTCTGCAATTCAATCTGCGTAACTGCAAACCACAAGTATTTTCCTTTTAAGTCCAAAAGCCATGTAATTCCCATGAAATAACAGATAGCTAAATCCACTTAAACATGAAAGCCATTTTGCTCAGTGCTACTGGCCATTACTCTCATGTTTGCCTAATGCCACGCTGCCAAGAAGGCAATACGTGTAACCACAGACAGAGCCCTAGCTAGACTCCTGATACCAAATATTTAAGGACTGAAAAGCAACAAGAGCAAATCATCAAACACTTTCTGGTAACTGAAAGCTATGCAGACAGACATTACAAACACTTACCATACAGAGACTGCTGCCATGATAATGCAGAACAAAGTAATGCCAAGCTTTTGCCACTTCCTGTGGGGCTCTCCAACAAACAGTGCTGCCCATTATTTAAGCCCTTAACAATCTTTAAGGAGAATAACAAAACAAGAATGACTAGGAAAAGAAAATTCTCAGGAAAGTGAAAATTTACTGAAACGATAACGTCTTGATTGAAAGATACATTTTGTTAAATCATTCTCTCCTTATACATTTACAAAATTACATAAAGTCTATGTCAGAGTACATACGTACAACAAGCACATATGTTAAGGAACTTACTCCTCAGGATGAATGTTCACAAATCCAAAATCACTTCAACATTCCCTACCCAGGGTGGGGTATCAGTGCACAGCACAGAGAACAGTAAGGTCTCTGAGGAGTAAAATTCTCAAGGTACTATAGGCTCTGAGTTAAGCATGTTATTTTTTGCTGGGTACTGCAAGCTGTAAACTATTTGCTCAGCAGACAGTCGCACAAATTCTACTTACAGCATTCATCATAGCAAGCTGAGAAGGGTAAGCCTTGCAAGGGAACATAATCTTCACTCCCCCAATCGTATATTGTGACACATCAGAAGACATTGCTGCTTTTCCCTGTTTATTTCAGGTTTATAACTGCAATAAAAATCAGAATCAAGAAGTCAACATTACCAACAAGGAAAGCTCAAACCAGACAAATCCAAGAGGGCTAAAAGCCCTGGACATCAACGGAACTGGCAGAGAGGAATTCATGCTTTGTGTCCCCTGTTCTGGCCTACCTGCTGTTACAAAGAACACGCTACTGCCATCTGATGAGTTACATCAGCAATAAAAATAAAGCACTCACATACAAAAAGAATGAAAAAGACTACGAATGAAATGCATGCATCATCTTAGAGTCTATTCCTCAAACTGAGTATTTTTGAGGTAACAGCTCAGATCCCTGTGGGGAGAGGGATGGAATTACTTCAGGAGATTGAAATAACCACTAAAAAGGAAAGTAAAAAAGTTTCTCAGTCCTTCAGACCCATTAGCTTGAACTCCAAGATGCTGTAATCCACAGTGACACAACTGGCCAAGATTACAAGAGCAAAAAAGCTTTCGTAATAGCTACAAGGCGGCAAAACTGGGCACTGACGTAAAAAGATGCTTTAAACTTCTTGTTTTCTAAGATGTCTTGTATGTCTCTTGCTCTGAATGACAAAGGATAGCCTGCTTCACATCAAGATAAAATGCTGTGGTTTTTAATTAAAGATACTGGAAATACATGACAAAAAAGACTTGCTTTGAAATGACATAAATCGGCCCGCGCCGCTCACCTGAGGCGGCCGCTCCTTCCGCGCCCGTCCTTCCCGCCTCCCGCGCGGCCTCGGCACCACCCGCCAATCAGCTGACAGGAAAGGGCGCGGAGCCACCAATCGGCAAACCGCATACTGAGCGGCTCCCGATAGAGCCAATGGCAGAGGACCTTGCTGGATTCCGCGTGGTGCTCGTTGCTAAGCAACCAGGCCCAGCCCCTGCTCGCGGGCTTACGCCGAAAGTTCGCCTCAAATTAATAACACGCGCAGCTCTGAAGCGCTTCGCATCATCTGCCTTTTTTTCTTTTTTTTTTTCTAAAATTATTTATTGAAATACCAATACTGCATAGAAAATTAAACATAACAGGGAAAAGAAGTACATATTTACATAGATTACATCGAGTTGACAAAAAATCCACTCGGTGGCCAACGGATGTTATTGCATGATTATACTGAAATAATCCTGGAATGGCGGTGGGAATCAGCATGAGCCTCCCCATTAACACCCGGCACAGGTCAAAGACAGCCTTCCACCAGCCACACTAAAAACCAGACCATTATTTCTGAAGTATAAACTGATTTTAAATGAAAAATATTTTACTTAACGAGGAACGCTGAATCCTATCACTTAGAATCCAGGAAAGATGGGTTGCCAAGCTTAGCAAGTCAAGAACAACATCCAGTTCTGGCACAACAGCCCAACAATTTTATCTCTCTGCTGCCACGCATCAGAGCTTGTGCAACCTTCAATAACATTGCACCACAAACCTCTTCTGCAATGCCACAACACATCCATCAAGGCCACAGCCTGCAGCTGTACATGAAAGACCATGTATACCACGGACTCAGCCTCTTCATTCTCTGAGCTGTGTGTAAACGCTGTGCTCTGGATGAAATCTATCACCCCTCTTGCTACAGGGAAATGGAGCTTCTGTCACAGTCACCTCCAACACTAATTTTTTCTTTTCATCATATCCTGATGATGACTTAAGTTATCTCGACGCTTAATCATAACCGCATTCTCATTGCTTTTAAACTGAGCTTTAAAAATACCAAACAATTGGCACTACAGTTCAGTTTGTACTACAGTAGGAGGTTTTTGTTTGGGTTTTCATTTTTTTATTTGTCTTTAGTTCTTAAAAGAAACTTTGAGACCAGTTTCAAACTCTTCATGATGGATGGTTGATTTTTAAGTTAATCTGTTTTGAAGTTACTGATCTCATGAACAGTCAACAGTTTATGGGACTGCTCAGCCCAGTTCCATGACTAATTCACACTCTGACCAATGGTTCAAAAGGCAAATAAAAAAGTTAAAGCTTTTTCTTAGCAATCAACGTGACGGTGCAAGTTATTTACATCACTTTTCAAGTGTTCCTTGGAATATTTTATTCCATCCTGCTCTGCTAGGCTCTGAAATAGCCGTTCAGAGTTTTAGTAAAGCTCTCCATTCTTGAAATTTTCTTACTGATCATTTTGTTCAACAAATGAAGTTCTCACTTCACAGTGTTACAAAACCCATTATAGTTGTGTTGCCGTATCAAATCAGAAACCAAGCATGCCTGAAAAATCAAGTCCACTTTCACTAGAAATGATTTACCAAGCAAAGTAAGTCCCTTTGAAGTATTCTTTTCCTTCAACAACATTCAGCCACAACTGAATCCAATGAATGAAAAACACAGACTTGTGCTGCAATCCATTTTGGCATCTCTCTCCAAATCCAGACTCCACAGGGCATGGGACTACCTACGGCACAATTTCGTTTGCGCTCTTCCTAAACTCCACTTACACTTATGTTAATTATTTCAATTATAGTACTCTCAACACACTGGCATAACTGAACATCGGGGTCCACGCTTGTAATGTCTCTTGAACAACTTTTGTAAGGTGAATCTTTACAAAATCCTGACGCTTCATTTGGCCTCTCCTTCAGTTGCTGGAGACCTAAAAAAATTAAGTTGGAAAAACAAAGTACATATCAATAAATAGTTATATTACATCTGTAACACCATTAAATTACTTGTGAAATACAAGCTGCCTCACTTACGTGTAATTATTGGGTCGAAGTCTCTTGTCTGTGTAGCAACATCAGAGGCACAAACTTGTCCTATCTGTATCAGCAGAGACATGATATCCTCATACAAAGGAGGGAAGGCTTGACAGAATGACACCAAGCAAGGCAGGGTTGGCATGAAAAAGGCATAGCGCTTCGACTGGGTTAAAACTATGGAGGAAAAGGAAAAAGGAACTACTACCAAAATCTATCAAAGACTTGTTAATTATAGCTGAAAAGGTAACAAAATAACTTGTTGGCATTTTGGTACAATTGTGTTTGCCCTAGACAAATCCAACTTTCACAGCAATGCATTTCAGGGGTTGCTGGACTGCTCACCTGTGAGGAGGGTTCCCATCACGTTGATAGCCAAACGAGCAACACTGAGAGATTTCGGCAGAGCATACTGAATGCACAAAAACGAAAGTAACTGGATGGCAAATATCTGTTAAGTAGGTGAAAGGCAAAAGAGAAATAGGCAATGAGTTATACACTGCTTTGCAATTACGAGCCCAAGCTCTTCACATAACTTAAAAGTGAGTTAATATACTCCATTTCACAATAAGGAAGAGAAGCCTTAAAAATAGTTATTGCAAAAGTTTTCTGCTGACATTAAAAAAAACACAATACAGATGTTTAACATTAGTCAAGTATCAGTCAGGCTTACAGAATCTCCCTCACAGACACAATTTGTTCCAACATTTCAATGAGCAACAAAAGAACAGACAATTTACAATGTAATCCTTGTAAAAGCTGCTAAATATCCCATGTGTTCTAGCTTAAACTTCAGCTGAATGCCTTCTCATGAGCAGTGTTTAAAAGGGATTAAATAAAAGCAAACAAGAAATTTGTTTAATACAGAAAACAGAGGAATCTTTAGCTCCCAAATATCCAGCTACTTAGGACTAGTCAAATACGTAATCTCCCCTTGTCACAATGTTTAGCATTGCTTTAGGAAGTACTAATTAACAATCTTTTTGCTGTTGCTTTTCCACAACTATCGTGAGAAGACCTTTCAAAAATAAAATTTCCAACTCTTCCTTTGCTGAGCTTCATTCAAGAAACAGCAGTAATATTCCCTGGGGAAAAAAACATGACGTGGTGGTTAAACCTTTCACAAGAAAAAAGAAAATGCTGATCTTCATGCTGCTCCATCTGTTCTGCAGAGCATCTCTGCAAAAAAAGTCCTGCAACTTCCTCTTGCTATAAAGTATCAGCAAAAAACTAAGTATCAGCAAAACTTCTGCCAACTGATAGATACACAATATAAAATATGAAAGCCGTTGCTTTTATTCATGTTCTTAGTGCTAATAATGAAATTCAAAAGCATCTGCAAAACAAATGTACACAGCTTTGTTGAAGGAGTCCTGGATTTGGTGGCAGGGCCTTTAATTCAAAGTAAAAATGCTACAGATATCACTTTAATACACTAGGCAGGTTGGAACAAAACTTCTTTTAAAGGGATCTTTTTCTTTTCCTCCCCTAACCAGTACTGCATCACAGTGAACTATGTACAGTGACTCTCTGACTGTAAGAGTGCACAGTACCTGTTTTTCAAGTTCAGGCTGGGCAATGAGCTCAGGTATGAAATCCAGACAGATGTGCATTGATGGAATCCCTGCCACTGTCAGTGCCAGAAGTTCACATGGATAACCCTGCCGGATTCAGGAAAGAAAACAGACTTGCCAAAGGTGTTTTAGAAATGCTTCAATAATGCTTTCTTCTCCACAAATACACTTGAAACTTTATTTTGTTCTGAAGGACAAGCAACAGGCCTGCACCTCTAAGGCAACTTGAGGGAGGCTGGGTGAATCTGTTCTTTATCCACAGGACACCAACATTTAGCATTCACACATAAACAGCCCCTTGGCTCCCCACACTAAACCAGGCTGCAGTGACCCTTTCCTGTTGCATCTTTGCCCTGTGTTCCAGACACCACTATAGGCCCTAACTTGCTTATTTCACAACTGAACCATTAGGACTTTTCCAGTCACTTAATCAATTCCAGGTCGAGGCAAATTAGCGGCTTTTAAAGAGACTGCCATCTGGCAATGTACAATTTAACACACACCAAAAAACATATTTATATCAAAAAAAATTGCTAAGCTTCCCAGGCTTTGTTTTTTGAAGGCCTGCAGTTGCCCTGACAGGAGCATTCTTTATCTTTCAACTCTGAAGAGATTAAGTGTGCCCTAACAAAAATGAGAGATAAGAGGTTTACATTCAAAGCCAAATTACGGTTTTGAATAATGGATATATGAACTTAAGACCACTGCCAGAAAAAAAAAAGTAAACCCCTACAATATGTGGAACAAGTAATTAAAAGATGTGCACGCCAGTTTTCCTTGGCCTAGAACAGACACACTATTCCAGTATAAAACAGGGCAAAGGCACAATCAAAGCATGTGCTCGATGATGAGGAACAGACATGGTTTAGCTGCTCCCCACTCAGCTACAACAGTGAGCAAAAGCACTGAAACTTGGAGGGAATGTGGTTACTACAAAGTTGGGAAGACAGAAAGGAGTGGTTTTGTAATTTGTGAGGAACACAACAACAGCACCCAACATCCTTTGAACACTTTGTATGGCTCTTTCCAAACCAGAAAAAAAAAAAAAACAATAAAAGAACTAAAATAATGCAAAGCAGACCTGGAAATGAACTAGCTTGACTATGTTTGGGTCAGCTATGTACATCTGATGCAGCAGACAGCAGATCAGGCACTGGACCTCTCGAAGGTTGCACAGCAAGCTATCTTCTTCTTCCTCTAGATCTGAACTCTTAGGACCTGTGGTACTCTGAACACTCTTCAGCAAACTGTAGGTACTGCTGCTCTGGGTTTTCTCCTCTTCTGTTGGTAAGCAGATCTCCAGAAGGATCTGCACAGCAGCACTGTCCTGTGAAGAAAAAAGCAGCAGCAGTACATAAATAATAGAGAAATGAGCAAACCACAGCATAAAACACGAAACAAGGACAACTGTAGAAAATAAAGGCAGTTAGATTGCTACAACTTCCAGCTACTGAACTTCTCTTCTATAGAAAAAACAAAACCAAAAACCCAGAAACCACAGATCAAGAATCACAAATCCCAGAAAGCATTAAAGTTACCTGAATAAAAGCTTACATCCACTACATTAACATACCCACAGATCACAGCAGTCATCTCAGAGTCAAGTATTGTTCCAAAAATCTATCTCCAACAGTCCATTAAAGCACTCAGATCAAACAGAACATGCATATACCATACAATTCACAGTATTCAGGGAGGACTACTGTATTCATTTAAATATAAAAGCTTCTATTAACTAAAAAACCTTCTCTAAGAGGCACTTTATGTGACATTCTTCCAGACAAAGGTAAGAAAACGATGTCTGTGAAACAGGGTTAATCAAGAACTCCCCAGAAAGTATTTAACAATCTGAATGCAGAGACTGCTTTTCTTACTTTGTGCTAACAAAAGTCAACTAAAACAAACTAGATAATCAGCTAGGTCTCCTGGTTTTCCTTGTTTTTATTTTCTACTTCTGTTTAGCTGTTTTATCATGTTCTTTCTTCATGACATTGACTCTCCATTCTTCCTCTTTACCTGAGCAGCAAGCAATGCATTTTTCAATTCTTCCCTTGTAACTTCTGGGGTTTCTGGACCCATGGCATTGTTCTGGGCCGGCCTGATGTCTTGCTCTGCTGTTTCTTTCAGGTGAGCATTGAGGTAAGCTTTTGAAGCAAGAAGATATCCATTCAACATGTGCAAAGTTATATCCATCAGAGGAGGGCTCCTGGTACAAGGACACATCAAATGAAACCTTTTCAGTAGACAGTAAAAGCAAACCACAAGAACTCAAAAGATGCACTTGGCTGTACTCTGGATCACACTACAGCTATTTCTCCTATCATTGCAGAATACTGAAGGTTACATGCCCTGCCATGTGATGCTGCCATTTAGTCCTGCTTCTGTCATGCATACACCCTACAAAAACAAGGAACTACTGAAGACACTAATTCTTGATGAACAGAAGAAACTTAAACAGAATCTGCAGTAGTAATTAAACTGTGAATCCATGATCTGAATGATGGAGGAAAACAGTTCAACTGCTAAAAGGCAAAAGGGGACAGATACACACAAACAAGAACGTGGCCAATACATCGAGATGACTACCACTCATTTATTACAAACAGAAGGGCAGTTAAAAAGAAAACAAAAAAGAGTAAAAAGGGAAATATTAAACCACAACTGACAGAAGACATGAAAAGGATACAAAAAGGAAAAAAGCTGGAGGCTGAAGTACCCCTAAAATGATTAACTAATTAGCCATACCCTTTTTAGGATAACAAATGCAATTTTCATTAGTGTTATGAAAACTCAAAGTTGTGACGTACAAATTCTGACTTAAATTTTTTGCGTTGTCCTCAGAAGCCAGTCTGCTGCTATCAGTTATGATCATTTCCACTACTCAGATTCTCAGCTTGTTCTTCCACATCAAAGCCATAACTCAGCTTTACACATCCTCCTCTGTCACCATGACAGCTACAGGAACGAATTTCTGAGTGCTGCTAACAGACTTAGTTGAGAAATGAAACAAATCTACCTTTGTTACATACACCAAACACCCACTGGGAGAAACCATCACCCAAAAAAATGTAATATTTACAGACCCGTGAGGGGTGGTAGAAGACAGCTGTGGAGAGACAGGATGTTGCAGTGACAGCCCCCCCCACCATGTGGCAGCAGCCATTTTAAGCTTATTGCAAGGTCTAGAACAAATCCACACACACACAGATCTAAAATGGATGATCAATGCACAAATCCCACAGTTTCCAAACCAGGGCTGTGTGTAAGATTATTTATCAGGGCTCTTGGCTGGACAGCAAGACATGCCCAAGCAGCACACGTGGTTCTGTCACTCCTCAGACCAACAAGTTCAGCACAAGAAAATGGTGCACTCAAAGCTGGATCTCACCAGCTCACACAAGTCTGAAAATGTGTTTTGATGCACTGAAATCTTTGGTTTTTTTATCAGATCCCTCAGGGCATAAAAGCTAACGGAGGTGCTTACCTATGAACCCTCTGGTCACACCTCAGCACAATCAGAGGATCAATCATCAGATCATTCTGAGTGTACTTCTGCTGTCGGACTATTTTCACCGAAGGCTGCAGAGCATTAACAGTCATCACCCACAACCTAAAATGAGATTATTTGTAAGACTTTTTTTTTTTTTTTTTTAGCATAGGGAAAGCAAAAGGCTCACGTAAGCACCCGGGTACTCCCTCACCTCCATCAGCTGTACTTTCCTGCTCCCTGGCAGGCCTACAAAAACCCACACTGCATTTGTAGATGCTGAAGTTAACCATGATACAGTTAACATACATTCACACCAGAAATAGCACAGTGTATCCTCATCCCTAAAAAAGGCCCATTCTCACTAGACTGAGTTCCTACTTTAGAAAACCATCTTTCTATACTGTAAGCAAAGGAGAGACTTGATCTCTCCTGGAAACAAGAACTATATTCCTTTTCAGTACGAACATTTAAACATTTTAACATAGCAAAAAGGAATGCAACTCCAACACACCCTATCGAGACACAATCCACACTTCCTCAGACAAAGGAATGATGACTTTTCAAACACAAAGTGGCCTTCCATCTCTACCTGCACAAACAGCACCTCGAACCTTACCTTCTTGGCATCACAGTGTTAAGAACCATCCATAGTTTATTGACAGTCTGAAGAATCCTCCGAGGGACTCCAGCATTCAGCAAGCAATTCATATTCGATGTCAATACTTCTGCATATGGGATCAATTCACCAGCTGAGAGAAGTGTCAAGTGTTCTAAAATCTGCATCAGCTGGGTATGATTTCCAGGCAGCATGGAAAATGCTGTAAGAGAAAGACAATGGGAACTCAATAAACTGGACTTCTAACATTTTTTTCTGACTTTGTGACCTGAAGACTCACACATTAACAAGGCTGCAGCAGAACGTTCTCATTACACGGATGTGGTGCTATGATCAGATCAACCGAATGACCACACACTTCCAAACCCCCTACATTCCACCAATTTGGAAAGAACACAGCTTGGTACAGTTGTTACCTTCCTGGAGCTGTTTGGGAGAATGATTCTTTGCAATGGTTGTGAGAAGCATCCTCCTCAGTAAGGCGTCGGTGCCTGTGATCTGCTCCTCACAGATCCAGTCTTCCACAATGCAGAGGTGTGGATAGTTAGTTGCCAGAAGGCGTAACAGGGCAGAATGCAGACCTGGAAGGGTATTAGGGAAGTACACACCTTTGATATAAACAGCTGCACCACTCAGCTGAATGTAATCCTGCCTATTATCTCAACAAGAGACCTTAACAGACTCACTGCCAAAAATTTCAGCGAGCTTGCACGTTTACTGCCTCAAGTTCCACCCTCAAGAGAAAGGAAAAACTACCCCAGGGTCATTTCTCAGTCTTTCAATTTACCTCTCATCTCACCAGTTACTCCTGACGTTTTAAAAGAAGCAGAAAGGCAAGCACACTATGAAACAGACAACAGCAGCAGAGCTGGAAACAAGCTTAGCTTTCCTTCCTCACACACATTGGGCTTTCACAGACAGATATACCTCCCAGTTCCTGCTGCAGCCCCTGTGCCTGCCGGATGAGGTACTTGATGGGAATCTGATCCATTAACGCTGAAGAGTAAGACTTGGGTTTTCTCTGCATGGCAGCTATAAAGGAACAGGAAGAGAAACCACATGGAACAGCTAGAATACTGCATTGACTACAAAAATGTAAACATTTCCTACTGTGCTTGAACCAGCAGGCCTGAAATGCCCACAGATGCATTCACACATACCTAGTATCTTTGTGTTTGCCAGAAGTGCTTCTTCGTAGGACAGCACATAGTAGAGCACGAGCAGCTGTGTTGTGATGCTGTAACGCTGAGTAAGGCGAGTGTTTTCTGCCTGCACAAAAAGCCACATGCAAAGGTCACATTGTGCTCCCAATTCTAGGGAACAATTCCAGTATCTTCGATCTAAGAAAGCCAATAACACAAACCCTAGATAAACACTTCTTCTTTTCAATCCACTTTACTGCTAGGAGTTTGTGACTTTTAAGAAGTGTTTTAGTATCTATTTTTAATAGTACAAGTTGATCACTTCCTAAGGAAACCTCTCCACAACTAGCAATCCTTCCTGAACACCGGGCAGCACCAACACAACTCACTTCTGCACACATAACCATCACTGTAGGGCAAAACAATTGACTACATAGGGATTAAAGACAACAACACAACACCCACAATGCACAACAGGCACGCACACAATGTACCAAACCACACACACACTGACATGAAAGTAGGTAAAAAAAACAAAACAAAACAAATAAAAAGTTCACCCCAGTGAGCCCTTGAAAAACGTTCAGTATCTCCTGCTCCGTGACAGGTTGGTTTGTGGCTTCAGGGTTGGATTTTGATGCAGGAGTGAGAATAGAGTTAATGTAGACATCGATAAGAGGAAGCAGCTGAGGGTGGAGCGGAGTGGTGGTTTCACAGAGCTGCCGATAAATCCAGTCCTGGAACAAAACCAAAACACATGATTCATGTCAGAGCTGAAGGGTAACTTCAGGTTGGTAACAGGCTCTAAGAATCATGAGTAACTCCGGTCATATTTTCATTTTTTAGCTAATTCTTATTGGAAAAGCCAAACTTGAGAACAGAAGTAAAATTAAGGTCATACCTTAATGGAAACTTTGTGCTTGGTGAACGATCGGCTTCTTAAGAGCTGGTAAATGCAGTGAATGGGTAGAAAGCCAGTAATGTTGGCACTGAGGCTGCCTGTAACAGGCACACGAACTGCATGGGCTGTGACAACCTACAAGAAAGCTCTACTTATCATGACAAATAACACAAATATTCACTATACCACAGATCACAGCTCAACGTGGGAAAGCTGCAGAGCTACATCCTTTCAGACATTTGCTCAACTGTTTGGAAACCAATGAACATTTAATACAGAACATACAGGATGTAAACGTGCAGCACAAATACACTGATAAATAATGCAGCAGTGGGGAACTGTTCATGTAATTGCATCAACATACAAAAAAAAGGCCAAACTTTATCAGTCCTGGGAGGGCAAGAATTCATGCAGGTCAACCTTAAGTGATTAAAGGAGAACAAAACAAAACACACAAAGGCTAAAACCTGGAATACCTGCTCGGTGAAAATCTCCTGTGTGAAAATTGTTTTCATTCTGCTCAGAGAGCTGGGCTTTATCACAATCTGAAACACAGAATGCAACGTTAAGTTCTAGCTTAAGCACTCCAAATACAGATATTTCATTGATGTATTTCAGTAAAACCTTTGCAGCTCAGTTTGGAAATGACTTCAATCAGACTTCTTCAAAAGATCATTTCTTGCCAATAATGATTTCAATGAGTCCACTCCATAACTTCAATGGTCCCTTTCATCATCACGTTCCTCTGTTCCAAGTGTTGCACAGTGCAACATACTCTAGATGAGCTTAGTTACTCACTTCTTGACTGTACATTTACTGAGGTACATCAGCAAAACTGGAGCTTTTGTACAGAAACCAAAGCAAATGTAACAGTTTAAATACGCAATAAAAAAGATCATTTTGACAGAGGAAAGTATGTGTCAGAAACAGCTCAGGATTTACCTTCATTCCCAACGTGGAGCAGACCAAATCAATGATAGCACTGAGCTGGTTGCTGTGGAAATACATGGCTACCAAGAGAAGCATCTCTCCAAAGGAAGCAGACACTCCTGAAATGCTACAGTAACAGAGAAGAGGGGTTAATTCCCAACACAAATGAGATTATTGAAATCACTAAAAACAAAAGGAGCCTCCTCTCACCTTTCAAAGTAAGCTTCTTCCTTTATCATCCAGCTAAGCCACATCACCATGAGTTGCTCCTGTTCCGGTGTACTGCACATAGAAATAACACAAAAGGTTATCTGCCCAGGAATTAGTTGGCTTTACTAACAATTAAAAAACGCAGTAATTGAGGAAGTACCTGACAAGGGTGGAGAAGGCCAGAAGCATACAGAAGGAAAGAGACACAAAGCGGACCCCGGCGGGGGTTGCAGGTGGCCGGCTGGTCATCAGCTGCAGCAGCTGCTCAGCTTCCTCATCTGTTGGTCTGAATAGGGGGAAAAAAAAACACAAGAAAAAAAACCACTGATTGTTTCACAGTGATTTCCAATCTCAGCACTGTGGTTAAACGTGAAGTTTTCTCTATTATTTCATTTCATCAGGTTATGATCAATAGATGAGGATCAAAATTAAACGGCACTTTGATTGAACTTCAGTGTAACAAGAGAAATTCAAAGTTTACATGGTGCATGCTGCTGGAGTTTGCTGTTCTACGTGCTGCTTCAAATGCTCAGGCTTCTTTTAATAAGGCTGTAGAACTGAGCTGGTAGCTTTAAGCAGAGCAGTTTTCCCAGATTAATGTTTTAGCTTAAAGAAAACGTCAGTGAAGTTCACACATGGATCTTCAGCATCAGAGGGAAAACTTTTTTAGTAATAGTACCAGAAAGTAAAAAACATGTTTGTCTCTGAAGACTTTTAGGGTTAAATAATCACTCTCAGCACTATAAAGAAGCTTCCACTGGCTGGCAGCTCCAGCCCTGAGCACACGAGAAGCAACTCCTTCAGCACTTAAAACAGTCTGAATCTACTGAGAATGGTTTAAGGACATTAAGGTACAGTGACATCAGAAGTGCCCACAGCTCTCATCCTCTGTTTAAGTGAACAGACAGTGAGTAAAAGCACAGCTCATTACTTCAGCCCAGCAATTCCCATCAAAGCACAGTAGAGCCGTAGCAGCGCGCTGGCTTTCACAACGTGCTCTTCCTTCAGTCCAGAATACACAGACACATTTGGCTCCGTATCAACATCTGCTTCTTCCACAATGTGTGTGCTGCGAACCGTGGGAAGGATTCCCATGAGCTCCAGGAGCAGCTGTCTCCTCATTTGCCAAAGCACAGAACTGATATTATCTCTTTTTCTCTATGAGAGAAGTTAAAAAAACGAGAACAACATAAAACCCATCAGACACTGTATGAGCAAAGAACTTCCACAGTGGNTTCTTCCACAATGTGTGTGCTGCGAACCGTGGGAAGGATTCCCATGAGCTCCAGGAGCAGCTGTCTCCTCATTTGCCAAAGCACAGAACTGATATTATCTCTTTTTCTCTATGAGAGAAGTTAAAAAAACGAGAACAACATAAAACCCATCAGACACTGTATGAGCAAAGAACTTCCACAGTGATGAACTCAAGAAAAAAAAAATAAATAAAGACAAATGAGAGCAGGGAAAGGAGGCCTTTTTTAAGAAAATTTCCAGTACTAGGGGAACAGGCTTTGCCTGTTTAATTATGTACCTAAAAATCTCTCAGCAGCACCACTGTAGAGCTGCCTTTGGTGACAAGAATCACAGCCCTGAGGGTTCCCAACA